>JAOTQQ010000004.1:13962222-14041806 GCA_026546715.1 Gallinago undulata
GCCCCCCCCCCCGCCCCCCCCCCCCCCCCGCGGCAGCGGCCCCTGCGCCCACGGCAGCCGGGTCGTGCGGGGTTGGGGGGGCCGCCCGTGGGCGGGGAGGTACGGAGCATCCGTGCTAGCCAGCAAAGCGGCACCCCGCAGGCAGTGCCTGTGCCTTTCTCTTCCCCGGGGAGCCCCCGTTCCCTGGCTGCCGAGGGGTCCAGCCGCTCGGTGGGATGGCTACTGGCGAGCTGTTTGGCTGATCGCTTCGAAGGGGTGACACCTCTCCCTTACCCCCTTATCCTGGCCTCAGAGTACCGAGCAGGATTAAGAGCCCACCTTCACACCAGTTCCAGCTCAGCAGGTCGGGAAGCACCCAGCCTAATGCAGAGCTCATCAGCCTCTGAGCTTGGGATAGATCTTCAGGGCTGGCCAGGCTGAGGGGTTGTTTTACCCCCTGGAGCTCAGGTGGTGGCTTCTTTGTCCCCACCAAAGGGCTTAGGACTCCTCAAATGTTACTTGCAGCTGGGCAGGTGGGAGACACAACCAAGGGAGTGTTGATTTCTGTTTCTGGCCAAGCTATGCCCCATGTCTTTAACACAGAAGAAAAGGCACATCTGTCCCTCTCTCCACAGAGAGGGGCAGCGGGGCACAGGCTTTGGTTAAAAGCCTGGTCAGCCTTTCAGATGCTGTACTTAGGAAAAGCCAGGCATAGCATTCATACTTTCAGACTTTTTTGCCCTGCTTCTCTGCTCCCAGGACTGGCAGAGGCATGGAGCGGGTTATGATCATCCCTGTGCTTCCCTATTTGAGACCTCTCCACACACCCAGATGATCCCATGTCTTGTTGCCACGTAGTTGCAATTGTGAGACCAGATTTCAGCCTTAAGTGAATTAGATCAGAAACCATTTTAGAGCAAGACCAAGAGTACTGTGATGAGGTAGCCTTTTTGAATGGATCCTTCCCTCAGCTCAGCTATGATGAGGCTAAGAATAATTTTTAACATGGATGAGCCAGATGTGGAATGGATTAATTCTGAGTGTGAAGCGGGATGATGGAGAATGTTTTTCTCTCTCTTGCTTAGCTATTGAAAGGCCATCTATGTTCTGCTTAATTATTTCCAACAACTGCCAAAGGAATCTTACTCTGTTGCCTTCAGTAGTGAGTGGAGCGCTCGTTGTTACACAGACGTGTGGATCTGTTATTCTTTAGACACATCTTTGATGCTAACACTCTGATCCTCATGTTTCTCTAATACCACTTGAAAGCAGATTTTTTTTCTTGTAGTTTAGTATGTTCAACAGCCTCAGAAATAATGTTAAATTATGCTTTAAAAAGACACCATCAGCTGCTAAATCATAGTCAGTTCAGCACCGTGACACAGCCACATTCACAAGTGCTGCAGGAACAGCGGGGGAAACACTATTTTAAACATCCAGGTTTGTATTACAAACCTTCCTCTGATCTGAGCTTTTAGTTGACATTTTCCCTTGAGTCATGACTTAGAGTATTATCAGGAGTTCCCATTTCATCACATAAAGGATGTGGGTTTGTTTGCTCTTTGCTTGGTTGAGTACCTTGTGCAGTATGGATTGGACTGGTACCCATAAATACAAGCTTAGCAAAATGTTTCTTTATACCTGGTTTCTTCTAGTTGCTTTCTGTTTAGCATGATGAGCTGGTTTTGCTGAATAATGCCTTAATGACAGGGCTGATGCATTTTTAATGCATGTTCTCTTTGTCATTGTCAAAATTAACATTTTGATGATTACAGATTTCTTTTCTCTAAAACCTTTTGGGAGTTGCTATATGTGGGTTAAAAGAGTGAAACTATAAGGTCCGATTGGAGAAATACTGGACATGCTCACCAAAATAATTATACAATATTGTGTAAAGCCTAAATAGCGTAAAGGTTCTTAGAATGATGTTTCCCAGTAGCACAATCTCAGAGTGGCTCTTCCTGTTCATTAGCAGCTCCTGGGCTCTGTCGTGTATGTATAGTGAAGGACAGAAGCAGTTGTTTCCAAATAACAGAGCTCTAAGAGACTATTTATACTGCGGGCCAGATCCCGGGAATGCATGTAGCTTCCACGGGAATGTATGTAGCTTCCACGAGACTGCTCAGGGGAGCAACATTGCTCATGTTAAATCCAAAATATTTTGGGCCAAATCCTACCATTCAATGCAGTGGCAAAGCCCCAATTGACTTCACTGCAGGAAAGATTAGACCCCTAGTGAAAGGGATTTTTACAACACTACACTTCCTATTTTTTTGCTTTAGAAATTGCAAATCCTGTGTGCTAAAAAATGAGTCTAAAAACCCCCTGCCTCTAATAGTCTAATGATATTTTATTAACAGCAAAAATTATACTAAAGGGCTAGAGTGCAACATAATAAGAAATTACCTTATAAATACGGGGGTTTAATTGTACCAGTACGAGTATTTTCCAATACAACATTTTAGAATGAGGTGTGTGTCAGCACCAACCGTGTGTTAACAGCTATTTTGGCAAGTACGTATTTAATTAATTTAGAATACTAAATTTCTGTTATAAAATTGTTTTTGTAATCTGCATCCTGGTAGAAAATTAAATAAAGAATTAGCCCAAAAATAATTACTTGAACTTAGCCTTTTTTTAAAGGCCGTAATCCTGTGAAGATTTATATCTCTGGGTAATTTTATCCACCGGAGTAGCCTTGAAGGCTGCTCCCATAGGTAAGTCTTTGTCACGCCAGGGCCCCTGTAGCAGCGTGGCCGATTGATGGAGGAGAGGACACTGGGGTGGCAGCCGCCCTGGTGCAGAGCAGGGTGCAGCACCCACGATGCTGGCTGCTCCCTGCCCTGCCCCGCACAGGGGAGATGGCAACTCCTCAGGCCTTCCCAGGGCGAGAGACTGCCGAAAGGGCTGTGCCCCTGACCACCACGGGCACCTCGTGCCCCACGGCGGGAGTGGGAGAAGGAGGAGTAGCTGTGGCCCTCATTGCCCCGTGCAGGCAGGGGAACAGCCCTGCCCGGGTCAGCATTGCTCTGCTTAGCAATACCCTAGATGAAGTGACAAGGACTGTCATTTCATTTCAGGTGCTCTTTCCACAAATATTTAAGCCTATAGCACTCGCACATCTATATACACACACATATCTCTGAGTTGAATGATTCTTTATATATATATCTCTATATACGCACACAAACATAAATATATATATACACAGATCTCTCTGAAGGGAGGTGACAGCATAATATGAAAAGCCCCGCTCTCCCAGAGGCCCAACTCCCACTCACCTCAGCAGGGGCCGTGCCGTTGCAGCGCATGTTTATGACCAGTGGTGTGATTCCTCTTGCTGCCTCCAAATTTGCCTAACATAAATGCACACACTATTGCAGGTAGATACATAGAGTTATGCAGATGTCCTTCCTCGGGATCAGCTCTGCTTGCTTTCCACTTTTAAGACTACATCTGATTTTGAGGGGAGTGTAAGGTTTCGTCTCAAAACGGTTTATTGCCTTTTGTGACAGTGTTCATCGGGTTCTCTTCAGAAAACTGAAAACAATAATACCTATACATCCGCACAGCTCTACACATACTTTACAGATGTAAGAATAATGAACTAGCCTTTTTCTCTGGGTTTTCACATCACACTAGAAGTAATGTATACAACTGGATTTCTATGCTTTTTTTTTTTTTTTAATAAATAGTGTCCTTACATACACAAAAGGCTTTTTCTTCTCTTTCTTTTAAAAGATTGCTATTTTTCTGAAAAGCATCCCCCCCTTAGCTCTTATGACACCTCACCATTTAGTGTTGTAAAGGTGAATCGTAAAACTCAGAATCATAAATTTTTACCAGATTCAGCAGCTGCCTCCTGAAAGCTTTAATGGTGCCAACATTTCCTGGGCTAACCCCCATGACGCTTGCATGCTTTTTATTGCTATCATTTAGTAACTAAATTGCTCAAAAATGAAAGGACTTGATTATCACATACCTGCAATGCATAGAGTTATTTATAAATGTTGTTCAATAATAACAATGACTCAAAAGAAATTTAGATGACAGGCCAAAAATAAGAAGTCTAAAAGTGAAAACCCAAGCCAGAATTCATAGAGGTGATGGGAAGAGCCTGAGATCGAAAGACAGAAAGGATCCCAAGGAAGGTAAAGAGAGGAGGCCTGGAGGTGATGGTAGAGGGTAGATGTGCCACGGCTCTTCAGAGCCAGAGGGCAGATGAGAGGATAAGCACCAGGGACGGCAGGTGAGGAGGTATCGCAGCGTGGCGCTGGGAGGATGCGCCGGAAGTGTGGAAACCAGGGCTGGAACATCACACACATTTGGTAGTTTGCTTTCTGGAAAAACTGTATCTAGTCGAAAGCAGCCAACAGAAAACTAGGTGAAATGTTCCAGAAACTAGAGGGGTTGATTGATGGGAAAAATAAGAGCCCTGAGTATATAGTTGAGAGGAGTTTTAAATATATATAAAAAATACACGTACCTAGTCAAGATTACATAATAATGCCCATATAGATAAATGAAATGAGTATCCCACTTTTGAAATCATTCTTCTACAGAAAACAGTGGGAATTTTCAATTTATTTCAGTGGGGCCAGAATTTCTACCATCTGCAGAAAGGTAGATGAAAGAAAGGCAATGTAGCCTGGTGCGTGTGAATAAACCTAGGAGCTATGTAGCGAGAAAATGCAGCGTGGCTACCAGGAAATGTTTTCTTTCAGTGAACCCAATACTTCTCTAGCCAGCGGGGATGATATGAAGTAATGGAGCAATCTCCAGGCCTTTGCCTGGGAGATAGAAAATTAGCCTAACCAAGACACTGCAGGCAGCAGTCACCCTATGAGGGCTGGAGAGCCACCAGAATAAGAGGCTACTTAAACTTTCCAGTCTGCTCTCTCAGAGTATTTCAGATTCAGTCAAACTTTATCTTTTATCTGTTTCAAGGTCAACTTTCACCACAGAATTGTTCTGTATCAGTTCATCTGAGTTGTATGTAATGTACACCCTTTTGATACTATTACATTAGGCATGAAAAGCTGGAAAAATATAGCTGACTTTAATATTAAGAATTGCTGATTCATAACCTTGTTTGGAATATTAGCAGTTCTCTTACTAAGTCAGGACAATATCACAAAGTTTATTAAGGTTCACAGGTCAAACTTATCTTTTAAATCACTGAAAATCAATGACAAAGTGATCACCATGGGATGGGTCTTCTCTAATTGGAGAAAGAGGGACATTCTGAACCAGAATGCTACAGACTTTGATTGTACAGCCTGTCACCAAAAAAAGAACAATCTCACTGCATCTTACAGAGGCATTTACATAGATAATGTGGATTTCATATGACTTCTTTTAGATTATCTGCTAGTAATAGCTATGCAAGTATTCACATTCTCCTAACAAGAAGTTGATAGAAAATGCAAATAAAAAGGCATCATTGTAATTACTGCATTATAAAGGATTTATTTTATTTTTTTAAGTTAGGTGGGAGCAGGGGACTTGATGCATTAATAATTCACACTATCTGGAAACTCATCCTTTAACAATCATTCTTCAGGAGATAACTTACCTGGTTACTCCAAGAAAATGTAGAACACTATTTCCTATTCATCAAATTGCCAAAAACATCCTTCTGAAATCCAAAATTATACAGTTCAATGTCCACTGGAGCAGCAGCTATTAGAGTCCTGATGGTCTGGTTGTTAAAAGTGACCACTACAGGAAAAAATGGATCGTTGTTCCCCTACTTTCTCTCCTCCACTGCCTGGCTGTCCCCTTTCCTGTTTATGATACATGCAAAAGGTTTGAAGGGATGCAAAAGTTTTTTTTTGTTTTTTTTTTTTTTCTCAGTGTGTTTATTTTAGAAATATCAGGATCATTTAATTTCCTTTTTTTTTTTTTTCTTTCTGAATGTCTTGAACTATAGAGGAGAACAGCAGAAGCTTTCTCAGACCTCAGTTTAAGGGGTGGTGAATTTTCCATTTAAGAAAGAGACCTTTTCCCCTGTGTGCTTGCCAGGGGTCTGAGTTACGCAGAGGACAACAGCTTAATTACTTTCAAGGTTTCAGTACAATCCTTTTCTTTTTGACTGCATGTGTTGCATTGTCCTTTGCTGTGGCATGACATCATGTGGCTGTTGTACATGTGATGACATAAACCATTTGCCTTTAGCCATTCATAGAGCCCTTTGGTGAAAATAGGATCTGCAAGTCCTGCTCTAGAAAGCAAGAAACAAACCCACTCCTTTTTGCTCTCCTTGTTTAGGTACTCATCAGTTCTGTGTCTGTAAATTCTTATCAGCAAAGAACACAGGACCAGTCCAGAACCTTGGTTAGAGATGAAAATAGACATGTTTAATTTTCGTTTGCTGGAGCTGCAGTGAGTCAGTGCTGCTCACTCTGCTCCAGCTTCCCCAGTACAGAGGGAGGAAAAGCTCCAGCAAGGGAAAGGAGGCTGAATGGGTGTGATGCGAAATCCAAGGAAAGCAAACCAACCAAATAACCCCCCTCCCCAAAATACTTAGCTGGAGTTTTCATGCTTTAATTTTTACCAAAGACTTAAAGTCTTGGTAAAAGACTTATTTGACTTGATTTAAACTATTCCACATTTAACTATTTAATTAAACTATTCCGCTATTTAAACTTGATTTAAAGTATTCCACATTTCTTGGATGCGAAACTTAAATACGTGCCCCATAGAGAGGCTCAGAATGGTAGCTCTGCTTTCTCTAATAAAATCTTTCTTCTGAGATTAACTCTGGAGCTGGCAGTAAGGTCAGTATTTCATTTCATAGAAGTCAGCTCACGCTGACAAGGGTTTGGCCTTCTTAGTGATGGGCCGTTTGCTGCTCAGAAGTGTGAGGAATGGCTTTCTGAAATATCGATAGCTTGCCTTTGCTGGAGTTCATGATCAAATTTAGCTGGCAAGTATCAATGTGCTACAGCACCCAGAAGGGCTGAGGGGTTTGGGCCTTGGGCCAGCCACTGAGGTTTACTTTTTAAATCGGAGGCTAACTCTTCTGTTAGTGTAAATCAGTGGTTTATAATAATGTCAAATGAGATTTGTCAGAGTAGCCCAGACTACAGCCTGGTCTTGGGATTTGAAAGGGAATAGAAAAATTAGGCTGAGACCACTAGTATTCTGTTTTCATTTTGGTTTAGCGTCCGTAAATGTGCCTATACACACACGTGCAGACATGCAGAGCTGCATTTCATTCCCATGGCTATTTCCCGTGGCTGTGGGGCTACCATTTAACAAGGAGGTAAGAGTACAAAATCTTCATCCTGGTGTGGTTTGATTGACATGTGCAGAGTTCTCACATAAAGGCTCTGGGATCCCGCTTTTCATCCATAAAAGGAAAGCAGGCAAGCTTCATCCCCAGCTAAACCCTTTGCACAATATACATCAATAATGAGGCAGCATCTATTTATATATTGCTTGCTGGAAATGACTGAATTCAGACAGAAGTTGGTGAGGCAGCCTGAGCTCCACCAGCCTCCATGGAGTCTATTGTTAGTACCCAGGATGACTCCTCAGGCAAACGGGGAAGAGAGGCACAATTTGGAGCCTACCACGCCATGGGGAGGAATATCAGTTTTGGCACTTGGCAGGTGGTGTCTTCTCTCCGAGAATGCCTTCGATGGCTCTGCTAGGACATGGAGGAAGAATGTAGGAGAAATGGTCCCAAGAGCAGGGGCCAAAAGCACATTCCTGTTGCTGCTCCTCGGGAAGCGAAACACTGACCTGGGCTCACCCACAGGGTGAGAGCTTCCTGCCTGTCTTCATGAGAAACGGAGATGTCCAAGAGGCAATGGGAGGATGGCAGTACTAGGTTAATACACGCTGATACCTTCTTACCATGTTGTTCCAGAAGGTTTTTGACAATATTTCTTCTTTATCAGTGTAGGAAAAAAGCCCCATCCGTGTTACGACGTTGGTTAGGTAGGTTTGTATGGCTGATAGTCCAGTGACCATGCTGAGGTGCCGCACTGACACACGCCTGTGACCATGAAAACCTGCTTGTCTATTGAGGTGGATCACATAAATCAGGCACTCAAAACCCCTTAGCAAAGCACAATCCAGAGAGTGCTTTTGCTCCGTGTCCTTTTTTACTCCTCCTCTCCTCTGTGGCTCTTGTGTACTTTGCCCATATGCTCTAAAGCAATTTTGTTTTCAGTTTTATGTCTGTTTTATGTAAATTAGAAGAATCAAGCTCCTCTGCTTGCTAAATTATAAATTGAGTGGAAATTGGCTGACTCTTTTTAGACTATCACTATAAGTTATACAAAATGTAAGTAATCAAGCTGAGCAGGCTGGACTGGGGAGGGAAAACAGGTCAATAGCGTGGGCCACATGAGACACGTCCACGCGTCCCTGTATACTGCCACTTGTTTTTGCCGCCTTGAATATCTCTTTCCTCTAAAGTGCCCATCTAACTCCTTTTAGACCATTCTCTGAGATGTAGGTTTATTGCCTCCTTTGGTAGTTTGCTCAGCATATTCATTATGCCTTGTATAAATGAACTGGTCTTAAATGCTTGTTTCCACTCCTGCATTAGAACCAGGGTAGATCCAAACTCTCTCCTCTGGGAGCACTGATTCCGTTTGTTTGCCTTCTTCCCCTGTAAGTCAAAACTCTTGTTGGTTTTAGTGTCTGTCTCTTTGGCTTAACTCCCTGCTTTGGCTCCACTTCCCTTGCCCTACACTAATTTTCATATGCTTGAGTTTTGTTTGGATTATCTTTTCCTTAGCCCACTGCAACCCCACAGAGAAGGCCCGTGGCGTAGGAGCGGGAGCCTGAGAAACACTGCTGGGAGAGCAGGGGAATCGGCTGGTGCCTCGGGACTCTCTGGGATGGTGGACAATCTGCTGCAGGGCAGAAAAGACACCCTCACTGCGGCCTGTTACTGCACATTTAGACCGAGTTTTGGGAAAAAAGCACCTAAAATCAGACCTCTAAATCTATTCTTGCACATTTCAAAGTAGGCTAAATTTTGGGAGGCAGCAGAACCAGCATTATCATAAGCAGATATGGGCAGGGCCCTGCTCTGCAGTCCAACTTCAGCATTCCTCTTAAAAATGTTAATTTTCAAAATTGTGAGAGACTAAACTCCCTCTAAATGAGGAGACTGACTGCAGCCGCAGCACAGGCAGGGATGTCTGGCAGGCAATGGCCGTGCCGGCATCTGTGCTCTGCTACAGCCTTGTGCTGCCTCCAGCCCATCCACCCCACCAGCACCGAGCCATGCTGTCCCCATGCTGGGGACAGAGTTCAGGACGGCTCTGCGCTCTGTCCTTTACTTCCATGTCAGCTGGAGAACAGGAAAAAAAAGCCCCATCTTCAGAGAGGTGGTGCAGTGCAGTTTTCTTGAAATCTTGACCAGCCTTTTAAGGCTGACATCACAGAGACTGTTACTGCCACTGCCATGGAAAATTCAGGTTAGAAATGAATTGCTGCAGGGGGTAATCGTGGGCGGTGGCAGGTGCTCTGCAGGCATGGTCCCAGGGCCACAGACCTTCAGCAGGTAACATGTTCCTGTGTAATGCACAGGCCCATATACTGCTGGATCCTGGGGTGCCCATGTGGGTCCCCAAGCCCTCCCTGCCCAGCCTGGCTGCTGAGATGTGCCACTGCTTGGGGAGGACACGCTGCTGTTTCTGCTGCAGTTGAAGCATGTGGTTTGTTAGAGGGGATCCCAATTGCCTTGGTTTTGCCTGGGTAGACAGATGGCCTTCAGGAGTCTTGGGCTAGGACCTGCAGGGAACAAATGGGATCTTCTCTGCTCAGGCTCTGCCCTGCGGTTATTTGAGTTTGGGCTCTCTTTCATGGAGTTCAAAAATTACATGCCTTTTAAATTAATTCATTAAATACTTTGATTTAGTGATATACCATGAGAACATGATTTATTCTGTCCAGTAAAATGTGTGTTGAGAAGTGATTAAAAGTATCAAACTTGCTTTTTTATACCTGCTTGTTTTATTTCAAAGGAAAGGCTTACCCTTTCATTTCCTAGTGTGATTTTTATTAAAACTCGGCCTATTTTATTTGTCAGACCACAAAAATAATTTGCCACCACTTGTGTTTCCAAATAAAAGACATATAGGTTGGTAAGCAGTCTATAAGTCAAGCTGCTATTCCTTGAAATTCATAAAAGGGCCGTTTTAATCCATGGAATTGCTAATTAAAGCTGCTTCTCAATACACAAAAATTAAGTTAACAGTAATTAATATAGCCTGCCTGGAACCTTAGGAAGCTACTGCCAGCAAGTGTCTTTTGGTGCACTCAAGAGGATGCAGTTTGATTGTTGGCACCAACAGACAGGTTGGGAATTGTAAACATGGTAATTAGCAATAAGTTTCTGGATCTCAGCTTGCCAGACTGGCAGTCTGATTCTTAGAGTAGTTGTCACATGGGAGGAGGGAAAAACAAAGTATGGGAATTAGAGCAACCTTGCATTGCTCTACCAACATATGCCACTGGACCAATGTTTTTCTTGGCAAAGATCTCTGACAAGGAGTTTAAAAGCAGCGTTGCAGCCCTACTGCAAATTGTGAACTTCACTGTAGGCATCAACCAAACAACTGTCTCTGACTCTTCTGCTCATGCTATGAGCGTTGCTCTACGGAAAGGAATTGTAGAGTCTGAGATCCCCCTGCTCCACCTCTATGGTGGGGCACAATGTTGATAAGGTTATCAACAATAATGGGATTAAAAGAGTTAAAATCCAGCTTTTGCAGTAATCCCGTAGTATTCTATTGTTGAGCTATCAAAGATTAAGGTTATAGTAACCTTATTAACCCCTGGTGTAGTGTAAATAAAAAGGAAATGTCAACCTTAATTCCACCATGAAATTAAATCTTCACTTCTCTAAATGATGATTCAAACACAGCTTACTCCAGCCAACGTGGTTTATGAAAATACGGAACCCACATGAATATATGAAATCCCATCTGAGAGAGAGAGGGAGAAGAGGAAGATAAAACATTGGTTTTGTTTAAAATGAAAAAAATTAATATTCATCCAGCTTGTATGTCTGTAGGAACTATATCTGGAGCCAACAAAGTATGCAAAGAATAAGGTAGGGACGAAATGCTCATGCTGTGAATTCCTGAGATGCAGTGAACGCAGCTCCCCCAGGCTGCAGCAGCCCAGGCTCTGGCCCTGAACAGCTGACCCTGTGCCAGGCAGCCACCACAGCACTGATGGTGGTGTCCCCATCCCTGTCCCTGTCCCCTGCTCGCCAGGCACTGTGTGGCCTCATTAGTGTTGCCACAGCACTGGGGACAGGGTGCCCTGACATGAGGGCTTGAATTGAGTGTTGTTCCGACAAATGCTTTCAGTACCAGAGAAAAGGTGATGAAAACCAAAAAAATGTCAGAAAGAAAATGGTTGCTGAGCAGTCTGGGAACAGAGAGCCAGGTGGCAGTGTGAAGGGCACAGGTTTTCCTGGTTAGGCTGATTTGCAGAGAGTGGGAGTTACCTCTTTCACCAATGAATGGTTCTCTCCTCTCCTGTGCTGGAGTCCCTTCTCCCTCTACCCACACAGGTTGAATCTATAAGTAGGTCTGAAACTGCCCTTTGGGACTATCTCTCCTACCTGAGAGGGAAGGACAGACAGACCGGGCTTCGCTTAGAAGTTAATGAGATGTGTTCCAGGTAAATATGTATTTCCTTATGGAGAGAAACAGGGGAATTACAGTAGGCAGAAATGGGATATGTACTCTTTGTTATGCTTTTTTGACTGGGAGGAAAAATAAAATAGTGGTAAAATGGGGTGATTTAGAATGATTCTGCTTGTTAAGTAACTCAAACACAGAGTCTTTAGCAGAGAGGTAATTTAGTATTAAGGAGCTGCCTATAGCAAGAAATGAGCTGTTGGGAGGGCAAGAGGCATCGCCAGAGAAAAGAGATGATTCTTGTGGGGTTGTTCCCAGAGAAAGGAGTTTTGCCACTTCAGAAAACCCCTGTCTGCCCTGTTGCATGTGCATCTCTTGGAGCTTACTGGCTTTGTAGATTGACGGAGCTGGGGAGTGGTCATGATCTGCCTCTTCATGTTGCTTACCCCAGTCCTTGTGGACTCTGGTGAAGTTGTGTTATGAAACTCAGACTCACAAAAAGCTCAGTTTAGGATGGCTTTTCTCCCCTCCACTGACTGAATCATACACTTCTCTGGTGTATATTATCATGGCTCCAGAGCATGCACCAGTTCAGATGCGCCTGCTGTGTCCTGGGCTTCCTCCATACCCACTGCTGCTGCAATTGCTACCACAAACACAAATTGGCTCACTCTGGCTTTTCTTGTCTTTCCGCAGTGTAGCAATAGACAGTGGGCCCACGGGGTTGTTCAGAAATATTACTGGTTTCCAGTGCTGGCATACTGCTCCCTTCTAGGTAGTATCCCTTTTCTGGACAATTTCCCAGCAAAATACTAAATGGCAACTGCAGAGCAGTAAAGGCGATGGTGTTATTTGTTTGACTGACGTTTCAGAGCCTGCAGAGCAAATGCAATTAGGATCCACAGTGTGTTGCAGCTTCCTTTCTTCATTTCCCTACCCTGGAAGTTCAGCTTAAGCCTGGTTCCTGCTCTATGTCAGCTTTACAGTGGAGGAGAGGCTCTGGGGAGGGAGGGTAGCATGTTCCTAGGCCCCTGCAGGCACCCTAAGCTTTGGTGGCATCTTGCAGGGCTCAGGTGGCACAGGAGCTGCTGCACTCTGTTGCTGTCACTGCCGCCCTAGGCGGAGGGGGAGTGATTTTGTTGGTAGGTGTGAGCTTCCCTGGGACACAGTGGAGCTGGCACTAGGGTGGCCCTGCAATGCTCAGACCTGCACTCCTCATCAGGGAGGAATCCCTATCTGTGCCAGGGAAAGCAACTCAGGGTTTGGGCTACCCTAGTCTTTACCGGGATCAACTGATTCTTTCTTTGGAATTTTTCAGGATCAACAGTTGATGCACTGTGAGCACTTTAATACACCCTTGGCATCAGAAAGAGGTGTGTGTGTGTGGAAACGACAGTAATTGTTCAGATTTGTCCAAAGGAGGTAACTGAAAATAAATTGCTACCAAAAACCAAGGGCTGCAGTTAATTGTGATGGAGCACTGTGGGTCAATCACCTGTAGGGAAAGACTGCTAGAAAACAGGCAGGGGTCAAAATTCTTTCTCTCCTGGTGGGGAAAGAGGGTCTCAGCTGTGTAATTTGGTTTGTAGAGTTATTCTGTAGCTCTTAGACCCTGACATGAAAATCCAGGCCCACAGAGCAGCTCTTCAATCACTGGAAATAATGCAGTTGGTGAAGGCAGGGGCAGCGGTGCCTTGCTCTGGTGGCAGGAAGGTGGCCGGGTTACAGCATCCTTCCTGCCACAGCTGGTCTGAGCTGGTCCCCGCAGGCAGTGCATGGCAGGAGAGGCCTGGACAAATGTTAGTCCCCTCTCTGTTGCCCCCTACTCGAGGGAGGAGGCATGTAAATCCTGGACTTGGCTGAAAAGAGAGTAGTGTGGTGGAGGCTGTGATGTGCACAGAGCCACCACGCTGCCAAACTGCTCCAACCGGGAGTTTTACCTTTCAGTTTGAACATCGTTGCCATTAATTGTTTTGTTAACACATCTAAATGCTGCAATGTTCACTGTTCCTGGTGCTTCTTAGATGTTTGGACTCAAGAAGACATTAATTCCCAAGTAAATTAGTGTATCGTCTTAGAGCAGATCCTCTGTACGCAGAGGCAGGGGAAGTCAGGATGCAGGATGGCATGGACCCACTGCCTGGGGCTGGCAGGAGGGGATCTGCTCCTGCTGGATGGTGGCTCTCCAGGACCAAAATACCCTTCTGTCTCTCTGTGAAGCTCATTCCAAGCCCCTAAAGCAAGGATTCAGGAGATTGAAAAAAAAAAAAGAAAAAGCTGATCTAAATTTTATAAATTGCACTTCCTCTGGATATTTTGGTTCAGAGCTCCCGCAGGTTAAAGAAAAACTTCTTCCACTTCTTATAACTGGTAAAATATTGAGTATCTCTTTCAAGGCTGGTCCTTGCTCCTGTCACTCACACCTTTGATTTGTGTTCAGGTAACCAAGTCCAGGAGTGTGCTACAGCCTGTGCTGCTCTGTGTCTGCTCCCTGCAATAACGCTGCAGGTGGGGGAAAGCCGAGACAGCACAAGATGTAGACACCAAAGTTTCTTAAAGCAGCCTAAATTCATGGCAAGCCCACTGAAATTTGTGGTGTTACTTGAGTGTTGGCTGTGCAGCTCTGAGGGCTGGCCAGCCCCGCTGGACTCTGGATTCCAGTGCTTCAAGAAAGACTTTTAAATGTACATGTGTAGCACAAGTATTAAAATATGAATACTGCCATCTAACCCGAGGTGTGGGAAGAGTGATTGCCTGTCTCTCCTTGGAACTTGCATCCTTCGATAGTTCAACATACCTTTATTTAGAAAACCAAATTGTATGCTCATTTATTTGACTTAATAATAAGGACAGCTTTTGCGAAGATCGGTAGTAAAGCCATTTCTCCTCTTCTTTTACAATGAAAAACCCAAATGCTGTCCCTGCAGCAGAGCCTGGCTCCAAAGAGCAAGCCTGGTGCGGCAGCACTAGTGACACACGGTCCCACTCCCCTCCGTGGGAGCCTTGCCTACGCCAGGGCTGTGGGTTGTCCCCACGGGGGTGGCAGCTCTGCTGCCCAGGGCACGTGAGCAATTGCTCTTGTTTTTAACGTGTCAGATCATAACTTGCTCATCTGTTCAGTGTCAGGGTTGAAAAATACCGTTGAAATAAAAATGCAGGAGCTGGCTGAGAAATCAGTGAGTATGCTACCTGGGTGATCCAATTTTAGACATTGTGATGGATAAAGGGTATAAAGTATGTGACTTTTTTTAAGCAGAAAGGCTCTCCATTAATATTACACAATTTGAACATGTCTGGTTTTAAGAATAACAGCTCTATTTTATGGCAATTGTGTGTACCTTTGTGTGTGGGTGCACGTGTACACACATATTGCAGTAGTCCAGCATTGCATGGAGTTAGCTGCTGAATTAAGTTGAAAGCATGAAATGTATTTTCAACTCACCGCAGGGTCAGGCATAGTACCTGTGCCACAGAGTGGTACTGGGTGGGAATGTCTTCTTGGCTAAATTTGCTGGTGTTGAAATTATAAAACCACAATCCTTCTTTTCTTTTTCCCCACTTGATTTCCTTTTATTTATATAAACTGGTGGAAAAAGAGGGGGGGAAAAATAATCTCTGAACACAAGGTGCATGTGATGAATTGAAGGAGTTTGCAGAGGACCAATGAAGCTTTTTTTTGTGATTACCCCAGGGTGTGGTGAGGCCTCCTGGGGCCAGGATGTCTGGGAGCTCAAGGAGCTTCAGTGGCTGGGGGTGTGGTGGATCATTACAATGAACAGATACAACCTAACCCTCCTGAAAAATAAGGTATAGCCGCATACTGGAAGGTTAGCACTCTGCTGAAGCCATGGCCACCCGTGCTTCTCCCACCCTGCTGTTCCCCACCTCGGGGTGCAGTGCGGTGATGCCTTAGCGAGGCTTTCCGCATGGAGGCACAACCGGTGCTCGGGTAGGGTCACCTCTCCAGCCCTCCTGCCCCTTGCCGGGGTGGGAGATTTCCAGGGGCGCACAGCCCAGGTGGGCAGGGATGCCGCCGGTGAGGTGTGGTGACAGCAGCTGGGCTTGCCAGGGGGTTGTGCAGAGCTCCCCGGGGGCAGCACAACTCCTCCCTGCCCCGCCAAAAGGATGCAGCTCCATAGCATCAGCAGGGCCCCTGCGCTTTTGACCTCAGATTTTCTCTTGCGTATGCATAAAGGACAGTCTGGTTATAGGGGGTTATAATGGAAGGGAGCTCAGAAAGCCAGTGAATTGTTTTTGGTGGTAAATATATATCTATTCATAACTTTAAAATTTGGTGGAAGTCCCTGGAAATCATAAAAGAGGAGGGTCTCGATTAAAGAAACTGCAGCTGAGGACCTGTCTCTCTCATAACTCTCAACGTTTCTACTGATGGATTTCTAAATGGCTACTCTAAAGATCTGGAAACCTGAGTATTATTTCCAGAGACTATGTCCCTACAATGATTTAAGCCTGATAATCACAAGACAAAAGCTGTTGGTTGCATGAAATAAAGCCCCATAGTTCAGCCCATTCTTTGGGTGAACTTGCTCAGTTGAAAGTTGGGGACACCAGATTGCCAAGTAGGTGAAGAAAGGTAGAGGGAATTGGTTTGAGCTAAGGAACTCATCCTTTCTCTGCCCCAGGGAGAGACCCTCTCTAGGAGCATGTGCTCCGCAGGAGCATGACCATCCCTACCCAGCACTGTGCTTCCAGGCAGGATTCAAGCCTCCAACACCTCAGTATTCCTGCTCAATTACGGGAAACGAGCTCATGAAAAAAACGTGTTTACTACAGAATGGTCTAGTTTTTTGATCCAAACAGATTGCTGTACATTGGGTGTGAAACTCCCTAATGTTTTAGTAATGATGCTGGAAACTCTGACTGACAGCTCTGAGCAAAGCACTTTCTGAGGTTATGTAAATGCCTAAAAAGAAATTTAACCTCAACTCTTAATTGTGTAGCAGATCTAAGTGCTGTGAAGTCTAGGCTCTGCCAGATTTTAAAGCCATGCTGCTACCTTACATAAATACTCATAAATACTTACAGCAAGTGTCCTAAAAAGATCTTTGGCTCACCGAGTGAGCTAGTGGGCAGCATCGCAGGGCTGCCCCGTCTCCACTGGCTGTGAGCGGTGCGTGGTGCTGCCCAAACCTGCTCCGATGAGAGCGGGGAACCTGGTTCCCTTCAGCTCCAGCCAGAGCTGCGGGTATCAGGGATCACGTCCCAGGCAGAGGAATGAAGCTACTTCCATTTCTGATGCCTGCTAACAGGGAGAAGAGACCTTTCCTTGTGCTTCCACACTCCAGCCTCACACAGAAACAATTATAAAACACATTTATAAATTCCACCCGGGTGTTACAGCCCTTGCTACGAATCTCCAACTATATTTGAGATTTATTAGCATCGTGCTGCTTCTGACACAAAGGATGTGGGGGACAAAGAGCAGCAGCTTCTGTGCTATAAGGAAGCACATAAAATCCCGTCAGTACACTTGTAATTTCATGCTTCTAAATGTTGGTATCCAAATGTCATTGTACTGACAACTATTCCGTGTGCATTAACCTGAGGTGTAAAATACTATCTGGCATTAAAAATGCGATAGTAGTGTGGATGGTTAGAATACATCTAATGTTTCTGTGAGAGCTCTTGTTAGCTCTTACTGCCTTGTCCTTGGTGCGACTTAAGGTGGAAAATTGAGAGTTTACTGCATTTAAAAAAAAAATTACAAAGGTATGCTTAAGTAAATAGGTGTCTATTTTCAGTGTTTGAATAGGTATGTAAAGGGGGACTGAATAAAGATGAAATCTATGCGATAGTGCTTACTAAATAGTAGTTGTGATTAATTTTGCAGAATTGTCCATGAATAACTGGCAAAAATATGTTTCCCATATGCCACAATTTCTAGAACTGGCTGACTCATTATTGTACTCAAGGAGTGTGGTACCTTTGAGTTGTGATCTAATGCATATTAAAAATAGCCATTTTTATTTTTTTTGAGGGATTTGAATTGGGGGACCTGTGACATTTTTCAAACAAAATACTTGTCATATCCACCTTTTTTTTTTTTTATTGCTCATCCTAGACTAGGTTAGGAATCGGTGCTAAATCACAGCACTGCCCACTGCTCCTCTCCTGGAGGGAATGGAGGAGAGGGACAGGGCACCCAAGCAAAGGCAAAAGGTAGAACAGGAAAAGCACCGAAGGACATGACTGGAAATAGCAGAGGAAAGGAAGAAATAGGAAAAAGCAGAAAAGAAAGAGAATCAAATAGACACAAGGGAAAGAAAAGGAAGAGAGGAAGAAAGGAGTTAAAGAAAAATGAAGAATGGATAAACAACTGTAAATTCAACAATTAATTCTCAATCTTAATGTTTCCATTTATTCCTTAGACAGGAGCACTATGTGATTTGGAGGTTTGTGGGGTTTTTTGAAACAAACCTTACCTCCCCTGCGTCCCTCTCCCTCTGCCACTGCGCTGTCTCCATTAGCTTTTCTCCCTTTTAGCTTGGCTGGAGAATGAGGGCTTGCACAGCTTCGTGGTGCCTGATGGCAGGTGGACTGGGCTGGTGCCATGAGCCAGTGCTGGTCACGGGCACTGTCTGATGTTCATCTACCTTCAGCCGACCTGAGGTCCACAAGGAACATGAGTAAGCACCAGCTCCTGGTTAAATCTCAGCAGGTTTATCATTTACAAAACCATGACAAAAGATGAAGTAATGTCCTATCTGGCCACATACTGGGCTGTAGGTCTTTTTTTCTTCTTTTTTTTTCCTAAAAGGAGAGCTATCTGATGTGTCTTGTTACTGCCAAAAAGAAAAAAGAAATCAGTTATTGTGATTTAAAGGAGCTGGGTGTTTAAAATAAAAAATACATTCAGTGTGTTCATGTAAAGATTCGGCAATAACCAGGTGACTCAAATCAATGCACTCTTATCAAAGCCCAAAGATAGTTCATAGACTATCTCTGCTGTTATTGTGCCCTCTAACAGTTACAGATGGGAAGGATGAAAACACATATCCCTATGGAATTGCTTGCTGCTACATTATAAAAAGCCAAAACCTAATGAACTTCAGTACAGAGTAATAGCAACCTTGTGAAAGTGCAACCTGAGGAGTTTCCCCTCCCTGCTGACACTGAAGGAAGACCTCAGTGTGTCAGATGCTGAGAACAAGCGTCTGTAAAAAGCCAGGATGAGATTTGGAGTTTGACTCAGCAATTCCAACCTGTCGAGAATGAATTCTGGATTTGGGCTGGACAAGAGTTAAGAGCACATCTTGTGTTTTGGAGCAACCCGTATGCTGTCCTGTGGTAATCAGAAATATCAGCTGCCCTCGCACAAAGACTAGAACTCTGATAAATGCATTGATCCCAATATGTGCATTGCTTTCCAGGTCATCAAAACAATTTTAAAATCAATATGTTATGTTTAAGAGGGAGGTGATGCATTCCTCTCTGGGCAGAAATAATTCATCGAGTCTGCGTGGAAAGAGTTAACATTGTAGATCCAGCATTTTGTATAAACAGGAGAATATAAAGAATATTCCGGGAAAGCCATAAAGGGAGATGACGCAGTAATGGTTTCTGGGATGTTAAAAATACAGTTATGCTTATGAGCTGCTGTGTGAGCCTGACTGCAGTGGCTGACTGGGGGTGATGCTGTGTTGATGACGGAGAATGTTTCACAATTGTCAGGAGTCCAGTGTTGAGTCCCAAGCAGCTCCTGCAATTTTAACATGTAACGAGGGCAGAAGACAGCTTGGTGCAGTAATAAGAATAATTATATACAACTAATATATGTAAAGATGCGTCTGAGGTGGTGTTGGCAGTCAGCACTTTCTTGGATACCAGAGTGACCATTCTGGGGTGGGGGTTGTAGGCTTGAGCACAGGACTGTGGGATCAAGGCACTAGTTTTTAATAGGTTTGAGCCGTTCTTAAATAAACTTTCGTTAGTTAGGGTGGCACCGCTAAGTCTACTTCCTACTGAGCAGCAGGAAGGCAGAAAGAGCATCTGCAACAGTAATAGTTTAACACAAATTGATTTAAGGACTGGAATAATAGGAAACTTTGAGAGCTCAGATGGGGGGTGAAGGAGTTGGGCAGAAAGAGAAGAACAAAGCCCAGATGAGGAACATCTCCTCTGATTTCATGTCGGCTGAAGCACACCGTGTTGCAGACAGGAGATGTGAATGCTTGCGGGGCACCTACAAAACCATTCTTGACTTAGTAACCCATTTATAGTGCCAGGCAAATGCCCATTGGGCAAACGGAGGGTGCTGCCTTTCACCCACAACTGAGAGCCACTGCAGAGGGTTGTTCAGGTGCTGGTTTACTGAATGACCTGTTAAGGGGCCTGATCATGGTCTCCAGCTTCCAGGTGTTTTCTAGTCTGTCCAAAATACTTAGTCTTGCAACATCTCAGACCTGTCCACTCCTCTTTTTTGCCTGCTGGGTGTTAAGAAGTTTGGCTTTTATCATCTGCCTGTATACAGGGCCTTAGTACCTTGGATTGCTTTTAGATGTTTATAGGGAAAGTAACAGGCCCTTAAAAAAATCAATTATTGATCATGGGAAGACTGTAGGTGTTTTTAATCTTCAGAAGCGGAACTACAAATAAATCATTAAGTGATATTTTATTTAAAGACATTTTATTTTATTAAAAGCACTACATCCAGTATTTGTGGAAATGGAATACATTTTGTTTCTTCAAATGAGAGTTCAGAGAAAACCATGGTGGGAGTTAGCCCTTTTCACTCAGTAACTGCACTGATGTCAATAAGTCAAAATTAGACTCTTCTCAAATTGCATAAACCACTGATTCAAAAGTAAGGATTTGGAGGGCTATAAAAATTCCCATTTCAGCTGGTAAACTATCTGCAGGGGTTGTGATCTTTTTCCATAGACACCCGTGATGTGTTCTTTCTTTACTGAAGATTTAGGACTGCCATCGTGTGTGTCTACACATGTTATGATGGGAAGCTGAGCATGTATGTGAATGTGTGTATACATATATTTATAAAACTCCATACATATTGTACTGTGTTATGAAGAGCCAAAGGTTGCTTTTAGCCATACAATCTGTGCCATTTTTGAGTATGCCGAGTCCTGCTGGTGCCTGTAGCAGCCTCTCTGACTGTTTCACAAAGTGTGCAGCTGTGGCAGACCTTGCAGCAGAAACTCCTTCCCTTTCTTGTCGTGAGCATGTGCCTGAATTTGGGGGCTGGTTTGCACATTCCAGAATAGTGGCTTTACCGGACGTGACCACAGGGACATGGGGCCAATGGGCTGAACCTTGTGAAACAGAGAGGAGCTGCCTTTAGCCTGAAGTGTGCACCTTCCACCTAAAAGGAGCTGAGCAGGAACCTGGCTCCTCCCTGGGAGAAGTCAACCAAAGAGGTATTATCCATTCAAAGAGGCTGGTGGGACCGTGTGAATGTCAGTGGTCTTTGTCATTAACTAGCTCTCTTCAAGCTGGCTGATGATCTGAATTGTTCTGTCGATTAAATCCCATCCCTTCAAAAGTCAGAGACAAAATCACCATTATCATGTTTTGGCAAAGCAAAATATTTTTTTTGCTGGCAAGGGTTTAATTCATGTTCAGCCGTGCTTCCCCCTTAGGATGTCAAAGAAAGAGGCTTTGCTAGCCCAACACTGCCTGCCTTACCCCGATGATAAAGTGCTCCAGTGACAGAAGTCACCTTCTGTGTTCAGCTGAGCTCAACTGGAATCGTGCTCTGTGGCTGTGCCGTTGAGTGACTCTGAAGACGTTACAAATGCAGGGCTGTGCCGCCGTATTTCAAGTGATAATAAAAACTCACGGGATAAATTGAAGGAGCACGGCTTTTTGTTGCAGCAAGTTGGGACCGTATAAGCAACCCTATCATTGTGCTAAGGCAGCAGATGCACTCAGTGTTTGGAGGAAATGGTTCATGACCCAGTGATGCTTCCCAAGAGATGCAGCTGGGAAACAAAGACACTGGGGGCCCCTCGGGTGAGAGTAATACCAGTGGGGCCGGCGAGGGAAGCAAGAGAAACAGACAATGGGAGAAAGCAAGGACAGAGGTGCGATGCAAGCAGAAAACCTCTTTGCCATGCTTCAGGCTTGCTCTTGTACTTGTAGCTGTGGGACAAAAAGTGATAGCTAGGGAGAAAACCCCTTACTAAAGACCAGCAGAGCATGCTAGGAGGGTGCTGCAGCCACTGTCTCTGCAGCAAAATTGAGGTGCAAAGCAACAATCAGCATGGGCACGGACTGCAGGGTTCAGATGTGAGATCTGCATTGGACTGAGAGTTGGGTCTAGCAGCTCCCCAGAGCAGGAGAAGACCCTCGCTCCACACGGGGAGCAACAACCCACTGGGATAGGCACTGTCAGTTGCTGGACAAGATGCTCACTGCACAAGCACACTAAAGCTGATCCCTGGCCATGTGAATGCTGATGGGTTTTTCCTGGACTCTTTCAGTTCCTGAGCAACCAGTCCTGAGAATATGTGAGCATTGGTGCCTTGACTGTGAAGCACAACCTGGGTGGGGGTCCAGGGCAGAAAACCAGGATGATTTCTGGGGGCTACACCCTGAGGAAGGGCAGCCATGAGGCTAAGGGGAGAAGCTTAGCTGGCCTTGCCCAAATTCGCTGGTAGTTCAGGCTGGCCAAGCTAAGCAGGTCCCTTCCCTCAGCTGATGTCACAACTTGGAGGGAAGCACCTGGGACTCAGAAGCAGAGAGAGCTGGTGCCTGGCTCTCACTTCTCTCTCTCTCCCCTTCGGGAGGTGTCCCCAGTACACAGTGATGGGCATCAGCATACCTCCTCTGCTCAGGGAACCGGCTGCCCTCCCCCCCCCCAGACTGGACCCACACGCACAGCACTGCAGAGCAGCGAGGTGTTCCCCCACCTCGGGAGCTCTGCAGGGGCACACTTACTCCAGCTGAGGGTTTGCCCCCTCCTTGTCGTTGCATCAGGTGAACCCAGCTCAGGCACACTGGTACAAAGGAATGAATAAATTTTAAGAAAAAAAAACTTCTAAATTAAGGTGTAACAAATAAAGGTTAAAATGTTGCTAATGACCCCAATTGACAAGGGCATTATTTGCAGCTATAACCTGGAGATTTAAAAAAAAAGGTCAAGTGAAGCTGTTTTTGTCTGAAGGTGTCAAAGTTACTGCACTAACGCTCCACCCTCTTCATGGTTCTCCTCTGCTGTGTTTCTTGTCCCCCCGTTGTCTGCTGACCTGATCCACCTGAGGGTCTGTGCTGGGGAACCAAGCTGTGACCCCTTTGAAGCCTGCTGTGGCTGCTCCCTAGGAGGAGGAGAGAGAAATCAGAGGTGGCAGCACCAAATGGAGGGCAAGAGTGTGGCTTGGGGGAAGGCAGCAGGTGATAAAACAACTCCTCGAAGCAGGGGCTGAGGCTGGTGTGCTGCTGCAACGGGCTGTGGTGCCCACTGGGACTTGTCCCGTGCCAAGGGTAGGTCACTTTCCCTTTGACTCGAGTCAGTGTTGGAGTGTGTTTGTGTGTGTGTGTGCTGAGCCCAGAAAACAGTCGCTGCCACTCTGTGTGTTTTCACAGCCGGTCATGGTATTCTTTGCTGCCTTGTGATTTGCAATATCTATTTTATTATTTAGATAAACTCATGCTCTTGCTGTCTTCAGGGAATTTGGCCCAAGTAAGCATTGAGCTAGTTCACCTTCCTTCAAATCCATAAGTATAAACACCTTTGACATAGTTTTTCCTGCTACTGGAATCTCTGTATTACTTACTTTGGCTAGGTCCTTTTTTAAGAAGTTAGTAAACCTGTCACAGCAAGTCCATTAACTCTCCATAGAACATCTTCATTCCTGAGGTCCCTTTCATAACCAGTTTGTATATCAGCACTGTTTGTTAGCTTTCGAGCAGCTTTTCTCTTTAGTATCATTGTGCAACACACTTTCTTTTGTAGTACCTGAAGCTCATAAAACGACTAGCAGTTTGCCTCCTGATGGGGGAGAAAGTGTCTGTAATCTGTCTTTTGTGTTTTGAGTCTCTTAAAAGTACTAGAAATCCCAAATGCAGTAACTTGTGGGTTTTCTGTCTTAAAGAATTAGGATGTCTTTGCATTACTGAGCAGGCAAACATTGAGCAGTGCTTGATCAATAAGAAGCATTGCCAGAGGTCTGGTATAGTCTACCACAGCTAACGGTAAGTGTTGCTATAGGCTATGGAACTAGGAATATAAAATGTTGAATGACAGTAATAATTCATGCATCCTGGGACGTATAAAATCAACAGCATGTCAATAGCTGTGGCATGCTCTGCAGAAAATATGCAGGATTTAGATGTTGCAGGAGCCCGTGTTTTATTTTAAACCTCGCTTTCATTGGTGAAATATAGACTTTTCCCATTTGTTAGAAGCATTTATTTTCAGTTTCATGTTGTTACTTTTCTATTAAGATTCTAAAAGCTGTGCAGCTCAAAAGGGCCCTGAGACCCAGAAAGCAAAATATATGTATTTATTGAAGAAAAACACATAAAAGATTTATAAAACAGAGGGTGCAATAGTATTTGAGATTCATGGACCATTTCAGCATTCATAAAAGTGTATATGGTTCTCATATTGGCTTCACTGGGAATCGGACTTTGCTAGATGATGAGGTATCTGGCATTGCCTTAAAATGAAACTCATTACAATCACTTTGCATTTTACTTGGAAAGCAGAATATCTTGTGAAATAAGTAAGAACTCCTCCAGTAGTCATCCTCTTAAAAAATGCTTCAAGATAATTAATATTTCTTGTCTCTTATTAAAAGATACTGAAGAGGGTGAATTACTGCATCTAGGAGGGTAGAGCAGGCATAAGAAGAGAGACTCTATCTGATACACCTTCTCCCCTGTGCCACTATTGCACTGCAGCTTGGGAACCTAAAAGTGACGAGTGCTGTTCTACTGGCTAAGGCTCCCACAAAAATTCTTCAGATGAAACTTTAATGAGAGAAGGAAAAAAAAGATATTCAAGCATCCCCATTCTTATGCTTTCAGCTGTGTGCTCCTGTGCACCTCAGCTGTGTGTTGCCAGGCCTCAATTTCTCTAAATCTGCCAGGAACTAAAAAGGAGAGACAGAAAAGTTGCCTGTCACTCATGATTATATGAATATAGCCCTTAACATACAGGTAATACTTCTAAAAGAATGTAAAATATTAACAAAAAAAAAAAAAAGAGAAGCATCACAAAGAAACGCACCATGCATTATTTAAATCTTCCCCTGTGAGAGGCTGAGGACTCAAATGCATACGAATAGTCTGCATTTCCATGTGACAGCAATCCCTCCACTTCAGAGTTGCAAGATCCTGGCTCCCATTCATCTACTTGGGAATTTTTTTAAAGGGGCATATTCAAATAAAATGTCTTAAATATAATTTCTGTTTTTTGAAAACTGTAAAGTGATTTTGATGCAGTGGACTGCACCTTCATAAAAAGGCAGCACTAGATATTTCAGCACATATGAAGCTGAAGTTGAAGCTAGAGTGAGATAGAAATGATGACAAAAATAATGAAAAAAAAAAAATTAAGCCTGTTGACTGTCCGAGACCTATCAAAAGGGATGTCTTTGTTCTGAGGAGAACATCTTGGCTCATTCTGCTCCTTTGGTTTGGTTTGAAGAGGATGTATTTTACGGTCCTCCCATGATACTTGGCAAATTTAAAGCTGTCGCTGTTGATCCTGCTTCTCTTTGTATTAAAAGAATGTCTATGCTGCTTATATTACAGGGGAAAAATTACTATTTCTACTTATTGTATTTTCATTGTTTCTTTTCTTATGACTGCACTGTTTGCCAGCAACTAAGGGGCCTTTTTGATGCTTGCTTTGATGCCATGATTTATTGTGTCACACAGTTGAGCCTATGGTTTTCCTTTCTAATCAGAGCTGGCATACTGGCTGAAAAAAATAAATAAAGCTTTTCTATAATTATGGATATCTCATAGAGTCTGCATTTATTACAGCTGCTGGGGTGCTAGAAACCAGTGTTTGTAAATACCTATCTATGTTCTGATTTGTTCTTAATACCAGAGACGTTTTTGCCTGCTTCTGCTCCTCACCCCTGGCCACTCATGCAAGCAGGCTTGCCACTGCATGCTGAGTGGCTATTGCCTCGGGGAGATACTGGCCTGTGTGTGTTATCTGGATTGTGTGCATGGTACAACCTACACCTTGTTCACTCCTGTCACTCTAAGGGATTAGCATCCAATCAAGAAAAACAAATTAATCTTGTTTTGTCAGTTCACCCAGTGAAGTGAGTAGCCAAAATAACCAGAACGTTAATGCTGGCAGCAGGGACAGGAGGCAACTCGGCTGGGTTTGAGTGTACTGAGTGATGCCCGCCTCTGTCTTGCTGCTCTCAGAGGTATATGGTGTCACTGGGGGTCTTAGGATGTGTAGCATGACCCTTCTGTGCCTGCAGAAAGACTCACTTGCTGGCTCCCTTCTTTGCCCTGTGCTCCATGTGGTAGCACAAGGAGGCAGGACTTGCATCATACCCATTCAGATGTAGCTATTCCTTTTCTCCCTACGTCTCACAGCCATTTGCGGATTGATGAGGAACCATTCTCTTTCCATTTTACAGATGGAAAAGAAGAGACTTTGAGAGGCTGAGTGATTTGTCCCGGATGATGCAGCAAATCAATAGAAGAAAAAGGGATCGGGCCACTCCACACAGTTTCGTGTGCCTTTAACTGCCCCATGGGTTTTCTAGGGAAAGGCATGCAGGTCCCCAAAGGGACAGTTTCCATTGCAGGAGCGTTCCTCCATTATTTCTGTGAGATTATTGCTGTGAACAGTGTAGAAATGCAAAATGTATTATTCATCTCTCCTACTCATAAAATCAATACCTATCAAAATACAAATACAATTTAAATCAAAGGGCACTTGTTGAGTGCAGATGCTACTAATTAGGTATGATTTCCCAACAATTTCTTAAATTATTTATCCAAGGCACTTTATGTGCTCCAGAGTGAATATTATGAACCCCTTGCCATGATACAGCAAATGTGAAATGCAGTGCAATGCAGTGTGATTTCTAACCTTGATGAACTAATGTAATATCAATAGACATCAATCTGCACCAAAAAAATCTGTCTCATCATAACACCTAAGTAGATATGTCAAAAGCCAGTAACCTTGGGAAATGGACACATATCAGTGAAAGATACATATTGTGCTCTTAGGAAACAATTAAAAATTTAATACTCACCTGCAATGGAAGTTACTAAACCACCATCACCAAAAAGAGGTTTACATCATTCATCTGTCATGAGAGCAGCTCCCTCCAGGCTGGCTGTTAGCTCTGTGAGAATTCCACTGTAATATCTGGCCTTTTTTTCTTATGCTAGTGTTACTTAGTCTAGCCCCATGCTCAACATCTAAACAACATCTAGTTAACTGCACTTTTAAAACCTGTGAAGAAAAGAGCACAAAGTTTTTTGTGCACAAATTAGGGAGCAGCTCTCCTGTAAAATGAAAGGTTTACAATTGTTGTCAGTCAATAGTGCAGATGAATGCTCTTCAGTTTCTAATCACGAGGATTTTTCTTATGCAGTTTCTTTGGATCTTAATTTTCACATGCATAATCCCATCCATACAGCATCTTTTAAGACTCCATCACACCAGCCATGTGTCAACTGGAAGTCCTTGGTCCCGTTATATAAATACCATACCTATGCACCAAATTATTTCATATCAGTAATTCAAAAGAACGGTCTGAAATATTAGGTATGTTTTCTCTCCAATTTTTAAAACAGATGTGAACATTTTACAACTTTACTTTTTCCTTCATCATCTGACAACAATTTAAGGGCAAGCGTAATTTTGAGGCCTGAACTAAATAGCTGAACATAGAACTGCTATGGCTTCAAAGAAGACGGCAGTACATGAGAGGCTCAAGTAAAATCATCAGAGTAATTCAGAGCTTAAATTTCTTACTCTATGCCTTCCTCTCTAGCCTTAATGGTGACCAGGCTCCCAAGAAAGCCATCAGGAGCATGAGGAAAAAGCTGTCGCGGTCCAAAGTGCCTGCGCGTTTCAGCTGCTGCAGGCAGCCTGTGATCTCACTGCACCCTCGGCAGTACTTGGGTGCCATTGTGCCACCGGGGACGCAAGGCAGAGCCTTAACTCTGAATTTCATGGCATTTTAAAGTATGACTCAGAATTTTAATGGTATTTAAACTTCCTTATTAGTTGCACAATACGTGTCTTTTAGCTAGTGTTCTGCAAAATCCTTCCTGGTGGTCTGTAAAAGACAGGGTTTGAAAGTCAGCGAGCTGGAGGTTGAATGCTGGGTGTGTGGGAATGGATGGCTCTGCCTGAACGGATGGGAGGCATAAGGGAGTCTGAAGAAGCACTGTGTTAAGATAGCTTGGGCTAATAAGGGTAGTAGCACAAAGTATAAAAAAGCATGGCATGAATACACTGGTTGTTCACGGTAAGTTCACCTTCAATTATGCAGCTCTCTGCTTGTATTTTTGTTGGTTTTAATTAATGGACGTTTGTCTGGTGGATATGAAAACAAAGTTCAGTCCCAGAGTGTTTAAGTCCTAGCTACATCAAGTGAAAACAGACAATCCTATGTTTAATGTTTTTCATTTTCTCATTCCATTTAAATGAGAATGAGCTATCTGAAAGCAGCATCAGACATTGCAGCTACAGTTTAGTGGTATTTTCATTCTCTTCTTCTGACTAATTCCTTTCATACATGTTTAAAAAGTGTGTGATTGTATATTAGTGATTGCAAAGGTTACCTAAATTAACACCGTGGACTAATTTTGTTTTAAATGGAGGGTAGGAGCACATCTGTTTCAAATGGCTTTGTAATATGCCTTTTGTGAGTTCAAATCACATACAGTAATGACCGCTTAAGTGAGCTCCTAAATGCACAACTACTTATTTGCAATAGCACTAACCAACACATATATAAAATGGCACTAGCATTTTGGTGCAATGAATTAGGTTCTTCCACTCCTCTCCCCTTGCAAATTCAGTCCTATGTTAGCATTTAGTGGATACCAAAGAAAAACCTGTGTTCTTCCCCATGGTGGATGTGTTATTTGCTGCATAACTGCACTGGCTAGATATTTTATATTTTGCTTGCGTCTCCCTTTAAGTGAGGCATGACAGTTTTTGTAATTGTAACTAACACTATATTTCAGCCACAAATTGTTATAATTATATAACATTTTAAATACAACTGAGGTAATAAAAGCAAAGCAAACAGTCTAGATCATATCTCTGGATTGTGCTTAGAGTTTAAATGTGTGTGGTTTTGCTGTAAATCACACTGGTTTAGGAAGGATAGAGTTTGGAAATGATCACACATGGAAGACACCAACTGAGGGGCATATACCTTAAATATGAGCCTATGTCAAACAGCTTACCTAAATAGGAAATGTGCCTTTTCCCACGGATGTCCTTTCTCCAGATAAAGGTTATGTACGGCCTGCAGATATCAACAGTGAGCAAACTGAAAGCAAACAAATAGAAATGTGTTCAATAGATAAATTTCTAATGTAAATGCTTTTGCCTTGAACTGTGGAAGGATCAAAGAAAAGCTTTGCAGAATATACCCTCCATCACTAAGATAGGTAGGCAGAGCACTACAGTGGTGCTGCCTGCGCTCTGCTGTGGTGCAATCTGTAATGCATCCGTCCCGTGAAACGGGAAAGTACTATTATATTTATTTTTCTAAGGGAGAGCCGAGACATGGACAGATGCCATGAGACCTGTCTGCATATATAAGGGAGCTCTGTAAAAGCTGAGGGGTTGAAGAAAGCTGCGAGGAGGCCTTGGCTAACACCCTAAACCATTAGACCATCCTTGCAAAATTTATGTTGCCAAGTCTGTTGCCACTGAAATCTGAAAGCAAACATTAGCAGCCAAGAACATCATGCTAATTAATTGCCTCAGGAGAACACAATTTCTAAGGTCTACTGAAAGATGGAATGCAGCTCCCATATGTCCCATTTGATAGCCCAAGAAAACATGCCCACGTTTTTCACAGAAACAGTGAGAAATGTCCAACCACTTGTCTCTCAGCTGAATAAAACTAATCACCAGGCCCAGAGATGGAAACGGCTGCTCATCAGCACCCAGCCTGAAAAACAGGCCCAGGATCTGTTGCTGAGGAACCATTTTGATTCACCATGTTGAACGTAGCTTCAGAAGGTGACAACTGAGCACCAGAGCACCTCTTTGTGCTGCAGTGCCAGCCAGCAGGACAGCAATACCCCATAACGTGCATGTAACTACCCTGTCACTTTGCCGGTTCATTTTAAAAAAATAAGAACAAATAAAAAGTTAGCATGTCATGTTCTTGACAAAACACTGGAAAGAATTCAGAGACAACTGTACAAACCCACTCAACAGTATGTGCCAGTGCTGCCTTGCCGAGCTATTGGCTTGATTTTGCTTCAACTTGACATTCCTGTAGATGGGATGTTCATGCCAGAAAGCCACTGGTGCGTAGCCCCAGGGGAACAGCGAGGGCTGGAGAGCCATGGCACTCATCTGGAGAGAGAGGTTTGTCTCTGGGAGTACAGTCCGGTTTTGGGAGGGGATGTCCTCTCTCTGTGTGGCTCTAAGGTATACGACATTTTTCAGCTGACTTAGAGATGTAATGTTTCTTTTTAATATTTATTATTTGAAGGATGTGTCTGTTGCCAAGCTGTTTCTCCCTTGCACGCATCAAGAAACCTTGTACTATGTAAAGCCTGACATGCTGCTGTGGTGGTACCCATGACCTCCCGTGTTCAGGGAGAGCCAGGTGTCTTCTCCACACATGGGAAGAGGATCCTGTTTTGCTGGTGCAAGGTGTTTGATGCCATTGCCAGGTTTGTTTGAATAAAGTTAACTAATCAGGCTGTTGCTGTGTGCACTGGTTTGTACCAGACCTGACCCTGCAGTATGAATGTCTTTCACGTCACAGCAACAGCCCCAGCCCAGCTCGCTTGCTCAGAGGAGATCTTGATGGCCACTGAGCAGACTGGGAGGCTCAGTGCAGACAGGGAAGCAATGGGGTTGTGGAGCAGGACTGTGGCAGACCTCATTTTATAATCCAGATCTTCCGAGAGTCCCTTTATCCTTATACCCTTATTTGTGGTTGAACTTGATGATCTCAAGGGTCCCTTCCAACCATGAATATTCTGTGATTCTGTGATCCACCCAAACATCATTAATATTTGTTAAATGATCAATTTTTGGAAACACTCTAAATTTTTCACCTTCTTCTTTCATACATGTGACACTGCTAATCTAAAAAGATTATCTCAACACCTTGATTAGTGAAAATGGGCACAAGAAAAGCAGGTACAAATTGCACAGCAAATTTTTACCTCAAATATTGAAGAAAATATATGTTATGCTGTCTGTCCTGAGATTAAAGAGAAAAAAAAAAAGTCAAGGTAAGTAATTGTAATACACCAGCTATTGTGTATTTTCTCGAGATCTCTCAGGTTTGTACAGAATAATGACATTTCTGAACTTCAATAACTTCCACACAGAAAGGCACATCATTTTGACAGGCCTCAGTAAATCATTTAAAACCATAAGGGCTGCCATTATGCAGCCTGTGGGATGAAGTTAGACACAGGGTATTTTTCTGCAATTGGGCTTCAATTTCACCCTAGATTTTAGGTGACATAAAACTCAAAAGGAGCACCTGGCACTACTCTCCCAGAGATGAGATCAACACTTACGAGTACATGTTTTGATGACACAGATCAGCAAATTGAAGCCATTATTATTATGGAAGGACCAAGGTGATAAGTACCATGTTATGTATGAACAACTGTCAGTCAGATAAGCCAAGAAAGGTCATATCCATTATATTAATGTCATAAATGTTATCATAAACTGACATCAGGATTGTATACTGGGATTCTTGCATTTTTTTTAAGTGCTGCTCTTCTTAAACTTCACTGTGTCCTGGAAAGACAAGTTTAGTATTAATTTTTCTCTCAAAATAAAAAACTTTAAAGATTTTCAGCATAATGGAAGTAGTTTTTCAAACACCCACATAATTATTTTTTTTTAATTTATTTTAAAGTAACTGGCTGAAATGAGTCCAAGATACCATGAACGGAGGAGGGAGGAGAAATCAGCAACACAGTAATTCCTGACTACATAGGTACTGTCCCCATTGCTATATTTGAACTGTAGCTGTCACACCTACTTCACTTGGGCATCTCCGAGCTGGAGGCTGCTCCAGCTGAGGACAGGGGAGCAGATCAGCAGAGGTGGGAGCTCCTACCCTGGCTGCTGACCACGCCAAGCCAGGACTGAGCCCTTTTCCAAATCACTCTTTTTGTTTCTTCTATATCAAATATGAACCAGTGTGACACTCAAGAATTTATGACAGTGGAATGAAGGTGTGTAAATCATATTTTGTGTCTTTTGTGTTGCTGAGCATTTTCATACCCACAGAGAGCCAGCCAGTTCAATGGGTGTCACCAGTGCACGGCTCCTCTGAGTTCAACCTGGGCTCCCAGGTTGAGAAGAAACACCAGGGATGGAGAAAGCAGAGTGCTCCCTAATGAGACTTTCTTATTGCCAGCACCAAGGGCTGCTGCATCCATTGCTGACCAGTTAAGAGCCAGGAGTAAACTGTTGTCACCTCAGGTAAATCTGTTCCCCACACAGGCTTCCAGGTGAAGGTAAAGGAGATGATCTTTGAGCCCATCCAAAACCAAAGCCTTATGTCCACACTCGCTAACTTTACAAATTCTGCAAAGTAATAGTATCACCCTGAAATGTGGACGCATCACAGGTGAAACAACTACCCAGTTAGCACTGGGCAACTTGGTTTCCAGCGTTTGGGGAAATGGTATGGTAAACTCCAGAAATGCAAGAGGAATTTAAGGTGAGTTTTCACATCCCACGCAGAGTGCGGAGAGAAAAGCAGGGTAAGTACTTCTGGAAAGTGCCATGCTGTATTTACCGACCACATCAGATCAGAGCTGTGGTTTTATGTCAGACCTAAAATTCAGCATTTCTAGCAGACTCATGCTGATGTACGGGTGTGATAAGATTGACGCAGGCAGGAGACAGCCACCAGTGAGTCACCGCGCTGCTTCCTCCAGAAGCCGTCTGTCTGTGGTAAGCATCCCATTGCACTGCCGGTCCAGTCTGGCTTGTAAGAATCACCTATCTAGTCTAGCTTGTACAGTCTACAAATAAGCCATGTTTGTACCATGCAGGTAAATGTTCAAAGTGAAACCAATATGGGCTAACTTGAATTGTATAACATAACTGCAAATCATTACTTCAAGTGAGAGCATAATGCCTGGAACCACAGGCAGGAAAGTACATTTACAGACTATCAAATTATCTTGGGATAATAGTGTAATGCTTTTCGCTGCTGTACTGTGTGTTCTGATAGCTGAGCAAATAAGACTACAGCTGGAAAAGGCTCAGAATTTCAGAGAAGAGATTTCATAAGCAGAGTGTTTCCATGGGAGAGGGTGGCTTTTCTTTGTTATTTTAAGAGAATATTAAAAAAAAAAAAGTAGTTATTTTTTATGACTCGGAACTACATAGAATAACTTCCTATGTGTCATGGTCAAACCAGGACACTATGATAAACAAAACCTTTTGACAATTTGTCTAACCTGCAAAGTGCTTCCTTGTTTGTATGAGACTACTTCTCTCTGTGATTGCAACAATATTCTTTTGATCAAATGTGTTTTCAGAACTGGCACAAATGGATCAAGTAGCTAAGCAACTATAGCTGTTTGCATGCACAAGGGCTGTTTGAATATATAAATTTTTTCAATCACATTTTTAGAGAAAACAGAGCAACATTTGAAATTTTGGAACTAAGTCTATAAACCATAGTGCTGTTTATGACATCTGTGGAAGTGTATGACACCCAAAGTGCTTTTAGGATGCTCCAAGGTATATCAAAGAGCATTAACTTCAGCGCAGCTAGGAATGTCCCCAGATTCACTTACGAATACGTATTTCTTATATCCTGTATGTTAACTACAGTTAACATAGCCTTGGTCATTGAGAATAATCCACAGAGTAAGCCTATTAGGTGAGGTTTAGCATCTACATTTTTCTGCTCACATCTGCTTGCCTGACATATGTAATCTAGCTGGATGTCACAGTTTACATCCTATTTTCATTGGAAGATAATGAAACTTGATCGGTGTCTTCATCTCCTTCAAAGAAATATTTCTGCTTGTCAGCTCCTCCTTACCAGCACTCTTTGGTGTGATCCTTAGCCAGCACCTTTATTAAAGGGAAGTACACGCAAAGCTTGCAGGCAACCGTACAATTTATCATCGTTTGTGCAAAATGGGTGCAGGAAGTGTTACCTCAAAGACAGTAAGAAAATAAAAGTGATGTAGGAATTTCCTATCCTGAATTTTCTGTACTTCCATCTCTCACAAAGCTCTGGCATGTTACTATTATAGCAGTAATCAGTCAGTAGTCGCTTTCTGAAGAGTTATGTTTCCTTTTAATTCTTACAAAACTGAACTGTAGGCACTTCAGTAATTTTAGAACAGCGTAGTCCAAGAGGTAAATTAAAATTAGGGAAAATTAGACCATTTCTAATGAGATGGTTATTACACTGAATAATGATGATTATTGGTTCTGCTTAATAAAACTGTCAGCTAATGCAAAATATATATTAAGTGAAATTACATTACATTATATTTCTATCAACTCAGAAATTCAGTGCGTTGCTTTCCCACAAACCATGGGCATAACGAAATGTTAGACAGTGCTTCCTTTTCCAAATAGGATGAAACGCGGAGCTTTCAAAAACAGCCCTTTAAAGCCCTGATTTAAAGGCCATTAAATCTAATGTGGTAAAGATTCATGCTGACTTCTGTGCCATGTAGATCAGGACTTCACTAAAGTGAGCAGTGTTCTCTCCTATTATCTGTGCTAAACATCTAGTTAATACTACTATGGTGAATATTTTACAGTGTTATTAGCCTGCTAAAGAAAAATCTCTTAGATGCACATTCCCAGCCCCTTTACCTCACCGAGCACATTGCTTGATGGTTCACCTGCTCTTCTGTTCTGATTTACCTGGCGAATTAGGAGATGGAATTCATAGGGTGAACTACACTTTTTATTTCCAAGGTGAAAACAATTAGGAAAATTATCTATTAGCTAAAAATGAGATCCTGCTGTACAAAGTGACGCTGGAGCCCCAAACGCTTAGAGGTAAAGCAACTCCCCAGAAGCCTGTTGGCTGTCCATGACTGGCTGGGAAATTTGAATGCTCAGCAGTTTTTTGTTTAAAAGCAGAACATAATATCAATCCTTGCCTTCAGCAAGGACTGCTTGTGCTGAGGGATGAGAGCCATCCCTCTGGAAGGGTGACTCCCCCCTGCCTCTGCACTGGGAGCCTACGCGGCAGTAAGCTACCAAAGGGGGAGGGAGAAAAGAGGGGGAAGCCAAGAGCACGTTTCCTGCTGCCACACCTTCTCTGTGTAGAATTTAATCTAAAAGGAAGGGGGTTTGTGGAATATTTTGATATACACTAAGCCATATTTGTCTTACAGAAAATGTGTTTACTGCAGCTACAGTAGCAGTATATTTTATAGATTCTGAGAAAGGTAAAAACTGCATGACTAGATATGCACCTAGTCTATAGATATGCACCTATGCCAATTGCCTGGTGAACTGGGATACGGAGACGAGTGAATCTTTCTATGGTGCACATTGAAACCTGGAGAAGTACAGATTTCCCATATAATTTTATTTCTTTGAGAGTGCTATTGCTCTTACAAACAGCAATGTATTATCTTAAATGAGGATGATAACATGGTTAATAAGTCACAGCACATGTGGTTTTAAAGTTTTTATCATGCTTTGAAACATTTGCTAATCAACAAGATTTCTCCTTTTATGAAGCCCATTTTGTAGAGTTTCATAAACAAGGTTCAACAGTCACAATTTCATTAGCATTATATTGTTGCCATGGTAATGTGGTACCAATTCAATTGATGGGCTTTTTATCCTGGGCTTATTATAGAATTGTTCTTCCCGTCAAAGATAGATCTATATGGAAACAGCAAACAGACCTTATCATCTGAATATTAGCACAAAATTTCATCATATGCTAATTTGGATAGGAAGTATCATGTTATTGGCATCAGACCCAGAAATCATCAGAGACATGATAGAAGTTAATAAAAAACATACGTGGCGAAGTTGCACTCCAAAATTAGGCAAATTACTTGCATTATTTGCTGCAGTATCTGAATTTCTTATCTCAAAGCACTTGGCTCTGCTGTGATCAGTCTCTGTAATGCTGTTGGGGGGGCACAGTACTGCAGGTGGTAATGTGAAAGGGAAAAAAAGCAGTAACAAATGCTAAAGAATAAAGTGTGAGCTGAAGGGATGTCAGTCCTTCTCCTGCTTGCACATTCTGGGGCATGTTTTGGGGAAATCACTGCCTTGGTTCCCCAGTCTGTAAAATGGGGATAATGACCCCTCTTCCCCTGTGTGGAGCACCTGGCGTATACCCAATAACAAGCGATAGCTGGTACTGCTAAACATTGTTATTAAGTAAAGTAGCAATGTTTTTAACAGCTCCTGAAAAATACACTGCACAGATCTACAATTTGAGAAATGGCACTGAGAGAATCTGGACTCGCCCAGAGAAACACAGAAGAGCTGGCAGATCGAGCAAGCAACAGAATATACGCACTTATGGAAGAAAGATACTCACATCGTTAAAAAATCATGACAGTTTGTAGTTTTTTAAAAATAAAGAATATTGTAGGCTACAGGAGAAGTATCTGATGCAATCTGAGCAAGGAGAGCAACAATACAATATAAGGTAACAGCGGGGTGGCTTGTTTATTGTATGTTGAAACATTTGTATATTTTCACTGTTTTTTGATGATTGTTTCCTATTTAGATAGGAAATATCTTTTTCCATCCTGACACATAATGTTCAGTCTATCATTTCTTAGCTTAATCATGTTGCGTCCTTTGCAGCAGCAAGGGTAAATTACAGTCAGGATAGTATTCAGTATAATCAAAGATGTGTTCCATTTTACATGATAAGTTTTGTCTGATTTACAAAGGCTATATCTTCTCCAGCTGAGAAAGGAAAGAGAGACCTTCACTTGCAGATAAAAAACACCTCAGAGGAGAGGCTTCTCTTCCATTAGGATCCTATTGTTCATATAAAAAAATAACCGCTGTTATGACTATTATCTCTTTATTTACTTTTACCGTGATATAGCCACAGGACCCAGCTGCGACTGGGACCTACTTCTGCTAAGCACAGCAAAACCACACAGAGAACCATGGTCTCTTCTTCAGACAATTTATAAACTTAAGAGCCATAAGAAAAATCAGAGAGGAAAGAAAAATAGAGAGAGAGGAAGAAACGGCTTAAGCAACTGACTGAAGGTCAGAGAAGAAGTCAGTGGCAGAAGCAGAGCAGGTCTGCAGCCCTGCTTCCCTCCGTTGGGACGCCTGCCCCCTTTGGGAGAAGGAGATATTTGGAGATATCCTCCCCCAAATAACTCGTACACAGAGCCACGCTTTACCCCCTAATTTCACTGGCTGCATCTATGTTGCTGAGCAGGGGCAGCCTGAGGCAAAGCTTGAAGTCAGCTGTGCAGCCCACCCGTATTACCTATTAAAACACCTTCAGGCTGGCTCCAGGGCAACCCTGTTAATCCTCTCAGGGACAAAGGCTCAGGAATACCCTATGTTTTCGAGCATGTTCAAGGGCACCAGGGTCAGGGTACCTGCCAGAGGAATATTAATGGGTTTCAACACAACAACTGAAGCAATAGGGATCAGGCTTTATTTCTCTGTGGTAGGGACTTCCAAATCCAAGCATGAACAGATGGAGGGAAGGACGGGAGAGAGACGAGGTTTTGGTCACAAGAGAAAAAAGTCAGTTTGCACCAGAATTTGAATGCTTTGATCATGAAGAAATGGGGTTGGAGTTTTTCTTGTGCACACTTTCTCTCTCCCTCTCTTAAAAATCCATATAATGTAAAACGGTTAAACTCTGGGGGAGGAAGCGTTCATCTTCTGATCAGTAAATACTTCATTTTGTCGTGTGGTGCCTGCTGACTTTACTGCTGTTGCAACCTTTTAAAATGCTTTCAGGAAATCTCGTTAGATTTTAACTTTTTTTTATTATTATTATCAAGGAATCTGAAGAGAGTTCATAATAATCCCATTTAATTTTTTAATAAAAATAATATGCCAGCATGGATTTGATCTCATATACATATCTGATAAAAATTCTGATTTGTAGTAAAATTTGTTAGCTAAGGGTCTGTTGTCATCATATTAATGAATATAAAATCTGGCAGCTTTAAAATGGCAATGTTACAGTAAGCCTATATTTTTCATAATGGTTTTGTGTTGAGCATTCAGCATTGGTGAAGTTTAAGATTTAGCATGCAGAAGTAATATCCATTATGATGGGACTGTCCACAGCAAATCGAGTAGGATGTTTGCTTAATTAAAAGTATTTATCTTAGATGATTTATGAAGTATGTCCTGATGGTGTAAATTAGTTCCCTATAATCAGTTCACTGCTGATGACTCCCCTTATACTAAACAGAAGACAAAAAAGGTAAGACAAGAGTGAGAGGAAAGTAGCAGATCCCATGGTCTGAGAATTTGAAGGAACTTTAGAAATAACAATTAATTAACACTATGCCATTGAGCAGGAAATATACATGATCCTGTCCGTAATGCAGACAGCTAAATAGAGCCCTAGAAGGGTGCAGCTCTAGCAGAAAGTTAGGAAATTAAAACATGAAAAAAATCCCAGATTTCTACTCCTATCTGTTGGACCTGTGCTACTTAATCTTCCCCCAGTGAGGCCTCAGAGGCACTGATATCTGTGGAGCTGACCTCGAGGATTAACGGTGGGATGGAACTTTGCCACCATGAGGAGACAAGAGCCCGGGGCAGGATGATGCCCTGAGGCGCCATGCGGGATCTCTTGCGGGGTCTCAGCCGTGGCTTTCTCTGGCTGTGGGCGGGGTGCCAGGGGAGCAGAGCTGCTGTGGCTGGGGAGTTTGGGCAGAGAGTGGAGAGCAGAGCCAAGGCAAAGGCCGGAGCTACAGGGAGAGCAGGAACTGGTCTGACCTGTTCCCCTGTGTGGTTTTGCGCATCTGTTTATAAAATGGGTGTAGTTTTTCAACCTATCTCAATGTTACAGCTGGAGTCTCCTGGACTAACCTGTTTTCCTTCCTTGCAACGCCAAATGACCCATGGAAAGCTGTAGATCTTCAGTCTCTGGGGACAATCTAACACTGGCAACTTCTAGGGGTGCTGCCCAAAGAAGGGCTGCATCTAGTGCAGCCTAGATAAAGAGGGCCTACGGGAGAGATGGGGATGGCCTCTTTATCAGGGAGGGTAGCAATAAGATGAGGGGTAACTGTTTTAAACTGAAAGAGGGGAGACTTAGATTAGGTATCAGGAAGAAATTTTTTTAGAGGGAGGGTGATGAGGCACTAGAACAGGTTGCCCAGAGAGGTTGTGGATGCCATATCCCTGAAAATCTTCATGACCAGGCTGGGTGGGGTCTTGAGCAACTTGGTCTATTGGGAGGCGTCCCTGCCCATGGCAGGGGGGCTGGAACTCCATGATCTTTAAGGTCCCTTCCAACGCAACCCATCCTATGATTCTATGATCTAACTCCTTCAAACCATCCCATCAGCTCAGGTGTGCTCCTCACATGAGAAGCTCATGACTCCCATTGCTGAGACCTACTTGTCTGCTTCTTGGAAAACCCTCCTGCCTATGAGGCGGCCCCCTGAGACAAGTGGACCTGCTGCCAGCCAGACACACAAATCACCTGCTAACTAGTTTTGGCTGAGATTGTTGGATAAAATCTTCATAGATAGAGCCAAGAAGTCAGGAAAGAAACATTTCTCTTCTTTGTGCCACAACTTATTTTCTAATAATTTCTTCTTGTCTCCTTTTTACACTCCAGACATTTTCTCTTTCTACATAAGGTAATAGAAAGAAATACTGTGTCCTACTCTAGTCATTTAATTTAAGTAATCTGGTTTAATTCTTATTATGAGCATTCAAGTAGCAAGTGACATTTACTGATATATGTTACCCTTCTGAAACACTAGAAAAAATTATCTGGCTCATTTTCTGCAAATGTTGGCTTAGATGATGTTTTAGGAACGGGAACCACCTTGTGTGACCCCTAGTCATGCACAGGATGGGAGCTGTCAGCAAAGCTCGTGGCTGTGAATCTGGTTTTGATCTGTCCACCTGATTTTCCAGGTGACCCTCGCACCCCGCCTACGGCTTGTGGTCCCAGACGTCGGCCCCACGATGGCAGACGGAGTGACATCTGGACTCTCACTTCGCCTGGCCACCACACCCGGAGCTGCCTGGGCATTGCAGGACACCCACCCAGCTGCCAGACGCCTTCCAGAGGACATCCACCCAGCTGCCAGATGCCTTCCGCAGGACACCCACCCAGCTGCCAGACCTCCACCGCTGGTAGAGACGCTGCTGGGGCCAGCTTCACCCTGCTTGTTGCTGCCTCCTTGTTTTACTCTTCTGAGTTATGCCCCAGCCTGCTGTGCTGCTGTGCCGCTGCCTCCAGGCTGTGCTGAGTTTTCAATTATCACAACATACAATGCAGATGCTATGTAAAACAGCTAGCATGACTCAGTAGCGGGCTGAGCTCAGTAGAAATACAGTTAAATAAAAAGGGCTGCTATAATACCAGGAGGCTGATTGGAACCGCAAGATACCAGTGTCATATCCTGTGGCTTTTATGTTAGTAGATGTAGATTTTAGCCATTAGAGTCTAGCTATCCAGCAGATAACAACCAGAGGAAATGGATCTGGGTATCTTCAATTGTGAGTAACTGATACACTTTCACCAATAAATGGAGGACCTGGTAAACTGCCAGAAGAAAACAAACTTTTGAGATACCTACAAATATAATTAGGCATGTAATATGTGGTAGCTTCTAACTGTGTGTAACTTAAACTCCCTGATTACTCACAATATATTTAAAATAGTACATGGAGAGAGGTCTGACTTCAGAGAACCCCTGTGTGGTTACATTCTCAACTCCAAATTCAGGCAAGGAAATAAATAGCAAGTGCAGGTCTCAACTAACCTATTTGTACAAACAGTAACAAACCCCCAGATCAGGTATCATGATATCTACGTGGGGGTAAAATGCTATGACAAAAGAGAGAGAAATAAACAAAAAATACAGTAGTGTAAAATATGCCTGTTATTATATTTCTAGAAAAGCTCAACAGCTGGAATTTTAGAATGTGCTATGTAGACAAATGTAAAAAGAGCAACACATTAAGTGTTTTTTTTTTTTTCTCCAGAGCAAAATGAAATAGGCACACAGAGTAAATTATAATATTTTAGTACTTTCAGGGCAAATTCTAGTTGAGGATCATGAACTAATTTGAAAATATTAATGAATTAGCCTCACAGCTAGCTTTCAGGTAGATAATAATGATAACTATTACTATAAATAAATATTATTACTATCATTCTTGCTCCATGGAAATGAAAATTGAGGCATAAAGAATTTATGTATTTGTCCAAAGTCTGTGTTTTGCTACTGTAACCATCCTTCTCTAGAACCATTATATATAAATTTTATCATTTTCCAAATACTGTATGTGATACACTATTCAGTTTATGAGCTCTTAAAACCAACCAGCTGAGCTTCCTTATGAAACAGTGCCTGTGAACATCTCCATTTGCATGTGAATTCTCAAGCAGTGACAATCCTGCTTAAAAAAATATAAAGAAAAAAGGAATCATGAAAATCAGTACAAAATCTGTCAGAGCCCCATCTGTGACTGGGTATCAGAATATCGCTAAGAAGCTCTGAGGAACAAAGTTCATTCCAAGTCTAACACATAGTGCTTTTTGGTGGATGAAATTAATTCAAGCAGGGTGAAATGAGGGCACATACCATAGAAAACTCTGTTCCTCCACTGAGGAGTGAAGGAAAGCAGCATATCTGCTGCGTGTGTGATCTCGGGTTTGGTACATGTAGTCATGCTTAAATACTAAAGGTTTAACACGGCAAAATATTCAGCGTACTCACGTCTCCTTTTGATAGCTACGTATACCTGCTGCTTTTCTGAGGAGTGTCATGGAATGGGTGATCTCTGGTCCTGACAAGATGAGGACTTAGATTGTGCGTGCTTGTTGCAAACAGCAAGCTTTCATAACCAGCTACCTGAACTAGTATGGAAACAAATGACTCCACCCTGGCCTTCAAATACCCCTACAAACATGTTTACTTCCTTCTGAATGGGTATATATAAACGTTAGGGACACTTACTTGTATGTTTATATATTTGTATATATGTTTGTATATTTATATATCTCCTCTTCAGGATCTGAATTCCTAAGAGTCTTGGCCTTAGCTTTTTGCTCTCACGCATGCAATATTTGAAATGAACTGCAGGAAATAGGAGAGACACAACATTAACATCATTTTAACATACCACATTATTTTTCTTTCCCTTTTTTTAACCATTAGAGTATGCAAATGTTCAGTTAACTGGTCCTCATGTTTTCTCTTTATTGAATTGCTTTCACTATGGCAAATAAATATTCATAAAGAAATGTGGACAATAAATCATTTCAAATAGTTCAAAGCCATTTTCCTTGTAGACTGCATATATATTCAGCTGTGACTTGCCTTTAATATTTCATTCAAAAGAGAGACTTGTAGAAGGACAATAGAGATAATGTGTCAAGTAGTAATTAAAACAGGGGGTAATGATTAAAACCATTTTGATTTACATTGTGCTCTGTCAAATTCATAATCTCCGGTGTTTGTTAAGATGACTTTCTACTTGCTTTATACAGAAACTCAAAATAAATTTCTGTTTGAAGATGCTGCACAGAACAAAAGATTTCAACCCAACCCTGAGCTTGTGTGTTGCAGAGCCTTTCCCAGCTCTGGAGTTTAGGTATATATTCTGTTCTGTCCTAGCAAGATAAAACTCAGGCAGGCACTGTGCCTCCTGCTAATACTGTGACTCCTCTGGGAAGCAGATCCAGATGCGGAACAGAAGACAGACAAGGGACACCCTAGTGTGTACAGGCACATGCAACCTGTCTCACCACTTAGATTTAAACTAAGACCTCCAAAAGAAGTCAACGTTAAAGATCTGGTTAGTTTATACATTTGGGGATCTTGGTTCAAATCCAAGTAACAATGATGTTCCTTGTGTCATGATTATATATGTTTTGGCTACTAATACACATATTGGCCTAAACTCATTATCTTTCCTGATTTGTTGCTGACTTTAGGCCCTGATTCAACACAGCACTTACACACAGACTTAAATAAATTGATTTAGGAAAGCATTCCTCTTTGTCTTTAATCTTCAGCAGACATTCAACTTCAAAATCAATGGAACTTATGAACAGGCCTGACCTTGGGGTCTAAATGGTTGCTGAATCAGTGCATTGACAGAAACATACTGGAAAAGATAATATCCATGTCTAATCAGAATAATAGCCTCTACTTTCATGGGAAATTACCCATAGATAACACATTATTCTGCTCAAGAAATCCATTTTATAGCATTTATTAGAAAGCCTTAATTCACATTGTCTGTTTATGCTAAAGACAGCAGATGAGCAGTGTCATTCCTTGATAGTGTATCTGTAATATTGTTTGAAAGAGAAAATAAAATACAGGAAAAGTGCTGGCATAAGGGGCCATTCCTAATTATTTACTGAGACTTTCTCAAATGCCTGCCACATGGCAATATTTGGAGGTTGGGCAGGCGGAAAGCAAGGCATAGTGGTTCTGAAATCCCATGGACTTGAAGACAATTGCATAAGAAATACCATGTTATGCAGTATCTAAAACTGAAATTCCCCACTAAGAATAACATTTATAAGAGCTGTCTGCCCAGTCTACTTATGGAATTCTGAGTGATCACATGTTTTTGTTACATCAGAGCAGCAAGAGTAAAAGGGGTGAATGTTTCTGGTATCATGGTGTACAGGTTGTACAAGTGCAACTATGGCCAAATCTATGAGATTACAAGAAGCAGTTGGTAAAATAATTGATGCTATGTTGCATGAAATGAAATAGTCTTCTGGCCATTCTTAAAATTTTTTCACAGTTAAGTCTTATTTATTATATTACAAAGACAGCAAACAGGGACTCTTAAATGCTGTTTATACAGTTGAAACACGTAGAAGGGGAAGTAAATTATGATGGGTCTCATCATGTCATCTAATTCAATGAACAATGAGTCTGAAGATCATAAGAAGATGCGAGAAGAGTCAATGGGTGCTACCTTTCTGTACAACCGTAGAGGGATACCATGATCCATATTATTCCACCGGTCTGAAGGCAGAGTTTGGGAATAACATGCAAAGAAAAGCTCTACAGCTAAACCTGGCTCAGTGGTAGAAACTCCCACAGTTACCATATCCTAATGCTGTCTATACTTGATTTAAAGTTGTTGAGTCAGGAATATGCAGTTGCTGTATTGCACACTCATTGAATGCAAGCTCTGTATTGCCTACAAACCTCTGAATTAAAGGGCAGTCTGTAAGGGGAAAGCATAGAGGGTCAGGACTTATCCTCCTGTATAATTCTCAAATTACCAAAAAAAGCTGAAGCTCCCTGTTCTGTTGTATCAACTACTCTGCCCCAGGAGAGGGTGAGGTTAGAGCAAATCTACATTCTGAAACAGTCACTGCTTCTCATAGGCATTTCCATATATGGTCATGAATTGAACCTGTTTGCTTAATTTAAGATCACCTGTTCTCAATCAAATCAATTAGTGCCTAGCAGACCCAAAAAGCTTATAAGCTCTAGGTGAGCAAGAACAGGTCCTTGCTGGATCAAAGGCTTTTCCCAACCTGAAGAGTCCCTAGGAGGAATAATGAATCTATGCTATGCTATAATGTTAGGATCTCCTTAATCAATTCTTTAGTTTCTGCAGAAATCCTACTGACAGAGAATCTAATTACAGAGGTGAGTTTTTCAACTGATTTAAAGAGTCTGGGGTTTCACTTTTTCAACTTTCCTGATACCTTTGATTAGAACATTGTGATAATTTTTCTATGGTGCATGTAGCGTAGAGGTTGTAGAGAAAAAATATTTCTCCCCTCACTTCACTAATATTTACACTGTTATATTTTTGAGGAACTCAAAAGAAGTCACCTGCTCTGTGTTGTACCAAACACTTTCACTGTATGCCTATACCTATTTGTCCCAGTTATTCTCCTTTTTAACTTAAGAAGATTATTATTTGTGTCTGAAAGTCCCTTTGAGTCTTTTGGCTTTATTTTCTAGTTCTGCCTGCAAATATTAGGCTGACTTCTTAATTAGTATTGATTTGCTCTGATTTTGCCAGAGACAGGCTGACTTTCAACCGCTGAACTGCTGGTCACTTAACTTTACATCCTAATTGCTTTAGATTTCATTATTATTTTACTAAAGAAAGGACTAGTTCACCTTTTTTCCAAACACTTAATAAGACATCCTAAGCCATCCTGGTCCCAAGGAAGGAAGGAAGTCCTATGGGTGCTCAGAATTCATGTGTTTTTAACAGCAATTTGGCATATATTGTTGTTGTTCCCCAGGGAACTAAAACATGGAGCTCCCCATGAAGCAGAGGTTCATCGTGCATTACACTATACTAACTTCACACCCTGCTGCAGCACTCAAGCTAATGTGAGGTGAAATGCAACATACAGTAACTTGGAATAGAAGAAATGCTTCTTAATGCTCATCCACAGAGGTGGGGGAAAAAATATATTTCCCCCTACTAGTGAATTTCCTTTTTGCATGATTATCTGGAAACTGAAGCCACTGAAGATAAACTTTGTGGAAAGGACCACTATGTATCCCACATGGATGTGATGAAATTAATCAAACAGCTAAAGAATCTATATCACAAAGACTTTTGGTTATCAGTGGCTTGTTTGTTGGTTTAGGGTTTTTTCTGCCTCCTGTTCCACTGTTCTGGCTTTTCTCCAAGCAGGAGGATAATTCCAACCCACAACAGATGTCAACCATCCCCTAAGACTCAGGATCAATCAGGTAGAAGGTGGCTGTTCCCCTTAACATCTTAAGATTTACTTCGGTTTAAAAGTCTGTTTTGTGTCCTGCAGACCCATTATTTACTAAAATAAATGCTACAAATGCAGCCATAGTATGCTTGAAAAAGAACAAAACTAGACTGAGTTTATACTCAAATGTAAACTGTTCATCACAGAGGAATAAGAAAAAAAGGCTCCTGTGACAGAGTTAAAAGCAAAAGCTCCACATGGCAAAAAGGGCAAGTGAGAAAAGACAATGAACAGGTGGTAGAAGAACAAGGGGAGGAGATAATAAAACAAGGGAAAAAGTGTATTAAAGGAAGAAGCTTAGACCAAAGAAGCATGCACAACCCCAGGGGTATGCTTGTGGCACTTCAAAAAAGGTCTGACTAACTTACAGAGATAGTAAAAACAGAATAAAAAGAGGGAGGGGAAGCGTGACAGCCTGTAGCAGAGTGAAGAGAGTTGAGAAGAAAAACATAAGGCATACTGGTTATTTATACATCCTCCTACACTTCTTTCTTTGTAAAACATCCTATGGCTTCGTTAGAGTGAAGGTAGGAAGAGCGTAAGTAGATGTAATGGCTTAATGTTACTGATGTGTCTTGTAGCTAAATAGTTTGATTTAGGATATCAGTGTTCTGAACAAACCATCCCACAAACCCTACTGTGGGGTGTACACTGGTAATAGAAGTGCTATCTGTATCATAGAAACTTCAGGTGCTCAGTTATGCAGGAATCAAGGTGGTACACTATTAAAATTTGGCGCAAATAGACTTATATTTTGAGTACTTTTCTTCACTCATTGTATTTGGTATCACTGTCATCTTTTATGGAAGAAATGCAAATCCTTGAAGTTTAGATGAACTTCAGCCACACATTGCTTTAGAAGGAACTACATGTGCTCTTCTATATAATCAAAACAAGGAAACAAATGGAATTGATTTTGTCTTCAGTGAAGTTATTGGTATTATAAATGGGTCCAGAGTCTCTTTATGACTTTGCAGAAAGTTTAAAGGTCTCTTTTGAAAGGTTCTGTGATAATAGTTTAGCTTCTGCTGTGTGTACAGCTTCATCTGTTCCATGAGTAGCTTCTGTCAGCGCCTTGGGCTTGCTGGTCACAGTCCTGGATGCATAGGCTTTCTGAGAAAGTGTAAGGAGCATGTGTTGCTATTGCTTGTATTGGAATTGTTGGCTAAAACCCTATTTTGGGTTTAAAAACCTCTATTTACTGTGGGTGCTCGTAAGGTTAGATATGTACCCTTCCTTCTGACTAACTGTTTTGGTGGTTACGTTAACAGTAACTATTTGTGATATAGCATTAGCTGCTCTTGATTATCTTCTGAACTCCTTCATACAGCACATCCTGCTAAGCACGCCTTAGAGCTGGTGAGACCTGACTGCTTGTGTAGTCGACGACTATCTAAAGTCATACAGAAAGATGGCTCAAGTCCTTTCTGTGGACTCATATAATATTCAACAGTTTTCTTATCTGAGGAGAAACTATTTGTCCTCTTGCTTGAGATGGCTAAAGGCTTCTTCACTGGAAGATATAGAGCTTTGTTGCAGCTAATTATGGATGACTGGGCAAAAGTAGCCCCTCAGAGTTTGATCAATGGATTCTGTGTTTTATGAACATGCACTGTATTTCACAAGCAGTCAGTATCACAGATAATGACCTTCGGTAAATAGAACACCTAACAATGACATTGGCAGACTTATAGAATTTTATGATATACAGAGATTAAATACCTTCTAAACAAAGTATGTTTAAATTGGAGAACGCAAAGCACATACTGTAGTCCTGAAAGAAGAAATTTCAGAAGAAGCTTGATTTCCCTGATGCTGAGTTTGTGTATAAATGTTCATTTGCCACTGTTTCTGCTGCTACAAATGAGACAAGACACAGCTAATGGGCACTATATCAATAAAAGATTTGAGCTGTGGGAAAACACTACCCGTATTTTGAGGCTTGCAAGGTCAGGGTAGAATAGGTACCCTTACCTTAGCGGCCTCTTTGGGCTGCTGTGGAGCAGCACAACTGAGCCCTAACATAGTCAAGAATCTGGCTCTAAATGTTCTCTTAAAAGAACAGGCAGATGAATGGTCTGATTTACCGTAAGCTGGCAATAGTTAATTGAGAGACTTTAATCAATACTTTATGTAATTTAAACCTGATGCAACCAAGTAGCCTGCCTCTGAAACTTTCCAACAGAAGTTTGTAATATTCCCAGGACTCAATGGTATTTTGATGAATAACGTTTCTAGCAGGCTAATTTTCTAGTTAATTATCATCAAACACCTAGACAGACTTTCTGCAATATTAGATATGCTTTGAAAAAAACAACCCCCAAAACCACCACCACTCTTCAACCATGGGCAGAAGGGAATTACAAATTCATAGGTATATACATATTTTCAAATCTTGAACTAGTGGGCTATTACAATATCTTGGTGGTAAAATATAGCATCTTATAGTTGGCAGATAGCAAAGAAAATAACATAACTGATTGTGAAATTTAGGACCATGATCCACAGATAGAGACCTAAATTGTATATTAAAAAGTAAATTAAGTTGTAGTAGAAATTTTAAATGGCAAACCATGATTTACTTCAGCCCAATATGTTCTGAGCAAAGGGATTCTATGCTTTTTTATTTTTTTTTTTCCTGAGTGCTTTATTTCAACCTTACAGGGGAAAAAAAAAAAGAAACCTTACAATGGACCTTACCAAAATTCACAGATCTATATAGAAGTTACAGCAGTTGTTATCCCAAGTGTATTATTCCTTTTCTAAAACACTTTGAGGTTACACTTAGTCATAAATATTTCTAGACTACTAGTCTCTGCTTCATTTTGTTCTGTGGAAGTAGTATGAAATGGAGGCACGGACTTGAAAAGGAAAAAAAAGCATTTCTGGAAGAAACAAAGCCAACTATGTCAGTCTCTGCCAGACTCTGCATCCTTTCAAATTCAGCCTGCTGGTACTAAGGCTTGTCCCTCACAAGATCACAACCTACAGCTGCTGTGAGTAGTACTTGCTCAGTGTCACACTGCTCAAGCCGTGCAAAATCAGAACTAAGGCAAATTGTGTTACCATGGCTTTAATCGGGGTGGAGGGAGCTCATAATCTCTAAATGGCTGGTATTTACTTGCAAAGCATATAACCCAAAACCAGAGCTAACAGTTTAAGTATATGATGGGAGAATAACAAACAAGCGTAACAAACAGATGGGCCAGCCAGTCTGTTACAACGTGGTTCAACCGCAGGTCTGGCTGTGTGTGCGTGTGGGGAGCTCCTTAGTCAATCTTAATTGTCATAGCTCCATTGACTTTGGTATTTACAATAGCTTTATTTATGTGATGATGATTAATTTATTCTGTGATTGAGAAAAAGAATAAAAAAGAAAAAGGGCTTTTAAATCCTATGGTACTCTGTTCCTTTCAAGCTTATAGAGAATATATCCGGTGACAGTGATATAGGTTCTCTCTGCAATAAGTGTGAAATGACAAGTATGAGTATATATATGATCTCATTGTCACTGTTTGACAAGCTTGAAAAAAATGTTTTGGCTATGGAAGCTATTGATGTAGGTGTTATGAGGCACGTGGGAAGGGATTCTTCAAGTTTTTGGAATGCTTGAAGCAAGAATTTGTTGTGTGGGCTAAAAGGACTATGTCTGCACCCCTCTCTCCCTCCATGAGTCCCAGCCAGGTGAAGATCACACTTTCCTAGCCGGTTGTTGTGTCTGTAGTCCACCTAATGGCAGGCATTCTGCAGGAAGGTGGAATGCAGCTTAGCCAAAAGTTGCTATAGTAATAGATTGTTATGCTGTTATATTTATGCAGTTATCTTGAACATCTAGGTGCTTCAATGAAAAAAGTGAAAATTGGTGCAAATTTGGGGAAGGAGTTCCACTGGAAATAATGTTAAAAGCAAACACAACCAACAAAAAAGGCAAACAACCAAAACAAAAAAATAAACACAAGAAAACACCATGACTTCTTGTTTTAAGACCAAACTCTGCATGAGATAAATAGCACCCACCACAACACATTACATTTTTTGTTAGGCTTACCTTTTAGTATGAAAGTTGTTTTCCTGTGTGAGACTTAAAGATAACGTATGAAAAAAACAACCCAAACATATAAAACAATAGATGACCAGAGAAGTGATAATATTGTATATGCAAGACATCTGACTAGGAAAGCTGTCATAAGGTCAATTGGTGTCATGGTAGGTAGAGAAAAAGAGGAAGGTAGAAGAAATACTTTTGGAAGAAACAAAAATAAAAACAAGAATTAAATATTTGGATCTGATCAAAAGTCACAAATTTAGGCATGAGATTTGACAATTTAATCTTGGTGGATTATTTGGTGGAAGAGCATTTATTTTTTTAAGGCATGGTGTGTGTTCTATAGCAGCAGTCATTTTCAGTGGAAATAAGATGGTCTGCATTGATGGATATTGTTTATTATAAAGGGTTAATTTCCAGAAGGAAACTGGTTTAGCTTAGATTTTTTTTTTATCAAAATGACTCTTCTTGATTTGATGTAGTGATCTAATATGACCTTGATTAAATTACAGAGAAAATGATGATGCAGACTGTTTGTCCTATTGACAATTACTACCTTCAGCTAGGGTGGCAGTGAATTAACGTCTTGCCCATATTTTGCAGGGACCTTGGGTAGGAATTAATTTCTCCTATTCATTTCAACTTTGCCAAGAAGGCAATAACTGTTGCTTATTGTAAAGTTAGCTATTTCTGAAGTGGTGAAATAGGCTTCAGGAATTTGCTCAAAACAGTCCAAGACAGATGACTGGTTTGTCATCAGCCTAGTAGTTCAGCAAGGACATAGGGATGTACTAAAAGTCATTTATATTATCTGAGCATCAGTTCTCCACTCAACAACTGAGGCTGTAGATAGTATTTATCCATCATCTTACACCAATAGTTGAGGGCTACAGCCACATCTGAGACTTTTAAGTGGAAATTGGCTTTCTTCTACCCAGTATATGGGTCCTGGGTAAAAGTCAGCTCTATAGCAAGGTAGGGAGGAGAAATTTTCTTGAACTGTTCCATGGAAAACTTTGTCAAGTTATTATTCTGTTTGCCCTACTTGCTGGAAGCTACAGAGCAAAATGGTGTATCAGTGCTTTTGAGGGCTTCTGCTTATGTCTTCAGCTCAAGCACTATGTTACCTTGCAGCAATTATTTATGTAATGTAAAGCACTGTAGAAAAGTTTATTTATCCAGCAATATTTAATTATTGAAATATTAAAGAGAATATTCAAATTAATTACCTGTGTCTGTTAGGTGTTGATGGCTGTTGAATACTATCATAAAGTCCTAGTTATACTTGGAGTCTGTTGCACTGAGCAGACCTGGAGAGCGCAGTGGCATCTATTAAAATGATTTTCAAATATAGCCTTTTAACTCCAGGTTTAAGTCTTGCAATAGGAGCAATATATTTCACTGTGTGTGTGGCCACAACTGCTGAAGTTACAGACCAGTATAAACAAAGCGCTTGAAGTAAATAGAACTCTCTATAGGAAGCAACTCACAAGCATGCAAAGAACTGGGTTAAAAATGTGCAGAGTCCTGTTTAGTGTTTACATAGAGCACTGGTGGAGGGAGAAAGCTTCACTGTTTTAATAGCAATCCAGTATGCATTTAAGTAACATGAAAAAAGAAAATTTTAATTTTTGTGTACTATAATAACTAAATGGGAAGATGTCTGTTAATATAAAATTAGTATGTGGTTTTTACACAGCTAAGCAACTAATGTCACTTGTAAATTTTCATCCTGAAGCAAGTAAGTAGACGGTCCTCTGGGAATGTCACGCATTATATGTATGCTAGGGAGAAGTAATGTGTTTACATTACAAAATCAGACAAGGTAACCCTTTATTCTTGTTTTGCCTTTACTGTTAAAACTAAGATTTCTCTAATAAACCTGCCTACCAAGTTGACTTATCGTAAGGTTAGGATAGAGTTCTGAGCAGTTGCTATGGTTTTTCTTTTGTAGTGCTCTCATTAGTACTCTAATAACAGATTCTGCAGTGACTACCAGATTTTTTTTTTTTAGTCACAAGGCATAGCTGAAAGTATTAAAAAGTTACTAACCTAGCCTAAAACTGCGGTTGCTGACCATTGGGCATTACAAGTGTGGCTGGGATTTCAGCCATGAGAGGAATGGATGTATTGTGGAGACAAAGAACCAACTGCAATTACATAAACGGACATTGAGTTACCATCAGTTATTGTATTTCTTTTAGAAAAAGACAAACCTGTTTGTTCCTTTTCGAACTACCAAATAAGAACAATTCAAACACACCAACAGTTTATTTGTTTCAAGGATGTTAATCTGGTGGCAGTTTTTATTTACAAAACAGTAATTTAAAAAAGGAAACAGTAGCTATTTGAAAAGCTATGAAAGTTGAAACCAGTTATGCTGTAACTATAGATACCAATGGTAAATAGTACTAGTATTTTGTAAATAATTTGATGTACCTTGTCAGTGTCTCTGGAAAGTAACACAACTACAGAATCTCTTTAAAATAAATAAATAAATTTGCTCCTGCTGTTGCTGATAGTTATGAACTTACACCAATAGTTCAGTGAATGTATTTGTGGTGTCTGCCTGTTTTAGAGCCTGCTCTTCATCTGATCTTGCTGCATGCTTCAATTTGAAGCTGCAAGCACAGTAGTAGTCAATTTTGCATGGTCATAAGCTAGTGTCATGGTTTCAACTGAAATCACTGCAACCGAACTGAGAGATAGCCCTTCCCCCCACCCCCCCCAAAAAAAAAAGAGGAGAGAGGAAGAGCAGTTTAGAATGAACTAAACTACTTTAATGAAGAATTAATATTAAAATAAAAAAGAAGAAAATAATGAAATAGATACAATATATACAAAACCATATCAAGCTCCCAGGATATCAGTCCCGTCACCAGCAGGTACTGGGGGAGTCCCAGACTGCACTCAGCAACAGATGAGAACTGGATTCCAGCTCTGGAGTCAGGCACACACAGATCAGGATCAAAGGCAGTCAAACAGACAGGGTCCTCTTTGGCCGTCGGCCGTCTTGGTAGATGCCAGAGGAACAGGAGAGCCAGGGAAGAAGAAGGGCTGGAGAAGAAGGGCTGGCCCTTCGATCCCTCAGCTTTTTATACTGAGCCTGGGGCAGATGGGATGGAATACTCCAGTTGGTCAGGTTCGGGTCACCTGTTCTGTCCGTTCCTCCCCATAGGTGGGACCCCTTTACGAATTTTCCATTTCTGACCCTCTAAGGGGCAAATAACGAAAATTGGCTGACCTTGCTTGTTATCACAATAAGTATAAGCACGGGCCTCTTTACATTCCGTTCCTTGGCATTGTAGCCCAAACATTGGCCTTATCATCCTGAGAACAAGCAGTTTTCTCTACAATATGCTGTTAATTTCAGAGAGTTAGAGGAGGCCTAACTAAACTGTAGAATTACAGAACACAAAACTGGTTTGGTTTTACCTCAAACCAGGACAGCTAGGCAGTTAAGTCACCATCTCTAATATTTACCTGACTGGATAAATGCTTGCTGTTTGTAGACATTGGGTTCTCTAATAGCTTGGCAGTCTGCCTGACTTCTTGGAGACTTGAAAACCTCTGCACAGGGGAGGGAGGGCTGGAAGGTGAGTTTGCACGGATACCAGCCAGGTGACATATATAGGAATCTCAGGTGAACTCAGTATCATTTTGTCCTACTCTCTGCTGCACAGTGAAATGGTTCCAAACCAGGTCTCATTCAACAGGCAGGCCTCACTCTTGTCAGAAACTTGCTGCCACAAGGAATGTAAAAGATGCAAATAATGCAGTATACTGGGCCTCAGTGCAAATGGTCTGATTCTTCAAAACAAACTTATTTTTCCCTCTTCTCATCCCCGAGGTGCATATGTCTGGAAAGGAGCGTCCTTTGATTCTAACACCCAGGGATAGAAGAGGTGGATGTGACACCCCTTCTACTGCCTTAACCATGAGATGTCTCAGATGCAACTATGTCATTTCAAATTTTCAATTCTTACAGTGGATTTCCTTTTTTGTCCAGAAAGAATAATTTGGTCTGAGTGGCTGCTCATCATCTCTAAAATTAAGTCTAACATACTCTTCCTGTAAGGTACTTTCAGCAATCTCTTCCCCAAGTTCAATGATCCAAAAGCCCATCTTAATCTGAGATCTGTACTTGTGTTTATCCAGGGAAGACAACTCATACTAAATGTGTATACTTCTAAGCTTATAAACACACAGATTTCCTGGCTATTCTACCTAGCTAAGGTTCAGCAACATGAGAAGCACATTAAGAGACTGAAAATAATTTGAGGCACATACAGAGAAAGGATACTCGGACTAGTGCTAACCCAGGATGTCAATTTAGCAATTCTCAAGCTTAGCAATAAATATAGGCTTTGTCTACAGATGTCATCATTGGAGACTGGAGGGGGGAAAAAAAGCCAGATTTTTCAATTCCCTAAAATATCCTAAAGAAACATTTGGTGGCATTTAAATAGAAAAACATTATGCTATGCCAGAAACAAGTTTTACTTTTTAATATTTCTTTGAATTGCACGATAGTGGTTATCAAAAGATGTTTGTGGTGTGAAAATATGTGGGTTCTTTTTGCTTAATTTTTTTCCCCAAGATGATAATGTTGAAACTTGTGGTCCTTGCTATGTCTGAAAAAATTATAAAGCAGTTTAGAAGACAAGCATTTGTTTACACTGCCACAGATGGCTGGAATAAATTAGTGGACTCACTAAAGAATAGTTCATTTTAGTTTAAAATGCATTTGGACACTTATCAAAGCTCACATGGTGGCCATTTTATGTTATTTATTCATCTATTTGTACTTCACAATTCCATGCCCAAAGGCTATGTCTGAGTAATGGTCAGAGTTTCCTCCTAACAGAATTTATAATTATGTATATCTCATACTTCAAGTGCATTTGTACTCCTGTGCTGTGGCATACCCTGGGATGTCCTGGGTAGCTACTCTTTCTGAAGAGCACTGCAAATCCTATTGTAAACAAGCAGATTAGAAAGGCAAGGTAAACATCTTCACTAATGTGAATGTTTTAACTTGAGCATTTCCCCTAAACTGGTGAAGAAATGCATCAGTTTGTAACTATGTGCTTCCTTGAACATTAACACTTATTTGGGAGAGGTAGCAAGAGCGAGACTTGCCAAATTAACTCTTGAATTCCAATACCTCTGATTGGACTAGGAGGAGGGTGGACAAAGAATGGCATAGTTACTCTATGGCTCTTAATTTATGGATCTTTCAGAAACAGTACAGTAAAAACTCTCCATTTCACATTTTTTCACATGTATACACTTGTTTCCTCCTTGACACCAGTTCACTGAAGACATGCAACACAGATGGCTTTAGAGTTGATGAAGCTGGCACTGGAATCAGTGAGGCTATTTCTTTCAACTTTCCTCTAGTAGTGATTTGCCTTGTCCTGGGAAGGTCAACACCCCTCCTAGCATAAGGGAAGAAATCAAACCAATGTCTGAGTAGCTGTTGGGAGCCTCCAGAAGCAGCTTGTCATCTTCACAGCATTTTCTTGCTAATCCCATTTCTCTTGGACTCTTTGTATACTGCATGTATCACCTTTTGGATTGTTGCACTTGGGAGTTGACAAACCGAACTGAGAGGACAAAAGCAACAAATAACTGAAATGCAAATCTGTACACTATCATAGTGAGGTGCTCAAAGAAAGTGAAAGAGAAACTTGGGTTTACTTCAGGCTTTCATGAGTCCTGTGAATTTGTTAATTAAGTGTAATGAGTAATCTGGATTGCTAAATCCAGATTGGGAGGTGCTAGCTGTGTGACTGTAACCATGACTCTTCATTGGATGCAATGAGTGAGGAAACTCGTCCTGGAATAAAAATAGTGTGTGATTAAAGAATGATCATCAGGTCCAAGTTATAACTGCACAGCAAATAAAAGCTTGGAATGTCTTGTCTTTCTAGTACTTGAACTGATGTGAATCGGGAGCAGTTTTGAGAAATAAGTAGGGAGTTGCTTGTATGCTATGTCAGTACACTGAGACCTCTAGGCTCCCTAATACATCACTGCCAGGATACGAATGCTGAACTTTCAGAGATTACAGTTTACCCTTTAGACTCACAGATTAACTACTGCAGTGGCTGAAGGAGGAATCTTTTGGTTTAGACTGCAGGTTGTGTTCCTGGAACCATTCAAATTTGAAGGACGTGGCCTTGCTCACTCCCTGCTGCCCTGCTTTGCCCTTTTCTGCCCTCCCAGCCAGGCAGCCGTTCCTGGCACAAGGCTATTGCTGCTGTGGTGGCAGTGAGGGCCTGGAGGTTTTCTGAGAAAGTTCACATGTAATTATTTCTTTGGCATGTGAGGAAGATTTTACCTGAAGAGCACAAGGAACAAAAGGTTAACAGCAATTTTCAAAAGCCTATAACTCAACCAAGTCTCAACAGCATTTCATGCCAGAAGTGAAAGTTAGGTCTTTAGCATCTTTCTGCTGCTCTCAAAATCCTGCTGGGAGGAGGGGGGTGGAATTTAAAAAAAAATAGAGGTTTAGCACTTCTCCAGGAAAAAAGCCCAAATCATATTTAAGTTGCATAACGCTTCTCTCATTAAAATTTCTTATAAATTCTGCTTTAGAAAAGTGGGAATACTTGTATTATGATGAATGTTGTGCATGCCTCCTTGTTTTTGCTCATTTATTTCCTGAAATCAAAGGTCAGCTGTACAGATGCTGAGTGCTGATAAGAGCACTGTTTGCCACAAACGAGAATCCAGAGATCAGAAGGGTGATCCATGGAAGGCCAGCCCTTCCGAACTGCTGGGGAAGCTGGCAACTGCAGCAGACTGACAGACTGGCTGACTGCCATGGTTTGAAGACAGTAAGTTGATCCCCAGGAGAAATGTGTGGGAGGGGAAATAACAGGAACCCCCTCCAATAAGAAAGAAAAATTGTGAGGAAAGGCAGGACATGGTTAGGTCACTGAACCCCTTTCTCTGACCTGTACTTATTGGCAGAATAAGTTCTGCTTTGTTTGGAGGGGAAAACCCTAATTGTATGAAATTTAGATGGTGTTACTATTTACTGGTTTCACAGGGCAAAAATCCTACAGTTGTCAGGGTCATTTGTCTTGGTAGGTAACATGAGGGTAACCAAGGATTTAAGGTTAAAAGAGAAAATGTGTATGATGCTTTCCAGTAAGAAGGGGAGGTTCCTCAAAACAGCTGAAAATTGGGCAGGACAGAAGGAAACTGGGGAGTCCAGTGGCTGCTGCTAGTCTCTTCTAATGTAACTGCTCCTTTAGAACAAATGGATGCAAACTGTAGGTGGTTGGACAGTTTATTTCACATCCATGGAAATATTCCTTGTGAAAATGAATTATGAGTCTAATGCACTTGTATAGTCAATATACTGTTGTAGGTCAGGAGCAAATACAACTAGAAAACTCCCTTGCTAGAAGCAGAGACCACTGAGCTGCTCAGCAATGTCAATATTAATCAAATGAACCAGGCTCTTGGATTCGTTAGAGATAAGTACTGGCAATGCAGGGGATCCTGCTTCTGATTTTCCTGCCAACACTTTAACTGCTTTGCATGGGTGATTGTAATCAGCAAGAATTGTTATGTGATAGTGCTGAAGCAGAGACTTGAGAAAACACAGCTCTCACTTGAGACACAAAAGACCACAACCTTATTTCTTTGTATCTTACAAGGGAAACAAAATCTCCACTGGGCATCTCAAAAGTGCTCATTTACAGAGATGGAAAGAAATAAAATAATTACAATGCAAAGAAAAATTTCCATGCTGTTCTGTGAGAGGTGTTCTCTCCGGAGACACAAAAGGAAGAGAAAAGGCAAACCTATTCTCTGCTGCACCCAAAGGGTCATCAGTGTCCAAAAGCTACTTATACTTTTTCAGGCTTTTTATAAAGTAAATAAGAGTGGAAAGCCCTTTTTTACCCTTTTTATGCTATAATAAAGAAGAGTAGAATTAAAGCGAAATGGATAAAAGGAGTGCCGTAAAGAACATGTTGAAGACCGGATCTGGGATTCTCTCTTAAAAAGCGGAGAAAGAACCCAAGAAGTTGCCTGGCATGCAAATAGGAACTAAGAGAAGACTGGTCATAATTAAAACTCCTCTATTCTTGTGAAATGATGAGAAAAGGTCTCTTGTTTTAGGGGATCATAGGTGTTGCTACTTGAAAGTGCTGTTTGGTTTTTTTTTTTTTCCCAAATGGAGAATACTTGCTTTTCTTAAGGTAGTAGGGAAGGCAGAAATTCGTCCTAGGCATGTTGCAGTGGGAATGCTTATTTCAACAGTACTGTAAATATTGTGTTTGGTATTTAAACAATCGTGGTGTGTTAGGAGGAAATAAGGGAGCACAGAGCTTGTGTGACCTGGCCTGATTGCCTTTGTGGCACTCCCTGCAGCAGGATGGCTTCTGTTGGGGGGATTCTCCTGAGAGGCTGGAGGTGCAGGAAGGCTGGCATCCCTGTGGGAAGCAGGGTGAAGGTTCAGGGGCAGGCCAGGCCAGTAAATGCTTGGAAGGTGTGTTTGTAAACCCCGGGAGAGGTCCTCCTCCTCAGCCTCTGGACAGGAGAGGGGCTGGGTCCCTGGGCAGGGTGGTGTTGGCTGTGGCCCTGGCATGCTGGCTCCTCTTGCGGGATTTTCATGATGCGGGAAACCACCCAGGGTGAAGTTTGGCCCCGTCCCCTCTTCCCCTTCCACAGACAGGACGGCGAAGGGGGCTGCCGTGTGCCTGTGCACCGAGCTGGGGCAAGCGCCCTTGGGCTTTGGCGAGGGCTGCTGCGGCACCCCTGGGAGGTGAGGCTGGGCCCCGGGGCAGCGCCGCGGCGGCGGGGCCGTTTCCCAGCGGGGGAGCGGTGCCATGAAGCCCCTGTGGAGGGGTTCTGCCGAGCCGCGTCCTCTCCCCTCGGTGGCCGCGGGCGTCAGGTAAAGCGGCGACACCCCTCGGCGGCGGGACGGGAACGCTCTCGTCCCGCGGGGACACAGCTCCCCAGATCCGACCCGACCCGGCGCGGCTCTGCCCGGCGGGGCGGCCTTGGCCCCGGCCCGGTGCGGGGGGCGCCCGCCCACTTGGGCGTTGCTGTCCGGGCTGGCGGCTCCGCCTCCTCCCGTGCTCTGCTCCGCTCCACTCCGGGACTGCGGGGAGCCGGGTGAAGGCGGTGCGGACACCATGGCTTGTGTGCTGAGCCGGGACCCGGTGGACATTGAGGTACCGGGACGTGCGGCTGTCGCTAGCGGGGAGGGGGCTCTGCCCGGCGGCGGCGCCCGGGCCGGGAGCGCCCAGCAAAGTTTGGCTGCCTGAGGAAGTGCCTCGCCGCCGTTGCCACTGCCCGCCGGCGGCGTCCGGGGCGTCGCTCCGCCGTGCCTTGCCGTGCCGCCGCGGGGTCGGCCGCGGGCAGCCCCGGGGGTTAGCCCTCCGCCCGGCGAGCGGCAGCCCTTGTCGCGGGTGTCCGCCGGGGCGGTGGCCCGAGGCAGCCACCGCGTTCCCCTCTCTCGCCCCGCGACCGAGGGGTGTGAGGGGGGCGGCGCCCTGCCCCTCCCCTTCTCGCCGCCTCCTGTCACTCCTCGACGGCGAAAGTCGGGGGCTGGGCGAGCCCCATCGCCCGCCCGGCTCCGGCAGGGTTCCTGCCGGGCAACGCTGCTCGGGCGCTGTGGGCTCAGGTGGCCCTGGGCGGCCTCACAGGCCATTAGCTGCCAGGCCGGGCCCCCTCACAGCGCCTCAGTGGCCCGAAGCTGCGAAGTGGCCTCTATGGGCCAAGCTGAGCAGACGTACCTCACCGTGTCTCCTGGCAGTAAAACGGTTGTGTGGAGTGAGTGTGAGTAAAACAGCTGAGCAGGGCGGCAGGAGTAGCATCCTTGTGCTGGAAGCACCAGTGGCTTCCAGTGCTGGTGGCACTTAAATGTTTTTGCGTTGATGTTCCTTGCTGCAGGTTGCACTGGGAGCTTGGAAGTAAGGGTTTGGATGTGGCCTGGTTGGTGCAAGGCAGAGGTGAGGTAGAGTGCAAGTGCAGGCTAGTGCAGTGTCATGTGTGGCCAGCTCCTGCTGATGTTGGCCAAGGTGCGTGGTTGGGACTCAAGGTAGCGTTCCTCCACCCTCCACAGGACCTTCCAGCAGCTGTAAGCTTCAGCTCTTTTAGAGTCTGGTAAAAACAAAGTGATGGTAAAACAACTTGTAATTTGTTCCAGCCTGAGTTCTTGCTGTGGTATGCCTTGAAGAGGAAATGTTAGGTTAAAATATGAGGTTTAGGGTGGGCTATTGCAGCTTATCGAGGGCCCAACCATACATAATACAGAAACGTGCACTGCAGCGGCTTGAATACACCTCTAGGCCAGTTGTGACTGAATTTTATCATCAATTCTCATTCAGAATTTTTGTGTCCAGTCCATTTCCGAACTGAGCTGCTGCTGAAACCGTGACTAATGTCCAGAAGTGCTTTTACAGATACTCTGATAAAACTGAAACAGGGAAAACCAAACTGTTTTAGACGCCTTCCTGGCAGTTAGGGAGACAGTGTGGTATGAAATCAGTACTGTTAGTCTTTTACCAGCTCAGTGTTTTCAGAGCAGCCAATCTGGGATTTTTTTTCAAGTGCTGAAGTTTGTTTTTCTCTTAGAAAAGCTTGATTTTAGAAGTACAGGTTTTGAGTACTTTACTCAAATTTTTAATGTAAAATATTTCTGGGATTACACTGTTTTGCATTTCTAGAAATGTGGAACAGATGCAAAGAACAATATATTTTTGTAGGATCGTGTGTTGTTAATGGTATGCAGCACTACATGATTTAGAAGACCAACTGATAGTTTTTGAAAAAGATTAGCGTTTGTTTTGCTTTCAGATTGAAAATAGAAACTTTGGTCAGTATCTTCCTGTGTTTCCCTTTTCAGCACCCATTTAAATTAGCAAGGAAAATCAAGGCAGTCTACTTCTAACCAAACACATTGTCCTTTCCCCATCTGTTTGAATAAATTTAGCCACTGTGTGATTTGTCTCCCAGATGAATATATCAATAATTACCAATAGTGTAATTGCAGCACTCTGAGGGTTGGTTGTTTTTTTGTTTTTGTGTTCCCCACCCACGCCCACCCCCCCCCGCATGGGACTTTTTTTTTTTTTTTGGAAAAAATAGTCGTGTATTTTAAATAAAAATGTATTTTATCTTTTTTCTTTGAGGTAGGAAAAGTGCGTGCTAGCTAAGCCTATATCATACATAACAGCCACATTTCTGAGACTATTTGAGAGAAGTCTATCAGCATGAGCACTGGCAACATAATTTGAATATTTTGATGACTTTCTTGGCTACAGTATAAAAAATAAGCAAATTATTTCATTAAACTTATCTCAATGGTTAGCATCTCACATAACATAGTTCATGTAATTGACATATTAAATATGACCTTTGGAGTCTTGGTACTACTTTATCAATAGTTAAGGCCTGATAAAAACACTGATGTAACTGGTTAAAGGGGAGCCAAGAATCTGTGCTAGAAGTAGCTAAAATCACAGTCAATCCTTCCAGTTATTTAATAAAAGAAAATTCCAGGAAGTTGTCCCTGAGGAATCTTATCTCCCTTGGTTGGCTTAGTCAGCAGATTCAGCTCCTGGGCATCCTGTCCCTGAAATACTTTGGCTGAACTGAAGAAGATATGACATAAATAATCTTGCTCTAAAAGTCTGCTTTCCAAATTGTGGAAGACTAGGAACATTGTGATTAAAATATAGGGTCTTCTCCAAAAAATGTTAGTGTTAAAAACCCCCCACCAATCTCCTTAACAAAAAACCCAAAAGAAACAAACTAAAAACCTCCCCAAACCCAAACCAAAGAAAGCTTAAAACAACTGCAACCCCACAAACCCCAAATCTGGATTTTTTTTCCCCCCTTTTTTTCTTTTTTGATAGCAGGAGGTGGAATCTGGTCAAATCTATTAGAATGTGCTGGGAATATTCCTTGGGTGCAAAAACTCTAATCAAAAGGAAAGAAAGCCCATTTCAAAATAGTGATTATGAAAGTACCTGCCTTGGATGCATGGTGCAAAGACTTGTCTTGGCTTTTTATATATTGCATCTCTAAATCTTTATAAGAAATTTCGAAATCTACAGTCTGAGGACAGCATTCCTTTTCTAACTTGTAATGTGAAACTGTATGTTAAATGTAAATTCAAACTCCAGGTAGTGTTTACAGACTTCATACATACCTTCCCCAATGATACTCTGGGACAGAAAGTCTTCCTTTTTTTTTTTTTTTTTTTAGGTTGACTATTGGAAACTTCAGGGTTCTTTAAAGAATTGAAGTTGTCAGATCAAGTACTCAGAAATTAATGAATGGCAAAACTAAGAAGTGCTGAGTAAAATCTTAACTCAGTTTCTTGAACTCATGCAGAATGACATGACCTTGAATGACATTACTTAATGTTGTTCTCTGCATGCTGTGTTTTCCTGACTGCATCTCAGTCTTTCACTGCAGTCCCTCTAGTCATCTCATTTGGTGATGTTTAGGTGGTGGATGATTTCTAGCTCTTTGCCATCCAGTCTACAGAGAGTGAGAGTAGGACTCCCAGTCTTCCTTGGTAAGGGCTTTTTATCAGAGCAGAGATGCTTTGCCACATGTCACAAACCTAAAACATTGACGAAAAATTAACACCCACCCCAAAACATACCTTACTATGAAACAGCATTACCATTCTTTCAGTAGATAGAGAGTATGTTAACATTTCACAGATCTAACCTTCCTTCTGAATCTTCTGTTGCATCTGTTTAAAGGGGAGTTGGGTGTTGATGAATAGGTAATTCCTTGCTGGGCCAGCAGCTGGGTAGCTAGCATGCTGTCACAGCTGTTTCCAGATGTTAGCACTGATTTGTGAGACTAAAATGAAAGGTGTGAAGGGCTAGATCCATGTTGCGAAATAGCAATCTGGGAATTGTCTGAGAATTACCAGGGTAGGTCTGTGACACTTTCGCATATAATATAATGAACATCGTTACTGTAATTATGACAAACTTGATTTTCGTTGAGCCAACTATACTTTCTAAAGCTAATAAAACATAGAATCATATCTCATCTTTTTGTTTGAAAACTTATTATTCATCCTTGTTATAATGGAAATAATAAAACGTTTATTAATGCAATAAATAAAGTTGTTATATTCACCCATGTAGCTTTATTTGGTGTTACTTTAGAAAGCTAACATTTGCTATGCTTTTCATGCACTGTACTCTTATTTCTTTGGTGGTGTAATCCATAGATATAAGTTGCTGTTGCCTATTATGGACAAAAGCTTTACAAACTACATTAGCTTTAGGGTGGAGTGTTTCTTGTGGGTCAGACTGCATTAAGGTGCTTATCTTGGTGAGGGCACAGGAGGCTCCAGGAGTTCCTTGGTGCATAGCAGGCATCTGTGTTGATTTTGAGTTTCAGCAAGATACACACTGCTCTAGGAAGTGTGTATGGGTGGAATATTCCTAAGGTAGAATGAGGTTATAGCCTGTTTGAGCAGCTCACCAAGGATGCAGTCAGCACACCTGAACTTCAAGGGTTCCAGGGTTGGGCAGACAGGGGAACAGAACTTCTTGTGCCATTCTCCCTGCTGTGTGCAAGGGTCACCTGGGATGTGCCCTTAAGCCTAAAGGAAGTTTTACTGTACAACCTGCAGTTTCCACCCTGCTTGAAGTAGCAGCTTTGATAGCAGTGGTGGTTGTTTTTTCCCTGGGATACATATTTAGTGGGTTTTATAAAGCATGGGCTATGACAGCAAGGTAAGCAAGTTTTGTTTGTCAGGTTTATTCTTCTCCTAATACAACTGGACTAGAACAATCAAAGGCTGAAATTAGCAAAGGCGGAGTCTTGACGGTACGCCTGAGAGCTAAGCTTGATGCCTTCTAAAGGGGGAAGCAAGGCAAGAACTGAAAAAATAAAGAATACTGTAAAACCACAGGAAACCTTCAGCAAGATAGCAGGGAATCCAACTAGTCAGTAAGGCTCACAAAACTGTTAGGCAAAGGTTATATGAATAAATAGCTGAAGATAGCTTTCTTTGATCTAGGCCAAACTTTTATTTTAAAAAGCCCCAATTATTACAGTGTCTTGCTCTGTTGTACATACTTGCTAGTTGTTTGAAGTTCTGTAACAAAGCTTTAATATGTAGAATTTTTTAAAGTTATTGCTTTATAGCTTGCTGTGATGATCAGATGGTTGTTCTGGATTGATGGTTGTGTATTCCTAGGGTCATTTGACAAGCAATCAGTGAGGAAACAAAATTTCCTGTTTAGCTATTTTTGCTTAATGAGTTTCTCAAGCTCTTTCATTGTTTTAGTGGTTTTATTGTGGTAAACTCTTAGCTGAGTGGAACAGCAATTATAACATGATTACTAAGACCTTGTGGAAGATGATAGACCACAATTATCATGTCTGTCTTGGAAAATTGAACAATATGATTTACTCATCATATTAAAACCTGGTCTGGCAAGTAGAAAGGAGAGTCTTCTGTAAGAAAAAATTTATCTTTTCATGTTATGTATGCAAATCCTGTTGATGCTCAAAAGTTATGAACGGTCTTGCTGCCACTGCTGATAGTTTGCTAAATCATGGCACTGAAATTCTGTCAGGTCATCCAAAATCATGGTATTAGAAAAAAGCCTCCACCCCACTCTTGTGCTTTTCATATTCCCTCAGTCTTTGAGTTTTAATATTACTCATGAATTCAACTTCCAATTTTTTCTGCATTTTAAAAATGTTACTCTTTTTGTAAGTCTTTAAAATAAGATCTGCTACTCCCACCTTTTCTCATGGCTGGGATTTATGAGAAAGGCAGGCTGCTCTGAGACTTAACAAGAGTTGTCACTGCAGCTAACCACCTTGAAAACAAGAAGGAACTGAAAGTCATTTTCCTTTTCGTTATCTAAATAGATTTCATGGTGATTTTGTTGTTGACGGGGCTTGAATTTTTTTCTTTCCTCTGCTTAGTGTTATGTTTTTTAAGAAAGTAAATCTACATGTTGCTATAGGAAGCCGAGATCCATAAGGCAGGATTTGACCCATCAAATGTGGCCAAATCCATTGCCAAGAATGCAGTGGAGCAGGGCAGTCTTTTGAGAGGCGTTTGAAGGGGTGTGGTTTTAGCAGCAGGGCAGAACTTTCACAGTTTTCAGTGCAGAGAGAGAGGTGTGGCTGTATCTGATGGGCTGGGATTTGCTCGGACCGAAGTTGCACAGCTGTCTCCATCCTACAAGCTGGTTTGTGCTACCCAAAGGCACGTGATCCTGCTTTTCAGATGGAGACGTTTAAATACTATACAATACAGTTAGATACTGTCCATCCTATCCTGTGCCATTTTGCCAGTGTAAAGTAAAATGATCCAAGGAACACAAACATAGCTGGCACTGAGTTTGGAGCACAATTCTATTTAAAATGTTGAGAAATGCTGGAATTCCTGTTGGCTGCAGACAAGCTGGATTGAATGTGTCCTGTTTGTTCTGGCTATGCTAACCCTTTGACAGTACAGAGTTCAAATCAAAAACAGCTTTCTTTCCCTCCCTGGTTGCCTGGCAACCTCCCTCCTCTTATTAGCATATGATTTCTATTCCTTTTTTTTTATTTCATCAGTACAGTGTTACACACTCTGCTCCCTGCCCTATGCCTTCGCCTTTGAGAAGAGCAGGATTCGTGCCTCTATATGAGACTTTGGCAAGTATATGATTTGGCAAAGAAATTAACCATTTGGGATTAGGAAACCTTTGGCCGTAAATGTCTTATCAGAAGCTCAGAGGGTGGTGTTTGTGTGGGCATGTTATTCAAAGTCTTTTCATTTTCGTTTGCTGTCATTCATACACGAAGGGCAGAATTCTTCTTGCAGATCAGCACAGCATAAATCTCCAGCATCTTTACATGTGCGGAACATCAGTTTGTGAAATATGCCAACAGAGATCGGCTACACAGATCTTGGGGGGTATTTTGTTGTTTTGGTCTCTATGCAGTTCAAATGCAATGCCATAGATCAAAATGTATATATAAATAAAAAATCACATATATCCAGGTCAAATTGGGACTAGGAAGAAAGCACGTAAAGAGGAGCAGTGGAGGAAATGAACTAAATTCTCTGCTTTTTTTTCTTCTTATAATAATGCTTATTAGTAATAAGAAGAAGGTTTTGCCTTCAAATTGGCCAGGTATATTTTTTAATGAAATAACAAGTGGTTCATACTGGGTCTTAAGTTTAATTCTAAATTCATTTTCTGCTTATAGACAATTGATAGCTGTAGAGTGTTAGCCATAGATGGCTGCTACTTGGGTCATACTGCTCATGTTGGGAATGCATGAGACCACACTTTTGATGTGTAGTCTCAAAACAAATGAAATAATCCACTTTTTCAATGTCCTTGTTTTCTTATGCTGTGGACTGAGTTAGGTGATTTCATTTCTGCCCTCTGTTAACATACTTAGACCTTCTTATGAAACATCTGGTCTCTTACCATGGTCAGAGATGCCTCACTAAGCCAATGTGAAATTTTGAGTGTTTTTAGATCTTGCAGAGATCCCACTTATAAAAGTAATTTTTAAAATTAAATTCTTCCAGTATTTAAACATATAATTTCAGAAAGCTTTATTAGTATAATAAATATTCATACATGTGGTGCTGGTGTTTTATTTGCAAATTTAAAGTGATAAACACGAAGTCCTTGAAATGCCAAACCTTTCATCTCTGCTCAAGCCCAGGTTCAATTTTATTTTTCATATGACATTTGCTGCCTGAAATGTTACAAGTGACTTGACCTTAAAATTACGTTTATTTTAGTTCATTGAAATGGTTGGCCTTTCCAGTTCAACTTGACACCAGCAGTGCAAATGGGAGAAGGCAGACATGCTTGCCTGTGACTTCATTTAAAAGCTAATTAAAAAAATATCTGGATGTTGAATCTAAATATTTCCATTTAGATGGGATGGTAGTCATCAGTTAAAGGCAATCATGGTACATTCCAACATTTTAATTTCTGGTTTAAAAACAATTATATATGTAATTAAAGAGAGAAGTATGCAGGCAGCCAAACTGTCTGATTTATGTCTTGCCAGTGTATGCGTTTTTTTAAATAGATATACCTCTGCACACTACTTTAAGCATGTAGAAATGAGGTGGAAAAATGGAGAGCTGCTTTGAAAGTTTGATGTTAGTTAATCTCTTCTTCCTAATAATGCACTTCTTTTAAGTGTTAGTCATATGAACAATGTCATTAGGTTTATATTTATTATGGAGATTGGACTCTGCCATTTTCTGGTATCTAGTTTATTTGTTGATATATTGCTGCACACTTCCCTTGGTTCTTTGTTATGATTTTGATAGCTGTGTTCTGAGAGGCCTTGTATCAATTGAAACATCTGTTGGAGTGAACTGTCCTGGCCAGCGTTTTCTTGGTCAGCAAAATGTTTGATCAGCTTGGAGAGTATGAAGCAGGCTGCTGTGTAGGAGATACAGCACAATCAAATTTCCTTATCCTATGAAAGTGCCCCAATTTTAATGATGTATGTTCTGCACAAAGCTGTCTATGCAGCCTTGAGAGAGTCTTCGTACTGCTCAATTGCCTCTTTGTTAGTTGATTAAGGAATGATAATATTGTGCTCTGAAGGGAGCCCTTTGCAGTCTTGAGATGAAAGGACAGAAGGTAGGACGTCCTTCTGGGTGAGAAGAAATGGACTGATAAGATGTGGAGGGATCTAGTGGGAAGGAGAAAAAAAATACATGCTACAAGCAAGCTATTGCTGAATGTAACAGTCACAGCATTTTTCTTTACAGCCATTGCACTGTTAGCATCTATACTAGCATCTAGCTCATTATAAAAGGCTTGGTTTTTGCCTTGATTTTGAAGGGCATTCTATGAAACCCAATTCTATTTTTCTCTTGACAATAAGCTGACTACCTTCGCATCCAAGCATGTCTAGCATCCATGCAAAACTCCAGAATGCATGTGAGAAAGTAGGTAGAAGTGTTAGAATAGGTTATTAAAAATGTAGACCCATAATGTGTAAAGAAGATTGGAAGTATAAAAAGAGGTTTTACACCTGGAAGTTATTATAGTTATTTAGATTGAGCAAGAATAATAACCAATTGTTTTCTAAGATGTATGACACATTTATGAAAAACCTTGAAGGATAAATGGATCTTTTTAGTATGCGACTTCCACAAAGGACTCTATGAATAAAATAATAGTGAGAGAACTCTCAGTGGATGCTGAATACTGCTAATTGATGAAATTATTACTTATTACACTGCAACTGAACTCTGCTTAGAAACACTATTTTCAGTATGATTTTTTGAAAATGACAGCTGAAATGTAAGAGGCTTTGTATTGAAAATGAATAGTGATAATTTCTTGATATCTTGGAAATGAAGGATATTTCAATGACAGTTAAAACTGAGAAGTAATTTTTTTAAGTGCTCAGATCATGGAATATTGCTATGGAAATAACACAAACTTTTCTGAAATCAATAAAGTAGACAATGTGGATTTATGAGGCATTTAAAAATAATTTTAAGTATTCTTATTTATAATAAAGCAGTCAATTATTTGTGTCAGCAGTTTTCACATTGTCACATGTTAAGGTTAAAAACGAGGCTTGTGAGATAAGATATAGCCATTGCATTTAGGAAAATTCTAATTGTAAATTAAATCTGTGTTCAAGTACTCTCACTTTCTCATTCCCATTTTTGCCAGATTTGGCTGTGACTGATGAAATTAAAGCCCGCTGTACTTCTTGGGGTGTTATTTTAGGTCCATGTACTAGCTCTCAAGGAACTAGTTATCTCAAGGAATTGGTGTGAGGATCTGTGTGCAAAGTATCATCTGTAGTGTAATATTTTGCAGTATAACTACAGGTGAATGCAAGATCTGATTTCAGCCTTCACAAATTTGTGTAATAAGTATACCTCCTTCCATGTTAATCTCAGCAGTCTTCAGAATCTGAGGGACAAAGTAAGCTTGTGCAAATTCACCACACACTTGTGCGTGGGTGGGTGTGTGCGCGCTAACGACAGGAACACGAGATGGGGAACTAGAGGTGGTTCCCAGACTTATTCTGCTTCCATTTTAAAGCTCTGTTTGATTGCCCTTTTTTCAGTTCCAATTGAAAACGCAAAATTTTAAAGATTTTAGTAAGCTTATACATTCTCACTTCCATCTGTTTTGAAGTGCAGAGTGACAAAAGAGTCAGGAGGGAGAAAAAATCAAAGATAACCACAACAGAAGCTGTTCTAGAATGCTGGTGATAAAACGCAGAAATGAAATGAACACAGAACAGGAAAAAAAAATCTCTTCTCAAAAACCTACAGTCTGAGTAAAATGTCAGCAGTAACCAATATTATTGACTGCTGAAGGGCCAATTCTTCTCTGTTAGCATATGGTAAGATACAGTTTTCAGAAGACTGTAGGATATTTATTCTTAAGTAAAGCTTGCACGATGCCAAACATTGGCACCAGGTAAGGAGTTAAGATGAATTGATTTAGGAATCCCAAGAAGTATTTATCACAAAAGCAAAGGTAGCTCATTTTTAACTTCCACCATAAAGTTCTCTATGCACCTAATTGATGACCCGTTAATGAAAAATATATAAACAGTCTTTTTAGAGTTGTCGAAGCTCTTTTAGTGCTGGAGCAGTGTTTTTGTCATATTAGCTCTCTGGTATGCTTTTGACATCTTAGCTGAACAGCTAATCAGCTCAAATTCATCCAGGTTTGCTGACCATCCTGGTCAGTGGAAGGCAGGTACTCGGGAATGGAGATCTTCCAGTGTGACTCCAGTAGCCATTAGACTATAATGAAAAAGTGTCTGCTTGTAATTCCCTGTGACTTATTCCCCTTCCCCCCCCCTCCCCCCCCCCCGTTTCAAACGAAGCTAGGAAACTCATGTGTCTGTGTAGAGATAAGCATTTAAACTTGGGCAGAGTTTCAAGCAGAGAACCATCATCCTAGAGGAACACCTGTGCAAATGCTAGTGGTTGGTGTGTAAATCCAGGAGAGTGAGAGAGAACAACTGTTGTGGCTGTGAGGTTGTGTACTTCTTGTCTATTTCGTGATTTATCACGTGTCCCCTGCTTGGCATGCTGGCAGCTGAGAGTACCTCCCTCAGTTGCTGTAAGGGGAAGCTGACTTGGGCATGCAGTGTCCGCTTCTGGAGTTAGTCACCTGCCTTACTGACAAAACTCACCTGTCTGTGAATGTAGGCCTTTGCTCAGGAAAAGTGAGTAAACAGTAGCTAAAAGAAGAGCTGGTCTAAGGTCAAGCTGAAGGAACTAAAGACCAAATCCGCATTGAATTGTTGGTTCTTCTGGCACATTTCTGAAGCTTTCAGGTGGCGAAGAGCAGGGAGATAGCTAAAGCACCTTTAGAACAGTTACCCGGGTACTTTTTATTTGCATCATTTCTGGTGTACTGATTGTTACACAGCTGTTCCTGCTACTCTGCAGTATTTGCTTCTGCTTATATCAAACCACAAACAAAGGGATGCTGATCTGAGACAAATGTTTGTTAATATTTCCATCCTAATTGAATGACAGATTTTTGGTCTTGTATTTTGTAGTACAGGAAAGAGAGCTTGTCCTGTCAGCAAGATAGAAATCTTATTTTTGCAAAAGTCCAATACTTAAACCTTCCAGCAGCTGAAATCCAAGGCTATAGAATCATTATAATATACTTATAGGAGAACTACTTAACTATATTTTTAGAAACCCTTACAAATGATGATAATTCTTCACTGTTTAGAGGTGTCATAGCGGAAATGCAATTTGTCTTAAGTAAAAGATTTTGGAAAGACTACTACTATATAAAGCACCCTTTATAAAGTATTTTAAAAATAAATTTTCTGTATAAGCATGTGACAAAATATGATAGAACAGAATCCAAATGTTTGCTGCCATGTTTTCAGATTGGGAAGCATAGTCTGAGTATCCTATTTTTTTTAAGAGTATCACCTCTGCCTTCAGCCCACACACTCAGCAGTATATAATGTCAATATGATTTAAAAATCAGAATCGTTGGATAAGAGTGAAGAACTCCAAGGAATTGCTTTGTATTCCTCATTTTCAATATAAGTTCCATTGTCATCTATAATGGACATGATGCCCTATGTATTTCTGGAATGTCACATTTCCTTAAAGGAAGCATCACTGTGAGCTTTTGCAAAAGGCAATGACATATTAAAGGAAAAGGAACAATTGTCAACAATTTCCTCTTGCCTTACTTGCATAAACTGTTAATTTTATTGCTTTAAAATAGGCTATGTTGGGTTTTTTTTTCCAACTATCAGACATTTGATAATGTTTTAACATGTAACTTCACACATTAAACCCTTACTGTTTATACTATATAATTAACAAATTCTTCACACTTCTATTTTCCTTCTTTGTGTGATTTTTTTTCTTCCTTTTTTATTAGGATGCTCTGTATACACAAAGTTACTAGAAAATCAATAGTTCCATTGTCAGTTTTATATTTTTTCATTGTATTAAACAGTTGCTACTGAAATTTTTGTACAAGTTTGCACTTTAATTGCACATAGGTAATTCTACTTATTGCTTCTTAATGTTGCAACTGATTTAGAAAGTCAGTACTGATAGATAGATGGCATGTTCTTGGAACAAATACAAATGTTCATATGTTTCAAGCACTGAATGTACTAGATCTTTTGGATGTATATTGTTACTCTTATCCTCCCATTTCAGGTTCATTTATTGGACTTCGCAAATTACCTTTTAACAAAGTTCTCAGAACATTGCTTTGCTCAGCTAAAATTAGTTCTGCTGATTTTGCCAATGATTAAACTTAAAGCAGTAATAACTTTTAATGCCAATTTCTCTCCTATGATCAAAAGTCAGTAGAGCATTCACTTTTCATTAACTGACATGTCTCTCTAATACAAGTTTGGGTTTTGGTTATGCAAACACCTGGAATTGAGAGGTTCAGTTCTGAGGATACAATGGTCTGGTTTTGGTTTTGACACTAAGTTTATTTCCAAAGGCAACTGAGCTGGCTTTCTTTTTCAGTCTGTTTGTCTTGCAGAAAAATAAAAGTGAGAAGTAAGTGTGTATGTATGATAATGATCCTTTTTTTTTTCTGTAAGATATTAATTAAATGACTCTCGTTACAAGTGAGCAGCTAGAAATGTTATTTGGTATTCCAGCAATTTGATGCACAAGTGATCCAGGCATAGATAAGTATTATAGCAATGAAAAAAGAAACTTCTGTTACACCTGTGATGCAAACCTAAATATTTTCTGAAGCTTTAAGTTTTGATTTGTAAAGAAGGGAGATATTTTTATTAGGAAGATGAAAAAAGGTAATGTTGAGTGTAGAAGGTTTCACAGACTGTGGCGTCTGTGGATGTGCTTGCTTGTGAAGTAACAGCTATCATGAAGCTAAGAATCAAGGCTGTGACATGAATTGCTCTGCTTTTTAGTACTTGGCCAATTGGTTAGATGATTGAAAACTGTCTAGTTAGAGAGAAAATGGATTAAAATGTTGAATGTAGGTGTAGAAGGATAACTGCACCAAATTTTAAACCCTTCTATTTTTTAAAGCTGTAAATTAAATATTATTTTAATCAATAAAATGACTTCATAATAGTGAATTTGATTTTGAGTAAATCCATGAGAGCTGCGTTCAGCTACACTTTCTCTAAATTTTCTGTTAGCCATAATGGCTTTTGATGTAGTGTGTTGTTTACAGTGTGAAAATGTGATTGCAGAGTTAGGGTGTTCCTGGAGAAGCCTCAGGTCTGAGAACATCTTAGAGTATGGTGGACTTTGAGCCTGGAGTAAAGTATGTGGCTATTAATGTGTACATACTTAATGATAAATATGTGAATAATTCAATAAATGTTCCGATACTGCTTGGGTACTTAAAGTTAAGCACAGAGGGTGAGTATTTTTTCCTTGTGAGGGTCAAGGCGCTTCTGCAGGTAAGTTGTCATGGAGGTAGCATGCAGGGCTTCCAGTGGAGTAATTTACCACCCAGAGCTCTTCTGATAGAGAATAGCACTTGGTATCTCTGTGAAGCAAGTAACACTTTTTGTTTTATATTGTAATAAACATCTTAGAATTTACAGTAATACCTAGAATAAATGCATTGCTGAGGCAGAGAAATCAAGCTCTTAATTTGAAAGTTAATGTATCAACAAAATTAGGTAAACCTTGTTTAGAGTTGTGCAACTTTGCTACTTTGTTAATCTGTAATATATTAACTGTGCTTATATAACAGAAAGTGCGTGAAGTATACTGCACCTTTGTTAATATAGACCTAGTTGTAATTAAGACTTTCCAGACTTTTGTGTGAATGATTTAGAAAATGTCTCCTTTTGTTAAAAGGCAGTATTTACATACTGCAGGGAAATCTGAGGACCACGAAAGTCTGTGGTGGTAAATCTGTCTTGGAAGCCCCACTTTCTAAGTATCTAATCATGGATCTAGAACTACACCTCTAGGATATTAGTATGCTATTATATTTTTACAGGATAAAAAACAGTCTCACTAAATACTAGAGGCAGTGTAGGGAGTGCAAGAAGCCAGAAAGGTGTTGGTTCTGTTATAGAAGCAGTCTGTCTTATGAGGAATCTAAAGCTAGGTGGAAGTGTGAAGATGAAAACTGGGCTGCATCAAAAGAAGCGTGGCCAGCAGGTTGAGGGGGGTGATTCTCTTCCTTTACTATGCTCTCCAGAGATACCACCCGGAGTACTGTATTCGGCTCTGGAGCCCCCAACATAAGAAGGACATGGACCTGTTGGAGTGAGTCCAGAGGAGGGCCATGAAGATGATCAGAGAGCTGGACACCCCTCCTATGAAGACAAGCTGAGAGATTTGGGGTTGTTCAGCCTGGAGAAGAGAAGGCTCCAGAGAGACCTTCCAGTATTTACAGGGAAGATAAGGCAGGACTTTTATGGTGATAGAATTGGGAGTAATGGTTCTAAACCAAAAGAGGGTAGATTTAGATGAGATATTTGGAAGAAATTCTTTACTGTGAGGGCAGCGAGACTCTGGAACAGGTTGCCCAGAGAAGTTATGGATGCTCTGTCTCTGGAGGCATTGAAGGCCGGGCTGGATGGGGCTTTGAGCAACCTGGTCTTCTAGGTGTCCCTGCCCATGGCAGAGGGGGTTGGATCTAGATGATCTTTAAGATACCTTCCATCTCAAACCATGCTACGATTCTGTGACATGTAATACTTAAGGCTGTACTTAAGGCAGTGATCTGTTAATGCACAGCTAGAATATATTTACCTCAAGATCATCTACTGGCCTTTCTCTGGGCTTTGCTGCCTCACAATTAAACCTGGATTGAACTACTGTGAACGCACAGTCTTTTCTCCTTTTTGAAAAATTTGGATGAATTCCTAAGATGTATTTTCAGCCAGGTTACGTAAATTGTTTGTAATCATTCTCAGCAGTTCAGATCTTCAGTAAGGAAACACAAATTTGATGCAAGTTTCAATTTAGGAAATATTTTGTCATATATAAGCATGAGGGGGAAATTCACAACATTTTCCTATATACTTTCAATAACGAATAATAACATAGAGCTAGCTTGTGGAAGACATGGGACTGTGGATACTTTATAATTTGAAATCTTATTTGTTTTCTAGTGTTGCAAGCTCTCCCAGGGCTGGAACTTGCCCTTGGTCATTTGGTAATGAAACTTCCACTTGTAATAGGGACTTTACACGGTGTTTGAAATGCTACTTCTAACTGTTAGTGGTTCATGCAGCTTTCCAAAAGGCAGAGTAGATGTGAGAAGTAAAATGAAAACAAATACTTATGGCTTGACTTCTTTGGTTTTTGACTGACTAACAATAACAAAATTAGCTTCATGTTCAGATACAGTAAAAATATCAGGGGAAAAACCCCAGGTATTTGTTTCTGTCAGTGAATTAGCACTTGCCTGGCTTTGAAATGAATTGTTTAGTGTGTTCACTATTCTTAGAAAAAATAAATATGTTCTCATTATGTTCACTAAGTGAACATATGTATCTTGCAATACATTTAATGTTACTTGCTGTGAGGGAGATTGCAACTCTTTTTAAGGAAATTGGGTAGATTAATGGAACAAGGTGGGTCAAATTGCTTTTCACATGCACTCCCTAGCATGCTCAGCCTACCTCTGAATTATAATTAATAAATATATATATAGGAGTTTAGCTGAAGATGCTCTGTGAAGCAACTGCAGTAAAACAGGATGTAACCTCTGTATTGCAGAGGCTGGGCTAGGCGAATGTGCCATGTGCTAAAACAAAGTGAATAACACATGGGACCACATTTTAAGCCCACAATCTTAGTCCGCTTGTGAACAGTTGCATTTTCAGCAGCTTTGTTACAGCTGTATGCATGTTGATCCGTGGTGAACTTCAGCAGACGTTTTGGGGCTGTTCATAAGAAGCTAGGGAAAGTGTACAGAATCCATGAAAAGAGCATAATATTACTTTGTCTTATTAAGAGGCCCATGCAGTTATAATATTGCAACCTGCAGCAGAGCATGAGGAGGGTTTTTCTGATCCTTAGTCTTACTTTGAACTACCAGTAACAAACATAAGGATTGCTAAGGATTAAACACTCCTGATGGAACTCATTGGTTTCGGTCAGAGTTCTAGAAACAGAGTAATCTGAACTATTACATTTTTGCAAAGTTTCCTGTTTCAAATGGGAGACAAGGTCCACATAACCAGGACATCTTTCAAAGGTGGTTATTTGGGGGAGGGAAGGTGAGGTGAGTAAAGAAAAAACTTGAAGACTTCAAAGGTTAGTGCTTTAAAGAAAAGCTTTCAAAATTTGGAATAATGTCATATGTTTTACGAAGACAATGCTAGATGAGCAGAACTTTTTGATGACTGCCTTGAAGTTACTGCAGTCCCATCTATGATGTAAATTGTACTGATTTTTTTCTTAACACAATTCCCTCTCTGCCATCCTTCCCCTTGGCTAGTGTTAGAGTGTTCCTAAAAGCATAGTGCTTCCATATCTTTATATTTTATTTTGCTGAATATGCACTTAGTTAAAAGTTAGATTTAATTGCAATAGCTTCTTATGATTTCAGCTTAAAGGGTGGCTTTATATGATGGGAATAAAATGGGTGTGACAGTTTTAAAGAAATGGAATTTCTATACCGGAAATTTATGTTGAGTCACCACAGAGCATGTGCCAAAGTTTTTTGATTTACTCCAGAAATGCTGTAACAGAAACAGGGCTCCCAACTGCAGAATGTGTCCTATCCCAAGTGACAGTCTTGAAATCACTTGTTTTGGAGTAACTTTAGTTCAAATTACCGGTAAATTACTCGCTTTAATATAATGTTTTAAAACTTTTACAGACTTTTCATTAATGGATGATGGTTAGAGCTAGTATTTTTTGTGTAGACTTCTTAATCATAGCCTTTAAAGTAGAAGCTAAGCAATAAACATCTAATGAATAGCTTATGGCAAGTTTATTCTCAGAAGCTATGTTACTGTGTTGGCACAGATCAGCATAACCATTTATTACTATGTTCTAAAAATTTAAAAACTGTAGCTATCACTTGTACACGCTAGTCATTCTCAATGTACATTACATACAAGTAGTTTATAGGATTTTAGGATACTTGCAACCTAAATCAATATATATTAGTCATAACGAATACGTTCCCTTCTGGAAGAGGATGTATTAGGAAATGAAAGCATTTTGTAATATTTTTTTTTAGCTTAATATTTGTATTTTAAAAGACATGAAAGAAATCATTGTCGTGGGTTATTATTAAAGGAGCTCCTTAAGGCAGTCATATTTAGGGAATAATCCGCAATATGCAGTTGTGGTCTGTAGAGACAGACTGTTTGGCTTTCCTCCCAAAGTGAAGTCTTCAAATTAATCTGTGAAAATAATGAAAGTAAGTATAATACTTTAGTGGTGTCTATAATCATCAGTGTTGTGCAAAGCTGCAAACTTTACTATGCATGTTGTGCGGTTGTGCCACAAGTGTGTACTCAACATGGACTGAATTTACTTCTATGTCCTTACTCATAGCCCTATTTTTTTTCTCCATCAACATAATACCTAAATAGATATCTTCAAAAATATATCAGTTATATGCTGATTTGCAGCCATTAATGATAATGAATCTATACCTACTTTATTTTTAATGAATTAAATGTGGCCACTTATATAAAACACTGAATATATAATTCATAGGTTCCCCATTACTATACAAATAGCATCTTAATGTGAAATCCAAAGTTCATAGTACTCTGAAAAGTGATATATTATGTACCCACATCCCCCATTGGGGAACTTAAGTCTTGCCCTTTCAACATCTGGAGAGATCAAACAATAGCTCATCTGGCAAGAATGAGAATTTATGTAGCAGAATAAGCATGGGATTGGGACAAGCAAGATGACAGATGCCCAAATAACTCTCCTCACTGATGAGCTCTCTGCCTGGTCAGATGGTCAGTGTGTTTGAGAGACTGGAGGTCTCGGCATTCCTTTCCTGCGCATCCACAGTGGTTAATTTTTGTTTATCTGGTTGCATATATTAAACGTTAGTTGCAACACTCCCTCTAGAACTTCCTTCTCAGTAATCTTCCATTTACTGGCTGACCTACCTGAATTTATTTGTTAAATTTATTAAATGTCTGACTAGCCATAAGCTGTAGAAAACCAACCAGGGAACTGAAATGAATAGGAGGAAAACACCTTCACTAGTTTTCCTTTCTGACAGTTTAACAGACCCAAAAGCATTTACATTACTTTCCCATTTAGGCAGTTAACCTCTGTGTGGCTCTTAAACACAAGGGACCTCTAGCTAGAACAGCCATCTTGGTCAGCAATCCAAGATTGAGGCAGATAGTATATTACTTAGGTAGTGGGAATATAAGCAATTCTTGTATTGTATATGTGATTTAGTGTGTTCTGTGCCAGTTTTATTTCAGATTTAATTCTGGGACATGCTGCGCTATGTAGTCCTTTTGGATTTCTGCAACTGTTGCTCTTGGAGCCATGCTCCTGCTGCAGAATTCCAACCGGAGCAAACATATGGGGATTCTTCCGTCCTTGGCTTGCCCCACCATTTGTTCCACATTTTAAACCAACTGGTGCTGTACCCAGTGGAGTACATCTGTTATAGTTTATTACTAGAAATTTGCAATTCATTTCAGTTTGCTAAAATAATTATAATATTCATGGCCAAGAGTACTGCATTAGGCAGTTACAAAAGAGAGTAGACAAAATTCTGCTGAAGTGTGTATATGTGATTCAGGACCTACTGCCCAGTTTGGGTGATTTGGGCGCTCAACAGCCTATCACCAATGAGTCAGATGTGCTCTGGCAGTTGAGTTTGATCATCTTGAGAAATTAAAGTAGCAACTGAGATGCTGTGACATCCCTTATGTGAATGTCCCTGCTCCGTTTTAATTAAGAATGAAATAAATTAGCATAAACCACCACTTAATGCATTTGGTTGCCACATCTTGCCTGAGGTACTCAGCTGGGGAACAACAGCAATGGAGCAGAGTCTTTACTGCTGGAATTGCAGAGGCACATCTGATAGCACCCTCTAACTCTTCCTGAAAGTCAACAGCATGTAGGCTGCTAAATAATCTATAGCTTTTTGAATGTTGTAACCCACTTTTTTGTCTTTGTCCTTCAGGCAAATTGAGAGTTACTCTATTGGGCTAAGTTGTTATTTGCAGGTAGAATTTTCAAGTAGGTGAGATTTTTTTCTTTTGTGGGAAAAGTGGATTACTGATCAGTCCAGAGTAAGTGTTAAGTAGTTGATTAGAAAGGCGACCTCTGTGCATTTAAAAAAAATACCAAAAATCCCTATAAATATCACCACAATAAAATCTTAATACAACAGATTACTTTTTCATCACTATTACCAACTCAAGCAGACTTTCAAAATAAGGAAACATCCTGATACAGTATTCATAACCCCATCATCATATTCAGTCTCCATTTCTGTAAGTCATTCTCGTACGTCTTTGATATATAGTAACAGAATAAGCACACCCTATTCACCACAGTGCAGAAGTATAGTGCTAAAGGAAATTTTTTATTTAAAAGGAAAACTTACAAAATCAATTCCAGGGGTTACAACCAACAATATGTCTGTTTTGATTCTCCATCACAGACACGAGTCTGGATCTGTTGCTCCCACACTGTTCACACTTGCCCCTTGAATTAAATGAGGTCAGTTTTGCTACAGAAACCTGTCATTTGCCTGACTTGAAAAAGAGCTTGGGTTCCAAAAAGCTGATTTAATTTTTCAAGTTACACTAGTATAATGAAAGATATTTCGTATCTTAGTCTGTCCATATTGTCAGAACCACTACTGTCACTTAGAAGTACAGCTGTGTTCCCAGTGTTTGTTTGTGTCCTTGCATTGTAAGGGAAATGAAGTTAACTCATCAGCTCACTAGCCACAGAAGCAGATTTCTGTGTAGGGGAAGTTGGAGTTGATACTGAAACGATGAAACATCCAGAAATAACTGAGATCCTTTAAAACATTTTTGCTTGTTTTGCTTTACAAGTGTTACTTGGAGTGATATAATGAAGCAGAATTATGTGTTTCTATATGCTGTACATAACAAACGCCTGAGAATGGAAACTATCATCATGGCCACTAAATATAATTCTGTTCTCAAGTAGTCCTAGAAATGTCTTTAAATACTCAAAACCTAAGTGATGTGGACAATACAAATCTAAACAAATTTATATGAAGTTGGTCTACGAGTTCAATAATCGTGTTTTGTTTTTGCATAGCACTGTAAATTAGTGTGTGAGGTGTGATTTAAGAGGCCCAGATGGGATTCACCCAAGGGTTCTGAGGGAACTGTCAGAAGTGCTTGCAGAGCCACTTTCCATCATCTACCA
>JAOTQQ010000004.1:14041906-14054897 GCA_026546715.1 Gallinago undulata
TTTTTTTTTTGTGGTTGGACTCGATGATCTCTGAGGTCCCTTCCAACCACCACAATTCTGTGATTCTGTGAAATATTTTTTAAATTTTATCTATATTTTAATATTTTGTTCTTTTTCTGCAGAACATTCTGGCTCTAAATCCTCGAAAACAGATACATGCAACTCTTCATTCAACTGCAGCAAAGAAACAAGTCAAGAAGCAATGGAAGAGGAATTCTGACAAAAGCTGTTCAGTAAGTGCATATTTATTATTGCATCTGGAACATGCAATAAATCATTGAGGCTGAAATCTCAGTTGTGTGAGAGATTCAATTTGAGTTTCCTGTGTTGCTCGGTAGCCAGATTTGGCTCCTAGTTCTGTTCCTGTAGATACAAAGCTACTTTGTGATCAGATGTTTGCTTTTCAGAACCTATGACCTGCCATACCTTTTCCCTTTTTGGTCATTTAGTAAATCTTTGCTGCAACTTTTTCCGCTTTTATTATGGAGTCTGCTCTGTCTCAAGTATCAAGGGGCTCACCACCTCCCAAGCCTGGTAGAGCCACTTGCTCTCCTGTGTAACCATTGTCAGCTGCTTCTGCTGTGCCCTGCAGAGCCGCTGCCCGCTTGCTCCTTTTCTTTCTGATTTCCAAGAGTAATGCTGGGTAGAGCAGCACTTCACTACCCTTTTGAGACTTTTAAAGGTAATTTTATTTCAGTACAGAAATCATTCGTACCTATTTTATATACGTATATATAAACCTACCTATACATGTACTATATATACATAACCATATGTATATACATTATATATAAATACATAAAACTTAGATTAAAACATGGCTCTGGATTTTAAATTTTGTGCCTTGTATATTTCAGGAAACAGATGGTTTTAGAATAAATATTTTTTTTCAGTATAAACTGTCTGTATTCTTCAGTATTTCTGCCATTAGATACCATCATTTTCTCTCCAGGTATTTAGATTCCTTGTCTCAGTGTGATATTTTGACTAATCCTATCAGACTGTGTTGTCTCTTTGATCTCTCATCTGATTAGAAGGTTTGTAGTGTTTTTACTGTCGTCTTACAGATTCTTTTAGATAATCCTCTAAATTCAGAAGTCTTTTAGGTAGAGTACTACTTCTTCATCAGGAAAGCATTTCCCTTATGGGTACGATGTTATGGTGTCTTTTCATAGTGTTATCAAAACATCTTCTCTCACTAAGTAGGAAAATCTAGGTTTGATAACTGATACTCATTTATTATTAAAAAAACAAACCCAAACAACAAAACAAACCGAAACAAAAATGCCACAAACTTCCTCAGTCTCTCAAAATGATGAAATCCAGTATGACCATCAAATATTTGCGAGTGGAACAACCAAGGGTATCCTAAGAATTTCCACCATACTCTGTTGCAGTTTCCCATTTTATAGCATTGATTATAAACATCTCTCTGTTACTATAGCTGATATTCCTGTTTTCTTATTTTATTTATTGTCTTAGATAATTTTATAATAACTGGAAACTAACGTACATGAAAAGCTTCTGTTTGTGAAACAAGATGATTTTGTGATGTCTGATGCAGTTATTGCCCACAACTGTTCCTGCTGCACGGATAGTTGAGCTGCTCAGCAAGTGGCTCCTGGACAGCTGCAGTTTACATTGTTATGTCTTCAGGTGACCTGTAATCAATACTGGGCTGTAAACTCCTCTGTTTTCAGAAAGTGTTTGTTAGGAAGCTCAGGTATCCATGCAGCAGGGCCTCAGACCTCATTAGCTGTTCCAATTTAAATTATCCTGGTTGGTTAGAATTCAGACTACAGCATACACGTATACATCTTCCTCATGGTTGTGTTAACACACTTTTTCTAAAGCTTCTAGGCTTTAAGATCACTCTTCATCATCTCTGAGCTTTCTTCCATATCAGCCTTGTTTGACTTCTGTATTCAGTTTATTCATAAAATGTTTGATATTTGAAGGTTGTGCTGCTAATTGTGAAAGTGTATAGCTTTCTAGAAATTCTCTCTCTTCCTACAATCCTGCTTTTAGCTGTGTGTGCGTACCTGTGGTGTCTCAAATGTTCTTGGATCCCCGAGGCCTGAGCTTCTTAGGCTGTGCAGACAGAACTGATTTTTGGGTTCATGGCTACCTTGCATGCCCTGGCTGGATTTTCATTTGAAAGAAATTCTGAATGTTGTAAGATATTGCAGGAAGATGTTTTGACATAAGTTTACAATCTAAACTTGGTTTATAGTTCTATGTTACTGCATGGAGATCCATGCCGTTATCAGGACCCTGAAGTGACAGAGATCTGCTTATGTGTTGCAACTTATAGGGTCAAAGGTTAGGGATAAGCAAACAGGTATATCTGTACACTGTATATCTACACACCTTCATCACAGATAGTTCTTTTACAGGATAGTATGAATTATTTGGTAGAAATGTCACATTTAGTTTGCAAGTCATTATAAGAATTGTAACAAGCTTGAAAAAACTGTAAAGGGCTAGTCCTTATTTTTTGGCTAGTAACAGTTCTCATTTTTAAACTGTCAAATTTTTCTTTACTCAGAAATATGTAGCTTTACTTCTAGTATGCAAGTTTTACCACACATCTTACTATTCTGGTAGAAAAACTAAAAAAAAAATCAAACCTAAATATTAGTGTGGTGTCCCATTGCCTAAAAGGCATTAGGAAAAATGAGAAACTTTTTTACATTCTCCAGATCATTGTTGTTGATAATAAACAAAGAAACCAAAATGATAGAAACCTTTCCTAGCCTTCTTAAAATAAGAAAACTAATGTAGGAAATACTACATTGAGCACAATTATTTGTTATGGTACAAGTAGCCATTGGCAGTTATGTTTAGGTCTGCTAATGAACTGGTCAAGCTGTATTTGAAGTCCATAGGAAGTGTACTTGTTTGCATTTCCTTAAAATCTGAATTTGGCTTTTAACTTTGGATTCTTATAAAGCTGTACTGATGCTGCCTTTGCAGAATTATTGTTAGAGGGAAGGTGGGAGTATGAAAATACAAAACTAATTAAATTAACAGCCTTCAAAACTCTGAACAAAAGCTGCATCTGCTGAGGCATGCACACAGTGACTTTGTAATGTCTAATACACTTCCAGATGGCAGACTTACATATTTCCTCAGAATAATTACACAAGTGAAATTTTAACTCCTAGCCTGCTCTAAGACACTTTGGGTTGCCCACTAAATGAGTGCTGAAGTGGAAATTGGGTGTCAATATCTTTTCTCCACGCTAGAAAAGCATTCTTATGAAGAAAGGTTCAATTATGCTTTCGATGAGTGCTCTTGTTTACTTACTGTGTTAGCAACAAAATTTTGCTGTATAAATGATTTATAGCTGTAGGTGCAATGTCAGTCAGATTTCCTTCAGAAATTTTAACACAGACTTAGATCAAACTTTTTGAGGTTAAACTCTTTACTGCTGAGTCAATTGCAATAGTCAATAGGTTAGTTGTAAACCTAAGAATTAACACTATGTTCTTCCAAGTCATGCTGAAATGTGGTATAAACAGATGCCACTAGTTGTTTTGGGGATACAAAGCTTTCTGTTGGTCAGAAAAGTAGAAGAGTTTTGTGATGGCTATACTAATAGTAAATCTTGGAGAAGAAAGCAGAATTTCGATGACATTAGGTCATCAATTTACAGATAAAAGTAAAACAATGAACTGTGGATGCTGTAAGGACTTGCTTTGATTTCCGAGTTTTCCTAGGTAGCTCAGGATTGTTTAAACATCTGATTTATGTTTTTATTTATTGTTTCCAGCTCTGTAATTCCATTTCTCTATGTATTTTATGCTTGCTGACATTTAAATCACAAACTAGATGGGCATGCATTGTGTGCATTTGCACCCAGCACACTAAATTTCCTTTCTTTATGTATAGGGTTTCTAGACATTATAGGATAAGTTCTGCTTTTACATTATACACATGCAGGTTTGTTGTTTTAATGAAATTAATCTTCGCAATTTTTATAAATTCATTTGTCACTGGAGAATTCAATGCAATATTGTAGTCCAGCCTTTTTTTGTAATTAAACCTTGGAGGTACCTACTAAGGATAGGTGAGAAGATGATATAAACCCACCTACGTGTTCAGACTTTGCTCATTTTCTGCATTTAGAAATAATAATAATAATTGCTCCAGATGGAAGAGTTGGAAGTATTTCAATGAGACAAGAAAGGTGAAAAGGAAATAGGGTTTAAATTGGTTTGTAGTTAATTGCCATAGCCTGTAACAGTATTGATTTTTCTGGCAGTTGTAGCATTGTTCTTTGTCCTTAGGTTTGCTAAGCCTGATCAGCATTGTGCAACAAGAGCCTCAAACAAAATAATTTTTAAGCTCAGTTGTTTTTTTTTCAGGGACATCACTTTTGGGCAAGAGTCTTCAGCTGTTCTTTCTAGCCATAAGAGCCAGATTCTTTGCCTTGTCTTTTTCTGTGTAACATTAAGGTGCAACTACCAGATTGCTGTGTGCTGTGCTGGAGAGTGAGATATGCAATTCATTGCAAGATACAACAGATCGTGTTGCTCTTTAAATTTGGAGGGCAAGGTTGCTCCCTTAAAACGGTAGTAATAAGAGTTTGCTAAAACTTCAAGATGCTTTTTGCTTATTTCTGTGGCTGTTGCTGCTATATATGAACATTTATAGAAAGGAATTCTTATTTAAAAAAGAGGTTTGTAAGGAACTCTTAGTGTATGAGCTTGCATAGAATCATCTTAATTACAGATTCTTCTTTCTCAGCTATATTCTGTTACTCTGTCTTGCTTTCCAGTGAGATGGAAAAATGTCACGTGAATTTTGTGCCAAATCATGTATCACAGTTACAGAATAATCAAGTTAGCAGTTCACAAATAAGTGATGGAGCAAAAATAGTGCAAATTGTAAACAAAGAGATATGAAACCCAGCTCACCCAACGCCTGAAATCAGGAACCTTAATGAATAAATGCTTTTTCAGTGAATAATGTAGCCATTTCTAGACATGTATTGATGAAAGATTATATATTTATAAATAAAAAATAATTCCAAATATTGTAAAATAGAGAACACTCATTAAAGGAAATCAAATCAATTATCTTTATAATCTAAACGTATAGTTTACCTTTGCAAATATTTATTTTTGTCTTCATTGCATATGAATATGCAAGTTTAGCTCTTTTCTGAATGAATATACAATGGCAGATGTCTCCCTAATCGCTGCTCTATTCAAACATTAATTGGTAGAACATATGTAGAATTCTACTAGTCTGAATAGGTATAGGATAGCAGCAGTCTTTTTAATCACATCACTATTCAACCACTAATTGGTGTGATGATTAAGGGACATTAGAGGGAGCACTTTGACATCTGATTCTTTGAACTGATGTCTGCTCAGACTGCACTGTATTCATCGTGGCCAGACTGATTTCTTAAATAAAACGCTCTGATTCCCAAATGTGGAAAATATTGCATTAGGATCTATTGAGGTGATTAGGGAATTTGAGAATGATTCTTTTATTTAACTAGTGATTGACTGTATATGCACAAACTATTCATATGAATAATACATGGGTTACTGAGTATCAGAAAGAGCTGGGAAGTAACATCAAGAGATTTTTCTCTTTTCTCATAGTGTCAATAATTAAATATTAATACACATTTTAAAATGTACCAGTTTAATCATTTAGCAGTCAAATTCCTACTCATGCATTTTTTAGATTAACTAATTACTCTGCATTTTCTCGTATTGATACCATATGCTGACATTTATAACCGCTTCACTGGATATTGCTTATACTTGCTTTAAGAAATGCATATTATACTGCTTGAATTTTCTGTTTTAGTTTCAATGTCTTAAGCTATTTCATCAGGATATCTTGATAGCTCTTAACTCGTCTGACTGCTATAAATTAGTGTGTTTATGCACATTTTCTGTGTATCAAATTGCAAATACTATCTGATGGCAAATTATGCAACATCATTTTTTAGTCCTCTGCAAAAGGTTCCTTCTTACCTTGTGGACCTCCTGGAGTGCTGTGCAAAAGCCATCTCTGACCTCTTAGCTTTCTCTGTTCAGAGTTCTTCAGGTTTGGTGTTGTTCAGCTTTGATGTTGGATAATTCCCCTTCTTATAGAGCAATTCTCACCAAAGTTTTTTAGTTCCAGGTGTATTTCTGATCTTAACTATTTCAAAACTGAAGTGTCTCAGAGTTGCAAATTGTTTGGTTTTACACATATACACATGACAAAATGAAAAATGCCTGTCTGCTGTAAATGCTGAATTCTAGGTAAATCTGATTAACTCATTCCCCTTCACATTTAAGCTAACCAGATCAGAGTAGAGATGGGACTGGTCTTCACTGTAAGCTTTCATCTTCTGCTTAGCCTTATATTCTTGTAGATGTTGATTTCTATATGCGACTTCCCTATGGTTATTGGATGGAGATAAAGGTGCCTACTTGTGTTGGTGTACTGGAAAACAGAATAAATAACAGGAAGATTAGTTACTCCCCCTTTTTATTTCTTTTGTAAACCGTTACCTATACTGTTTTTTTTTGCTCTTCCCTTTCTTCTCCTAGACTTTCTTCTTTTATAGCACAAGTCCCATGTCCATTCTGTTTAGAAATCTCTAAAATTCAAAAAAAGCATGAGCTTTAGGTTGAGAAATTTTAAGTGCATTGTGCATTTAAGTGAATGAACATTGTTTCTTGGAGAAACGTGTGCCATTGTTAACTTCTTAGTAATTACATCCTAGACATGTATTCTGTTTGAAAATTATCAAGTTGTAATTAATGTATTTTTGTATTTTCCTTTAAAAAAATAAGTTGAAGATTTCTTATTCAAGTACCAGGTAAGAGGAACGTTATTAACGATGTTAAATCAAGTAATCAAATTAAGAAGCATCCAAATGACTACCTGTATAGTTGCCTTAAAAGGATATGTACTATTCAGGAAAGACAAAGGCAAAACATTTTATGTTAGTAATGCAACAGATGGTAAAAAGATAGCAAGGGTAAATCACTTTAGGGAAGGGCAGTAAACTCGTTTCTAGTATGCTGAGAATGTGTTTTATTAGAGGATTCCTGTTAGCTGTCCTTCCAGTTTTCTATTTTCTTTCAACTCTTTGCTGATCGTGTTTTCTGAAACTGTTATTTTGTTACATTTCTTTGGATTTTCATTTTCTGCATCTTTCTCTAATCATGATTATGAAAAAATTACACAGTTTTTCATCTGGGACCTAGCTAGCACTGAGTAGAATGAAATAATTTCTTCGCCTCACAACTGTCCCACGATGTGTTTTTTCCTCTGCAAGAGCATTGGATTGTTTTGTATTCAATTTATGGCTTAAATTCTGACCCTTCTGTTTGGCTTGACTTTTAAATTCTTATCTTGCCTGTTAGTACCTCTTCATTCCCTGTTTCCCTTTAGCCTTGAATTTAGCAAATGGGGGAAGTCATAGAATAATAGATAATCACAGAATACAACGTTAATCAAGCTTCAAGCTTTTTTTTAGTTAATTTAATATAAATTCTACAGAAGAATTGCAAAAATTTATTTATTTTTACAAGACAAACTCAGAATTTAAAACTATTTAGATCTCTGAACTGAAGAGCCTGAATATGTGAATTTTGAGGAGATTGTTATTAATTCAAATATGCAAAAATGATTTGGAATTTGCATCCCAACTTGTAAAGAAGAACCTACGACTGAATGGAAAACAACTTCAGAAAAACTATTTGGAGTATGAGGATAACTCTTAAGGAATTGAAAAAAAAAAAAAGGTTTGATGGGCAAGGCAGGGAGTACAGAGGGAAAAGTGAGAACTTTGAAAAGTCGAGTCACACCTGGTGAAAGAAATTAAAACAAATAGTAAAAGGTTATTCAGCTATATAAAACAAATAGTAAAAGGTTCTTAAGCTACCTAAATTAAAAGAAATAAAAGAACAAGGAAAGCCAGTGTGAAGATAGGATTAAACATCCCAGGTATTGTCTAAAATCTTTGTAAGTTGTTTTTGTAGTTTCAGTAAAATGGGAGTAAAACAAGAGGTGACAAATGGGCAGACAAGTGCAGAAGTGGAAATTAACTCAGGAAATTAACAAACCAGGAGGAAAACTTGGAGGGTTTAATCTCTGAAGTCAAAGGGACAGAAGAATGTCCATAAAAATATCACAGAAAAATTGCCATCTGAAATTGCAGGCCGAGTAAAGCAAACTGTATGTTATGGTACATGATTAAAGAATAGTCAATACAGTTTCTGTGTATTAAAAGATGGAGAATTGATCAGCAACTATAACTCTCATATCAGCAGCATGTAAAACTTTGAAAACCAATTTTGAAGTAAAGATTTATTAAACATGTTAAGGTAAATACAAGATGCAATACTGGAGGATATTAGGGGTAGATTTTGCCAATTAATAATAAGTATCATTCTGCTTAGATTAGAATAGTAACACGAATAAAGGACAGGCTAGAAAGGAAATGAGAGTGAGTAGTGCTTGAAAAAGAGCTTCCGGGCTTTGAACAGAGCTTGTTGAAGGATCAGTCTTCAGATTCATGCCATTTAATATTTTCATTAATGAGCTCGACATAAATATTAGGAGCATGTTACAAGAAAGACGACAGGCACTGTCAATACAGAGAGAACTAGAACATCATAAAGAACTATGTGACACTGAAGTTTAGAATAAAAAAAATAGACAAGAATAAATTTAATAGTGCAATTAAGAGGCTGTACAGCCAAGGGCTAAGGATAACAATGACTAGGAACTTGCGGGTTGGAATTAAGAGAGAAGATGATTTAGAAATACAGGCTCATCTGAGGGTGCTGATTCCATCAACTGGATGAGAACATCTGTATGTGAACTGAATGTGAACACAAGAGAGTAACTCTGATCATCCAAGTTGTCACTTCTGGTCTCCTGTATACTTTAATGTTTTGGATCACAGGTGTCTGACATAGCATGCTCAGTCATTCGATACACTTTCTGTGCCGATTGCTACCTGTTTAAAGGGGACATTCATAGTATGTAGAATAAATTACTTTTAAATCACTTTAAATACCATCGTGATGAGTGTCATTGAAATAGGGAAAAGTAGTTCTGCCTTCAAGTAAGGTTTTGAATAGTGTGCAGTAAATAAGGCTACACACTAAGCACAAATGTTGAAAGGCTATTGATTAGGTGAGGTCTTCTGAGTCACCCAGCACTTCTGTGTAAAATAGCATATGATCATATCATTCAAACTGCTGTTTTGCTGCATATGTGTGAAGGGACCACATCAAGTTTTGAAAAAGCAAACTTTTTTAGGCATTTTTGAATGTAATTTCTTGACTTTGCAATGCCAGTGTTTGGTTTATGGTGGGCTGTATCATCTACTGGTTCTGCCGTGTTCTCCAGCTAACTCTACATACCCTTATTTTGGTCTTTAATGTCTACAAACATTACTGTGGGAATGAGTTAAAAAAACTGAGATTGTGTACCTGAATATTAGTTTGTCCTTTTTTACCTATGTGGATCACTTGTAGTTTCTCTTTACTACGTAACAATTTGTAGCTGACATGCAGACTGATGCTGTTAAATATATTTTTAAGGTATGTGGTCTGATGAGCATTGTTTTCACTTGCTACTGGTACTCTCCTATGCAGACATCAAATTGCTTTGAGGCTGATTTAGCTATATAAAAAAATTCCCAGGTAATAACATTGATTGTGATGCCCGTCAGAAAGATACATGTTAACTGAACGTTTTCTCTATTCTGTAGGGCTTTATGACAGGTTGCTCCTTACCTAGAAGATGTACTTATCTTTTGCTTTAGCATTTCTATTTCTTGACTCCCCATCCACGATTCCTGGTATCCTAAGTGTTTTAGTCCCTTGGAAGAGCATTATTTCCATCCCAAAATTAAAAAGAGCTTTCTTTCTCAGAAGTTGCCATTGGCTGTTGGAAGGAGTCTTTCATTGCTGTGAAATAAAAAAGAACTGTCAGGGAAACTGGTTTAGTACATGTCCTCTTGAAACTCAGTCTAGCTAATGCTGAATCATCAATACTTTGTAAATTATGGACTTAATGAGCATTTGTTTCCAACTTTTGAAGACTGAGCCCAGCAAACTTTTGTTTTAAAACAAAAGAGGGAGTGGGGGGAAAGCTTCACTTTCACTTCTGTCACATCTGAAGTCATTAGAAACAATATATATTGAAAATCTTTTAAGACTGGATCTATAAACCTTAGGAATAAACTTCACTTCCTTGGTAATCCCAATGCATTTTTGACAATGCTTAGACCATTTTTCCTATCCTGTACAATTTGGAGGCTGCCTAGTATCTCTTCTTTGGTGTAAAGCTCTCAGAAGCAACTTCACAAGAGTGTAAGAAACCGACAAATCTCAGCCAGTAACACATTCACAGTAATTATATAAGAGTTCAGTAATTTTAACACAAATTTGCATTAAATATACTATTTATGTTCTTTCTCAAAGATTATAACAGTAGTAGTATTAGTGAAGAGCAGTAACGTATAAACTGAGTGTGTTATACAGAGTACATGAGACGAGTGGGCTGTGCGCATCAGAGTATGTGGCCATTTCTTGTGCAGGAAGAGTAGTCCTATTGTTGGTTCTTTCTCTGGAGTTTTTCTTTCTCATTTATATTTTCCTCTGCATTTTTTTTGCTCATGAGTGGACAAACAATGCGAGAAGAATCTTGCATATATTTGTAGCAATAAGTCTGAAAATCTCTGTTGCCACCAGGGCTCTAGAAAAGCTGCAGAGAGGTACAGAGCGTTGCTAGGCAACACCACATGGCCACAGATAGTCTTTTTCTTTTAATTTATTTATTCTTCAGTTTGAGCGCGTCCTGCTTGGAGCCATTTGGGCAATAGTTAAGCAAGCACATAGAAATCAGAGAGCTGCAGGAGTGTAATAAAGGAATGCAATATAAAAAAAAAATAAGAAAGGAAAAGCCATGACACATAATGAAACAGACCAAGAGACATAAAATAATTAGTGAAGACTAGGGGAAAAAAGTAAACAAGCATGAGGAAAGAAAACAGGAGAGGAAAAAACCCAAGTAATGAAGAAGGAAAAAAAAGGGAAGATAGGCACTATTGAAGAAAAATTAAAAATTGAAAGCTCAAACAGTGTATGCACAAGGGAAACAGGGAAAGTGCTGCATAAGAATAAGGATTAAAAATCTGAGATAAAAATGGCTTTGAGAAGAGAAAGGAGAAATTTCATAATTGTGTTAAAAGAATAATTATTTTTGTTTCTTTTTGCTTTGCAGCCACCTTGCTCTTTCCTATTGCTCTGGCACATATGCAATAGTAGTAGGGACACTCAGGAGCTGAAGACTGATTAGTAAGTCCAATGCATTTTCCAGAGATGAAAAATACTTTAAGAATTTCAGTGTTACTTAGAAAATATTCAGTGTGTATGTTCTAAAACAGCACTTTCAAAACCAGGTTATTGCATTTTATTGTAAAATGTGGTTTATACTAAGAGTACTAGGTTAAGCTTTGATTGCAGGGAGGGAACAGGTTATTCATGCTCTCCAAGTTAAACCCATTAAGCAGGGGCAGATCTGTCCTGTGTAGTGCTCTGGGAACTAAAAGCCCTTCACTTGCAATAGTTGGAGCCACTTCTAGACTTGAGAGTAGCATATCCATGTGAGGAACATGCTGTGACAGAGCCACCCCTGCTGAGAGACCCCGTTTATTAGTTCAGGAACTGCACTACCTAGCCCAGCTGTCTCGAGGAGCACTCTTTGCGGTGTGGGACCTGAACTAGACTTCTCCAAAGTGTATGTCCCTGCTTGCTTGGGAACTGCTGGGAAGGTGCTTGTCTTGTGCTTTGGGACATGCTTGTATCACACACCTCAGTTTGAACACAGCGGTTTTTAAGAGACTGACAAGAAGGGGAATGCAGCAGCCTGAACTGTCTGAAGGCAGGCCAGGAGGTTTTGGGAGAAGAAAGCTATTCAGGTTTAGACAGGAAAGCTTCCAATGGAGTGAAAACCTTACAAAAACAGTAAATGGGACACAGAACTAGAAGAGTGCGTAGTGTTATACAGAGGTGTGTTAGATGCTCTTCTCTCTAAACTGTCTATGGAACTGAGACCTGAGGCTAAGTATTTATCCTGGATGTTGTTCTCAAGCTGTATGTGTATAAACAGTGTTACAGCAGAATTCTTCTAATGCTTTTTCTAATGTTCACTGTGAAAAGAACTTTTGAATGCCCTGCTGACAAATGTAGCTACACATAAACTCTGTTCATTTCTGTGTATAGGAAACTTCTTGATCATGTCATTTCTTACAGGAAAAAAACACAATACCATTCATTCCCTTAAATTTGTATTGGGAGATTCTTAATCTTACTAAAGATGTGTAGTATCTTATTCACAGAAAACTACACTTACTTGAGCAGTTTTCCCTGGGTTTTGATTATGTCTGTAACTAGATGACAGAACAGATGGCTATAACTCTGTAAGATCTGCAACTGTTGTAATAGCCCCCATCTCTGATTTTCTGAATACTTTTTGAGAGGGGAAAAAATACTTCACAGTAACAGCGTTTGTACTGTCCTACTTTGTTGCTCCCTCCTCTCTCCAAGACTTGGCTTTCCACTTCCATAGCAATGAGTGTAAGCTTTCATTTTGACTAACTTGACCTGATGCATGATGTTTAAACATACATAATTGTGTTGACATTTAAACAGTGTTGTCTCTCAATGAAGAAAAAATGGAGGTGCTGGAGTGAGTGCAGAGGAGGGCAATGAAGCTGGTGAAGGGCCTGGAACATAAATCTTAAGAAGAGCGGTTGAAGGAGCTTGGACTGCTTAGTTTGATGAGAAGGAGGCTGAAGGGAGACCTCATAGCTCTCTACAACTACTTGAAAGGACACTGTAGAGAGGTTGGTGCTGGTCTCTTCTCACAGGTAATTACAGAATCACAGAATCACAGAATTGTGGTGGTTGGAAGGGACCTCAGAGATCATCGAGTCCAACCACAAAAA
>JAOTQQ010000004.1:14054997-14084119 GCA_026546715.1 Gallinago undulata
TGTAGAGTAGGGTAGATGGTTGGACTCGATGATCCCAAGGGTCTTTTCCAACTGTGGTGATTTCTGTGGGGGTGATTTCTGTGGGGGTGATTCTGTGGTTCTTTCTATTTACTGACTCTTTGTGCATTCATATACGTACTTTCCAGTTTCATGGGTGGTTTTTTTTTCCTTCTATTTGTTTCTTCTGACTGTATATATTACAGAGTCTGAGGTCACTATCTTAATGTATGGGGACCCTATAGTGTGTATATATAGACATCAGTCAGCAATGAGCATAGTAAAGAATGCATATAAATATGTATATAGTCTTTTTTACTATTTTTTCTTGATGGGATTTTGAAAAAGAAAAAGATGGCAAGTTTTCTTCTGACTTTGCTATTTTAGATGGTCATTAATATAAAATATATTTAAATACTTGTCTTTCCTGAACATCTCAGTACAAGGACATGTCTTTTGTGTCTCAAAGAAAATGGAAACTGAGGAGGAACTGCAGCCCATTTTTTTTTTTTTACAGACATACGTGAATTGTCAACTCGCTTATGTCTTCTCCTGACAGGTCTTGCTATTGTGTACAGTTACTTCAGAGTCAAGGTAGTTTAAAATAAAAGAGCTGAGATAATATTTTGTTGGTGTTTGCATATGGTGGTCATAGTTATGAATGAATTTCAGATTATTTTAAGTCAAATCATTCTTCAGTTTTTCATGAGGAATGATAAGGATGGATAATCTGATACAAAGTGCTGCTATGTAACACAGCTGCACCAGGGTCTTGATACAAGGTTGTGCTTTACTGGTTGCAGCCTTGTTCCTAATTCTTATTCCTTTGACTCGAGTGGATGGTTCGCAAGCAGACTTAATATTTCCAGTTATTCCTCTGGGAAAAGCTAGTCTCAATGTCATATTTGGCTTTGCCTGTGGTAAGTACCCTCACTGGCACATGAGGAAATTAGTTTCATTGCTATCTAAGTCATCTCTTATGCTGCAATTTTCAGATAACACTAATCCAAAACAGATGTGCATATACGCTTTTTTTGCTCATTCACCTAGTCAGAGGATGGGGTCTTATTAATATATTTTTGTGGAATTATTTCATTTTTTTGCAAAGAAAATTTGAAGGAATAATGCTCCTTTATGAGGACTTGACCAGTGAGCATAGTGACATATAACTACATATGGTTATGGCAAGAAATGCCATCAGTCACAGGCATTGAAATATTTTTCATGCAGAGCTAGTAAGCTAAGCAGAGGATGGGATTTTTTTCTGTCCATTGGGTTGCCTGGAGCCCTGAAGTCATAGATCCTACGTTGTTCTCTGTACATGAGTCTTGTCCCTTGGTATTGTAATCAGTTCCTTGGCTCCTGGCCTTGGTAGATAGCATCTTCTCAGACTCCTCTTTACAGGGGACTTAAAGACTATTTTATGTAAGTCTTTTAGATGTTGGAGAGAGTCGGGAGTATGCAGTTTAATAAGTAGTACATGGAATGTAGTAGCTAGTGCATGTGCTTCTATAGCTGTTAATAGAAAGACATGATCTGTAAGATTAGGAGGGAAAGACCTTGGTAGGACCTTGCTGTTGTGGCTTAACCCCAGCTGCCAACTAAGCCCCACACAGCTGCTCACCCACCCCCCCCACCCAGTGGGATGGGGGAGAGAATTGGAAGGGTGAAAATGAGAAAATGCATGGGTCTAGATAAAGGCAAATTAATAAGTAAAGCAAAAGCTGTACATGCAAGCAAAGTAAAGCAAGGAATTAGTTTGCTCCCATTTGATCAATGCCTATAAATACTTAAAGGGTGGGTGTCAAGAGGATGGGACCAGTCTTTTGTCAGTGGTGCCCAGTGACAGGACAAGAGGTAATGGGCACAAACTTCAACATAGGAAGTTCCATCTAAACATGACGAGGAGCTTCTTTACTTTGAGGGTGGCAGAGCACTGGAACAGGCTGCTCAGGGAGGTGGTGGAGTCTCTGTCTCTGGAGACATTCAAAACCTGCCTGGACACATTTCTGTGCAACCTGCTCTAAGTGGATCTGTTTTGGCAGAGGGGTTAGACTAGATGATCTCCAGAGGTCCCTTCCAACCCCATATCATTCTGTGATTCTGTAATTTTCTTTTATTCCTCTACATAGGGCTGGTCTGCATTGTTTCAGGATGGCATTTAATAATTTTATCACAGCTCTAATTTTTGAAATCCTGTTGTATTTAATAGTTCTTTAGCTATACATGGAAAATAAGAGGGATCCTCTAAGTTGGTACTCTCAAATATGTGGGGTTAATTCCTTAAATTCCTGGTCATTCGGCTTCTAAAAAAGCAGAGGCTCTTGGGTATATATTTTTTCTTATGCTCTTTGTTGAATGTCAAGAACATAACCTGTTCCTTAGGAGTACAGTTCTACCTGCATTTTAAAGAGTCTTCCCTTTTTCCAGGTTATGAGCTCTGTAAATGTTAATTCTGAATATGAGTCTGGTCTTTACCTACATACTCTCATTTTATTTAATCTCGATGAGTCAAGGGAATATTTACCTAAGCAGAGTAAAGAATCCCAGGGGAAAAGCAAGCTAGATTGAGGTATGGAAAAATACTGGGAGGGGAAAGAGTACAGTATTTGGGATATTTTTTTTCTTACTAATGTTTACTTAGTTATATTTTGACTTTCACTTGAAAATAGCGTATTTAGAAATTCCGTGTAGAGCCTGTGTCTCTTTACTTAGACTTCATGCCCTTAAAGAATTAAAATTTAACTTTATGCTATGAGTACTGGAGAATTGAACCATCAATAAAGGGTTCCAGACAGAATCTTAAAACTTATCTGAAGTCTCTCATGTAGCACTCAGGCTCTCCAGTAGGAAAAAAAAAAAAGCAGGACTACAGCAACATCAAAAACGAAATAGTATCTAGACAAAGCTTGTTGTGTTTCAAGAGAAGTTTATTGTTCCTTGCTACAGAGCCCTGTTCCATACAGGGAAGCAGTCTTAGAAGTGTCCCATCAGATGCAAAGGTACCAGTAGCTTGTTGCCAAGTCCTTCTGTTCCTATGCTGATCAAGTTTAACGTTTGTTCTAGGAAGAGAAGGAAAAAAAGACAGAGAGTCAAAGGTTTTCTTCCCTTTTTGTTCTCAAAAAGGGAGGAAAAAGTTTTCTCTCTATTAAAGCTGAGTCACAAGAGGAGGAGCGTTATAAAATATCATGTCTAGTGGCATCACCTGCATTCTCTGCTCCTTTATTATTTCCAGCTGTGCCTCTGCAGTCTTGCATATCTTCTGTATCTTTTTATGCTTTTCTTTTGAGTTCTTTGCTCTATTTACTATTTTTTGAGTTACATGTTTGGTCCTTTCAGAATGTCTTTTCTAATCTTCCCTGTATCACTACTATCTGATGTGTTATCCATTGCCAAAACACGTGGTGTCTGCATCTGCCCTGACAACAGCAGGTTGAATGCAAGCAAGATACCATACCCTTATGTGAACATGAAGGCTGTTATAAATTTGCTACTTGAAATTTGTTCGTGAAGCAGCATGAAAAGGAAGTTAGCAGAATGACATCTCAAATTGGAAGATCTTTCACAGTCCTGGTAAAATTACAAACTAAAGTGTTATGTATGTTTAACAAGTAATTAACTTTTATATAATCACCTATTTTTAAGGATTCAGTGTACTGTATTTTAAACTGGGAGAACTTTAAAAAATCCATAATTGTCTGCTTCTGCTTCAGAATTCCCACTGCATTGACAGTATTTCTGGTAATTAATAACAAAACCACACTTGCAGTTTCAGAAAATATCTTATGCACTGGAGTTTCCTGTTTTAGTAATATATTCTTGTTTGCTGAGAAAATGTGATACTTATGTTTGAGTTTGCATGTGCACTATTTTTTGTGCCTTAAAAATAATATTACTCTAAAAAAACCTGAGAAAATTTAACATGGTTGTGCTAATTAAGCATTGATTAAAACTACCCACAATTCTATTCAGTACTTTTTCTATTGATTTTTATTTGATTACTAACCCTTAGAGCTGTTTTTCTGTTGGAAGTCTGCTATTTTTGATATATTAATATCTATATTTTTCAGAGAGGCTGTATGGCCAATGTGGCTGTAGCCCATATTGAAGAAAATATTATAACAAATGTTCTTGCATTATGAATGACATGCTGTCAAATGTTATGTAAATACCTGAGGGCTCAATATACTTTCTGCAGATATTAGGAAGACTCGCATATTAAAAAAAATACCTTCTTTTCTTTGTGAACAGCTGGTCGGGTATCAGTTTTAAGCTGCTTTTCCTCCTGTTTGGAATAATAACCCCTTGAGAATGAGTCCCAGAAAATAGGAAGGAGGAATGTAGTAGGAAGATATTGTGTAGAGCACAATGTATTGCAGTTAGGATCAAACAGTCCTTTTACTTGTTCAGTTTGTAAGAATGCTCTTGGATAAAACCCTTTGGCAAACTGCATTGATTTTGTTTAGTTGCTCAATCAGAAGATAGTTTAAGGGGGCTTCCTGCATGAAATATGGCTATTGGTTACTGTAACTTTAATGAATTGTAGCACCAACATTAGAATAAATGCAATATATGGAAGTTATTTTACCCTATAGCAGATGGGTGCTTAAGTCTGTGAGAGAAGATCAATGGAGCCATTTAGCTTTTTATATTGTTTCAGTGTAGACAGTCTGTTCCAAATCAAGAGAGAAGTCTGCTGAGAATATTTAGGTTTCATTGGAATAAAGCAAAGTGTTATATAAGTTAACATCAGAAGTAGTAGATGTGCTATTCCAAATTCATAACAATTGTCTATTAGTCTGTTTTTAATAATTTTTCTTTGGTATGTAATCCTGTTTAATTAGATTCTACTCTCTCTGTTGTTTCAAGATTCCATAAACTGGAGTCTTATGTACCAGCTGCTAAAGCAGGAGTTACTGTCTAAATGATATTCACAATGAGTATTTGGAAGGTTTACAATTATACCCTTGCTAATAAATTGTGCTATTTTCCCCAACAGTTTTAAGTACTAATCTTCAGAAGGCATTTTAAAATTAGCTAAAATTCTGTCAAGAGACTTACAAAAATTGTTAGTATGAAGATAATTATGTCATAGTCCTTGGACTCCATCTCTGATTGTGTGCATAAATCAGAAAATGTCAGCTGTGTTTTCCCTTAATAATTATCCTTGCAGCAATATATTACAGTTTAGATTACTATTATAATGTTACTTTAGGTTTGTAAAACACAAGTTTGTTATTTCTGAAGTTTTCTGCTGATGAAATAATTCACAATTCCAGAATAACAAGTGATTATTGGTGTTAACGTTTTATGTATCAATAAGAAGGTCAATATGGAAATGAGCATTCTCCACTTTGTATACAGTCTCTCGAAGAAGTCAGCTTTTTTTATTACAAGTTTATTATAGGAGATCACTTTTACAGTATGGCCAGTATTTTCAAAAAAGCTAGCTAAAGTGGTTAGCCTTGTGGCATGTGTGGGACCTGCCTTTTTAAGGAATTTTTTGGGAAAAAATTTTATACTTGCTCAATTTGTAGAGCATGTAGACCTGTAGGACAGTAGATTCTACGGGTCTCCAACAGTTCTGGCAATCTGTCATTAGAGCCTACCTCCTTAAAGGTAGCTAATTGAAATATCAGAGGGAGCTACTACATCCTGCAGATTTTGGACCAGGTTGTCTCATTTTAAGCATTTGGAAATCGAAGTACAAATACCTCAATTTGTATGCACATTTTAAAATTTATGCACATTTTAAAATTTAACTGCATAAATGTTAGAAAATTAAGACATATATATACTCTGTAGGAGCCTCTTTCATGGTTTATAAAAGAGAAAATGAGGGGAAAAAAAATGAATTTGTTATAGCATTAGCAGTAATAGTAAATAAAAACAAAACAGGTGAGAGCTGTTCCATCTTTCAATTGCTGTATGTTCCTTATGTTTAATACACAGAGAACATTTGAAAGCAAAAATGTGAGATTTATTTTCACAAGTGTTTGGAAAACACTCGGGCTTTCTAAGAAAATCTTTTAAAACCATGTGGAAGCAATTAAATCCAAGAATTCATCAATCCTGCTTATGTAAAAAAACTACTTTCACAGAAGAGACAGTATTTTAACTACCGCTTTTGATTTGGCAGTGTATCAACTAAGATAAGAGATCTATTCAACTTTAGTGATGCAGGCTGCCTTAGAATAGATCTTTGCTGTTGTCATATCAAAAGATTTTATTTCTCAACTATCTCAAAGTGTGTTTAAGACATTATCTGTAATACTAACACTTTTGAACATCTTGTGTGAAGTATTTCAGGATAAAGTAGCAGGAGATGGCTTAGTGTGATCCCACTCTGGTTTGACTGGATGATAGGTTTCAAGTTGATTTCAATGGAAGCAGGGTCACTCTGTATTGCAGAATTGGCAAGTTTGAGTTATGGTCTTCTTGAAATTCTGACTTTAAGGCCTGTCATGGCAGAGCAGGCTATAGACACCTGGTGGTAATACCAGACAATAGATTGCTCTTGGATTCTGAGCTACTTCAGCAAAATTTTTCATTTGACCCAAGAGGCCAAATCAAGAATTGTTTTTCAAATGAATAAGTCAGAGAGGGCTTTTCCGTCTAAGACAAAAACATAAACAGGAAAGCTAAGCTGAAGAATGTTTAGAGATGTATTTTAACACGCACAACTTCACTTCTGCCAGAATCCTAGGTTTTTATTTAAAACTAGAGTCATTCTTTATTTATATTCTCCAGCTATGCGAGCTAGCTTTTTACTTCAACCAGTGTCAGTATTTTCGACTTGGTAGTTGCTGGCTTTCTTCAGACTGCTAGAATACTATTATAAAGTTTGTAATGATTATTAATATTATGACTTTTCATAACTGAAAATACAGAATTATGAGCACATAGTCCTTGGTACCAAAGCTTGCAGTTTATTTTATTAATAAGAATAAATTGCAGTAGAAAAAAAAGTCTTATTTTTGTGGTTATGGAAGGACAAGCTTTTCAGTTTGGTCATTAATCTTTCTTCTTCCTCATTTTCATACATTCATCATTCATTTCTCTTTTTGATCAGATGTTTCACCAATATGTTGTGTGTGATGCCACAGATACTTGCGGATATCCAGTCTACGTCTCCCTTTTTAACTAGTTGTCATGTAGTTTTAGTTAAGGTATCATATGATAAAAAAATTATTTAGAGATAAAATCTCTTCTCCACTCTCTTGCTTTTTGGTTTGTTTACAATCCTCAAAGTATTTATGCTGTAATCCTTTAAGAAACAGTCTTTAGACTTTAGTGGTTTTTTTGACATGCAATGGTAATTTGACTTATGATGACCATGTTCCTACACATCTCTGTACTTATTTTTCATCCTGAACTTTTTGGACGTGGTATTTAGTTTAGTATCATACAGCACTATAGATTTGCCAACAGCAATAGCATATAGGGTGCTATATAATTATTGAATCATAGAGTTAAGATTTCTAGACCTTATCTATACCCACAAAAAATCACTCGACAGCAAGCTGCCAATCCCATTTTTTTTTTCATTGCTTGTGTTCTTATTTTTTTACTTTAGCTGCTGCTCAAAATGGAACACCTGGGAGTTTAATTACTCATTATACTTAAATCTGTGAAGTATTATGGGCTGAAACATGCTGCCCTGTGAAAGATGTTATAGATGATTAATCCATTTGGTTTAGTGCATGTTTTAATAGAATGAGCTTAATTTTTGCTTCTGATTTAATACTTAAGAATGTAAAGCTCACCCTTGGTCGTGGTCTACCAAAGTTTTGTCATTTCCCAGACACATTCTTCAGACTATTCTCATGCTCACAAATGTAATGTGCTAGCTGATACTTCAACCCATGAAGCATCTGTACACCTGTAGCTATGCTTGTATTTAGTATTTCACACATGCTGCTCTCTTTTCTCTGAGAGGATCCAACATGCTTTGGATGATTGCAGCTGTAACTGGAAAGCAGCGGATACGATCAGTAGTTGCTCACTCTCCTGTTCAGTATGTATGCACTAAGTGATGACAGTAGTGTGAGGTCATCTTCCTTCAGGTGTTTGCATCTGTCGCGGTTTTTAGTTCATTTTTTCCTAATGGTGAAGTAATTTGCGCTCTGACTGCAGTACCTTGGATGAGAGCTATTTGGCTGACAGTAGCTGAGAAAGATATTATCCATAAACAATTCTCAGAAATGGTAGAAGTAAGTTCATCTTGTGAAATGAATTGGTCCAAAATCTATTATTTGAGTCTATAATTTTTCCTCTTTTTTGTTGTTGATTGGCGTTATCTATTCATATTGTATTGGTTTATAGTTGAGAAGGAATACTTTCTTGTGTAAGGCTACAAGATCACAACGTTTTCTTTAGATATGGGCCATCTTTGTTGCCCTTTGGCTAATTAGCAAAGAATGGTCTATATAGACAAAGAAGAAATGCCAGCTGGACCTACTCTTTTCAGCATTTTGCATGTGGAGACCATAAGTTATTTTAGCTTGTATGATATAGAGATTTAGTTGTATTTGATAAAAATCTTGTGTGCTTTGGATTCTCTGTCCTTTCTACATGCTTTATACCACAAAGTCAAGAGAAATGAACTGCGTGAGGCTTAGATTTTCTGAACCTGTCCTGAGATGCTGCTGGCACAGGATTGTTAAAATATAGGCTTCCCTTCTTTTGCAGTTGGAGCAACATTCTAAATGGTGTTTCCTTTGGTCTGCTTTCATGGAGGATGAGCAGTTTGGTTTTTGCTTGCATAGATACTTTCAGTTTGGTAGTGATAAATCAGGAATACTTTATTAATTACTATTGTCAATTTGGATGTCTTTTGTGTATTTTAAATGACTGACCTGCCTGTATGTGCTTGGAGCTGAAGGTCAATGTATGCTGATCTAAATAATGAAATACTTGATTGTAGAGCCTCCCTGTCTTTGTTGCGTAATCTGTTTGAGCTTTTGAGTAGGATTTTGCCATGCAAAGGACAGCTAATTGTAATATAAACAAAGAAAAACTATCAAATTAGCTATGGGATAAGATTTACTACTCGTATTTAAGACATGCATCATTTTTTATACGGACAGAGAGGAACGATTGCAAATGTAGCTTTGTTCATTTCTATGGCTCAGAAATGTATTGTTAAAGCATTAAAACTTCGTATTAAAAAGTCTATAATATTATTTAAAAATAATGATAGTTTAAATGTTAATTGGACAAGCTAAAATGTCTTGTTATATCATTTACAAATATCTAATTTCCTTTCCATAATGGAAAGACTCAAATTGAATGTAATTATAAAAATAAAGAATCAATGCAGAAAAGAAATAACAATAGGTAACTTTTATTGTATTTATTATAACTATCTTTAAGATGTGGACTTGAAAATTAATTCAGATATTAAAAACAGTGAAAGCTGTATGACCAAATAATAGTGCACATATTTTCTTTAAAGCTACTGCATAAAGAGCCTGACAATCCTGCCTTCAAGGGTGTTAGCAATATTAACTGTTAGCTTGCAACTTGTTTCTTTTATACCCATATGGCAAAATTATGCCTCCCAGAGGCAAGTTTTGGTATTGGAGAAAGGTGCTGCAAAGAACAGGGGTAACCTAAAAGCCTGCTGTATTGGTGAAACCTCAAGAGGTTATAAAAATCCTATTGATAATGCAGATTAACACTGAATTCTTGTTTGCTGGTATTTCACACTCACTTTGCACAGACACAAATTTCTGTTCTGTCCAGCATCTTTTGAATCAGTTTTACTGCCTTTATGGGAGCAGAAGAAAAGGATCAGCACTCTGGAGCAATTGAACCAGTCTCACATTTAATAATTTTTAACATAATATAGCGAAGTTTTATTTCATTTATTGTCACAAAATTGTTGGATTCATATTACTTCTGGAAATACTGGTCTATAAACAATAAATCTTTTCAGTGTCTGTTATGTTTTAAAAAATTAAATTAAATATCACTTAAAATTGGTTTGTTCCAAAGCCACTGACTGTTTCATCATTTATAACTGTTATTATAATTCTAAAATGCATATTTAGGTTTCTATTCTCATCTGTGTGTGTATAGTAGCTTTGTAGTCTTGCATACTGATAAAGGAAATATTTTTTTTTTCCAGAGAAGAAAAAAGTAAATATTCTATACATTTCATTATGGAGCATTTATAAGTTGATTTCCATGACAACCATATAATAAGATTCATGTTTACTTTGTTTCTGAGTTCTCAATGTCTTTTTAATGACTCCTCTGTAATTAAAACAGAATGCATAATTTGAGGTTACGTAATATAAATCAGTTTTGTTTGTATGATGTTGAAAAATGTTAATACATATACAATATACTGTTTAAGAGCCTCACATGGATTTGTCCGTTTGTTGCAGAACTGTGAGAAACTAGAAAATAATTTTGATGACATCAAGCACACGACTCTTAGTGAGCGAGGAGCACTTCGAGAAGCAATGAGGTAAGTCTGGGTCACCATAGCAACAGTCACAGATGTGGTAAAGAAAGAGTCATTCTTCATTATTGGGGGAACAAATGAGTTCATTGCCACCATTCAGCTCTATTCTCTAAGGTATTAATTTGTCAGTGGAGAGGCTTCCCTTGAGGCTGTACTTTGGTTTTGAAGCTGCATAAATGTTAAGCCTGACTGCACAGTAAAAAACGTAAATGTTTAATTTGTTATTTAAAATGCTTAAGGGGTGCCTTGCTTTATATTTATACTAAACTGTGAGTGAATGAAAATATTGTTCATCTAAATTCTGTAAGTGTTAAAGCAATTGTACAATGGTGTTTGAACAAACCTGTGTTTGCTTTTAAATTAGATTTGATTTTTATATATGTAGTTCCTGTGTACTCTGATTTTATCACCACTTTTACATGATTTTAGTACTGTAAATGGAACATTAAAATCTATGTGGTCCTTCGCATGTTGTATGACGTATATTTGGTTTAATATCCTCATATCATTGCACTTAATACTTACTAAGGGAGGTTAAAATTAGTCAGTACATGTATTGCCTTGCACTGTAAAGTATCTGGGTACAGGACTCCAAAGAAACTTGCCATCTGTAGTACATGGAAAAGGGAATGATTACCTTGCTGAAAGGTGGTGGAATCAAAGACAATTTTCTTAAGTAACTCACTGAATTATCAGCAAGATGTTAATTATAGTATTATCTGTGGATCAGAAAATTATAGTAACCTGTACTTTTAAAGGTTTTGTGAGTTTGATAGTAAAATGTAATGATGCAAATGTAGAGCTTCATTTCACTTTGCGGATATCGGAGTAACATCTTAGACTTGCACTAGTGCAGTAAAATGTAAAAACAACAACAAAAATACTGACAATCTTCTTGAAAAACTAATTACACCCATTTGCTTTGATTGTGTTCATAATCCCTTTAAATTTATGGATGTGTGTGAATGACTTTATTTGCATGACTGACTCTATGTTCACACTGCTTTTGTTTCATGTACACTGCTATGAGTAACTCTTTGTGAAGTTACTCTTGCCTGAAATGCAACCTGCCTCTTTTGAAGCCTTTCTTATTACCTCCAAGTAACATTCTTTCCTTTCTGAACATTTAAATTACTAGTGTTGCAAATAACCGTAAAAATAATGGCATTCACCTTTCTAATTGTGATTTCTTGCTTTTTGCTTGTTTTGCTTCATACAGTTAGGGTTTTCTCCCTATATGGTTGGTCATGTGCACATGTAAATATTTTGCATACTGCCTGTAAGGTGATTTCAATAAAGATTTGGGGACTCTTGGCATATGAAGCTACTTTGTTTTTTCAACAAATTGGATGTCAAGTTACTGCTCTCCTGTAACAATATTCTATGGGTAGGTTTGTGGTGTTTTGCAATACATGACTCAGCAGAGTTAATCTTTTAAAAATTTGGGAGCTGACAGCTCTTTGGTGATAAACACTCGCTAGCAAAGGGAGCTTTGGCACTTCAAAGGTCATGTTTCTGTTACAAGGACTCTGTAGAAGATTCTCATGATTCTATGCTGTGCATACGATAAAAAGCACTTTACTATCTCATAAGTTTGTTTTCTGGCTATTTCTGCTAGTGTACAAGCCATTCTGAGAAATAGTTATTGATTGTGAAATGTGACAGATATTGTGCAGTGCTGGAATTCTCTTAATTGCGGTCAATATTATATGGGGTTTTTTTAGTTGTTTTTATGGAGATAAAAAATACCTAGTTTACTAAATTAAGACTGTAGTATGGTTTCATAATGTACTTGGGTAACCCAAAAAAGGTGCAAAACATTAATTTCGAGAGGTATGTACACCTACATGCTGTAGGTGTAATGTTGTAAAAGGCTTGTTAGTTTAGGCTGTACAGTTCTGCTGCGTAGTCAGCCCATACCCTTGATGGCTGCATTTTTCTGTTTGGATTCCAAGATTATCTGTAGCATATGCAATTTGAATGGTACATTTTGACAGATTAGTTATGGGAAAACAAAGTGAACTGTAGAGTGGACATTGGAGCAGGCGTGGGAGGACACAGATTTGCTGGCCTCGGTATTGTGAGCTACCTGCCCCCTTTCGGTAAGGGGGAAGCAAGTGGAGAGGGTTGCACATTGCACAAAGGCACTAAAATCATGTGGGCATGAAAAAAAACCAACAACGAAAAAATCCAGTTGGATAGCTAAGCGGATATATGTGGATCTCAGATGAGCCTTAAGTTCAGTGGGCAGACTGCCCAAATCCTCTCTGATTTCCCAGAGTGGTACTACTGGTCTGCCAGATGAGAGATGCAATGAAGGTTTTTCCCCAGTGCTCCTGTTTGGAACGAGACCTTCCATTTTAACTTTCTCTTTGAGAAAAACGGCCAATTTAATATGGATTTCAGTACATTTCTAGTCTATGAATATCACTGTGCTCTGCATAAACAAACACTAATATCCAAGAAGGGTCTTGTTCTTTTTCCAGCTCTTCAGAAACTGAATGGTATTCAAATTAGGGATTACATGAAAATCATCTTTCTTGTTTATGTATATAGATGTACAAAAAACCCCCAACTTTCTGAAGGGTTTTGAAAGGATCATAAAGCACATGAGTTTTCTCTAGTTCTACTTTACATATTATTTTAGAGCTTGAATGAGATAATGAGCTGATAGTAGTTTGCCATTACTCAGTGTATAAAAAATGGTATTGTAAGAATTTGGTTTACTTATGATCGCACATAAAATCACAAAGCATTCAATTCAGTTAATGTTTTGCTTATTTTGTTAATGTGCTCCGAATGATTTATTTATTATTATATTTTAATGCAACTGCAAAGCTTAAGTAAACAATAAAAATACATTAGTTTTTTGAATTGGAGTTTATAAACATGCAGACTATTGTTTTTACATACCTTGGATGTGTATATGATAATTGGGTATTTTATGTAGTAAATTGGCAGAAAAATAACATCGATATATACCTATAATGTCAGGTTGCATAAGCAAGAGCATTAAGCTTTTGTTAAACAGGGCTCAATTTGTTCATAATATATAATCACTGTAAAAAAAATATGAATCCTGATCCTTAGTAAAGCTTAATCTAGAAATTTAAAGGAGGTGGCATAACTAACTCTATGCTGACCCTGGTAGTCTTTTCACAGGTAGCAAAACCAGAATTTGAACTGCTGCAGTAACCATTCCGCTGAGAAAGTAGGGTATAAGTAGTCTTGAGGAGTCTTAAAAATAAAAAAACATGATGAAAATCATTCCAAACTATGAAATAACTTTTAGTAGACATGTGGAAGAAATCTGTACCCAATTATTTATATCAGTTTAGAGGAGTATAAGATTTAGGTAGTTAATGGGTTTAACAAGGTGCAGGACAAATTTTACAAAGTGACAGACATCAGCTGGCAGATCACACACTCGCTGAAGTTGGGAGGGACTGTTGGGGATGATTGAGACCAGTGGTCTCCAAACTTTTTTGACTGTGCTTCAGCAAAATGTTTTTGAGCATGCAACCCCAATATGTGTATACTTATTTCTTCATAATTTATATACATGTACCACTATACTAATATATTGTGTTATAAAACACACAAAGAATAGAAATCTAAAAAGGATGAGATAAAGATGAAATAAACGCTAATTTTTTGAATCATTAATAAATAAACTAATTTTATAAAATGTTTTCTTCCCACATCCAAGTGGATTGTCTTGTGCACAGTACACTTTGGAGATCATGGATCTAGAGCAGTTTTCCCCCTCAGAGCAGGGTCAAGTAGAGCAGATTGCTATGGGCTGTGTCCAGCCAGGTTTTATGTATCTCCAAGGATGGAGACTTCACGGTCTCTCTGGGCAAACATCCTCACAATAAAGATCAAAACCCAAACAAAAACCAAAAAACTCCACCATCACCTCTTCCCTCCCCCCCTCCTTTTTTTTAAAAAAAAGCTGATATTCCTTGTGTTTCAGCTTGTGCCTGTTGTTTCTTGCCCTATCACTACACACCACTAAGAAGAGTCTGGCTCTGTTGTTTTTATACCCTCTTATCAGGTATTTATACATATAGGTAGGATCCCCGCCTTGAGCTTTCTCTGCTTGAGGCTAAACATCCCCAGCTCTCTCTGCCTCTCCTTGAGTGACAGATGCTCCAGTCTCTTAATCCCTGCAGTGGCCCTTGGCTGGACTCACTCCAGTATGTCCACATCTCTCTTGTTCTGGGGAGCCCAGCATAGGATTCAGCACTCCCAGGTGTGTCTCACCAGTGCTGGGCAGCAGAGAAGGATTTCCTCCCTCGATCTACTGGTGATGCTCTACCTAACACAGTCCAGGATGCTGGTGGCCTTTGCTGCAAAGACTGGCTCACATTCATCTTGTCCTCCAGGGCCTTTTCCGCAAAGCTGCTTTCTGGCTGGTTTGCCCCAGCCTGTATTGGTGCCCAGGGTGGTTTCTTTCTTGGGGCAGGATCTCACCTTTGATTTTTTTTTTTATTTTTTTTGTTTTAAATTTAATGAGGCTTCTGTAGGCCTGCTTCTCCAGCCTCGGTACCATAGCCCAACCCTTTGGAATATCAACCATTCCAGTAGATGACAGATTGCTTTTGAACACTCTACTAGTAATATTCTTTAGGCCTATGTCTAGTGTAGATTTCGTGAACCTGGTGTCAGACAAATGAAGCCATAATTTTTAACATCTGAATCTGATGTTGCAGTTGTTTACTTAGCAGTGGAGTTGGTAAGCTGCCATGGTGGCTTAGGGCAGTGAGCAATCAGTTAGTAGGACTGGTGAGATGTTACGATGTGAATGGGTCCTACTTGTAGGTGAGTATGTGTAAGGTGTATCTTGTGAAGATTGAGTTAGTATGCGTGAAAGCTTTGCAAGTGAAAATTTAAGCTGACTATTTTTGTGTAGACTTCATGTTAATAAAGGAAGATTTAAACATACTTCTTTGTACTTTGAAGTGGCAAAGGAGAGAGAGAAGGTTTGCTTCTCTGGATCAGTATAAAAAGACACCAAAGTTCATTTTGAATTTTCTTTTGCATTCATATTTGCATATGGTTTTGGATAATGTGAACATGGGAATGAAGCTTCAACTGTGATTTTCGATTTGTCTTTAACAGTTTCTGGTAATGACAATACTCACTGTTGTCTTGACAACTGTATAAGTTGGGGTTAGTAACAATCAAGCTTCTTTTAATACAGTCTAGACTCTTGTGTGTATTTGACAAATAATCTCTATGGCTGGGCAAAACCCAAGAAAATTGCACTGTAAGAAGTTCCACGACTTCAGGAGTGTTCATTAGTTTGCAAGAGTAAAAGGGATTTAAAAACGTGAATAAAGCAAGTCTGCAACACAAACTACAAAATAGCTAGTACCAACTTGTTAGGGCTCTGGCCTGTGATGTGGCAAATACAGGTTGATATTCTGGTCCTGAGTCGGGCAACTTGATTTTTACAGTTTAAAAAGCCACGTCGTGGAGCTGCAGGGTTACAGAAATGCAGGCATGAAATATAAAGAAAATGAGAACAAGGAAAAGTGTCATGTTAAAAGTATGTCTGCTTTCCTGTATTGTTCTTAAAATGTTCTGTAAGATAGGACCAGTCTCAGGTAAGTTGAAAAGGACGGTGAACTAGGAGCAAAGATAATTGTTTCTGGGTTCCTGATTCAGGTCTCAAAGATCATTTATTCAAAGAAATCCTTCATGTTCCAGGGAGGTGGAAACCTTTGGAGTGAATTCCAGCAATCCAAAGTAGCCACTAGCCTTGTGATTAATGTGCTTATTTGGGACTGAGGAAAGTAAGTTCAAATTTCTTTTCCACCTTCTACCTTCACATTCTCTCCAGTGAAACCATCTGAATGCTACTTGGGGCATGTTTTTAGGGGAGAAACAAGTTATTGCTTATGTATTTAATAAAAATATTGTGTTGCTTCCAAAGTGCAACAACACTGCTGCCTTGGGTGACCAGCATATATTCCTCTGTATCTCATTACCACCAACCAAACACTCCCCTGCCCCAGAGGACATATTAATTCAGTAAACCACTTTGATATATGGGCTTATTCATTTAGACCTTTATTTAGACTACATTTGGCTTAGAGATGTTCCTTTAAAAAAAATTAACTGCAGAGATGTTCTCGGACTGAAGAAAATCCAATGCACAAAACTGTGGAATTTAAGGATTAGGCAATGCTCCCCTTAGAATTTCTTTTCTAGATATATATCTTGACAATGTTATACGTTTACCATGTTATTAATAGCATATGGAAATAAACTGATGCTGCAATAAACAGAATGCTAGTGGTGCTTGATACATTTGCTGTTGCATTAGGAATACATGCAGAATATTAGAAGTACTTCCATATGAATTTAAATTTGAATGCCGTATTGAAACTGAACTTCACTGCCATCCTTAGTGTACGTTACAAATTAAGCAGATTGTCAACATCACTTGCATTGACCAAACATTGGTGGTGTATCTTCACAGTGCAAGGCAGCCCTATGTATCTACAACTGAACAAGCTGTGTAGGTGCTTGAAGCTGTTTAGTGGCATTAACAAGATTCTGCGTTCATGCAATTTTACCTTGTTCTTTGTTGGCTAATTAATTCCTGAGTCACCCACTAGCCACTGTCTGGGGGCCTAGCACTATGCTGGGGATGCATTGCTTAGATCTTGCCATGATAGAATAATTTCTGTCTATAGGCAGACACTGGACACAGCTGTAACAGCAGGCACGTGTAGGAACCTCTGACATTAGCGTAATTATTAACACAATAATGTTCAATTTCTGTGCTTTAGCATATAATTGCATTGCTTTATATAATTTGAAAGTATAAATAAAGAAAACTGTAAAGTGTAAACTATAAAGTATTGAGCTTCATTGTAAGATGGGCTGTTTTGTTTCCTATCAACTTCACAATACCTGGACCAGCAATTTTGATATGGAATTACATTTCCAAGTTTATTTCAGCCGATCACAGAATCGTTGTGCATACATTGTTCAAAATACTGTACATAATTTATCATTTTTAATTTATGAATTAAAATTTGTTTTATCTAATGACATAGAGAATAGGCTTGTTTCATTAGGTATTACGGGGGGAGGATCAAGATAAATGAGATTTTCTTTGAATGTTCTTTTAGTCATGTAGCTAGCATAAACTAACAAATGTGACTTTAGGTGACTTAAAGTTGTGCATTGATTATGTTCATTACTGGCAGATGTAAAAAGATGTTGAATTTTTTTGCAATTCTAATTGGCAATGTAGGTTTGCAGTTACTTTACATCAGAGGACTGAATTATGCCTTGTAGTGCATATAAATAATACATGGATCTAGAACTTTTCATTTTCATTTGTTAGCATTTTGGAACTTTGCCTTGTTAGCAAAATAGCAAGCAATTACAGTAAAACAGCAAAATAAAAAATAATATTAATGGTTTTGGAAACTGCATTACAATTACTACTTTTGTTGACAGTATGCTTTAGGTAAGATCTTATGTTAGGACTTTTGGTAAAATCTTGCATATTTTTCATATTCTTTCTCGTACGTATTAGTGACTGAATGATACTTCAGGTCTGTTCTGTGTATGGTAAACACATCACTGCTGTATTCATATATACCATTTCCCAAAAAATATTTCAGAAAGGAGAAAACAAAACCCACTTTTCTGTCACTTCAAGGAAGGGGAGCCTTTTTCTGCTTTTGAACCATTTAGTTTTATGTTTTAAAGACAAAAAAATTGGATAACAGTCAAAATTTTGCTTTTTAGTGAACTGCAGGAGATGTTGTCTGATGTTGGTGGTGAAAGAGATTTTGAAAACCACTGTGGCAGATGGCTTACCACAAAGACTCCAAAGATGGCATGCAGTGGGTGCAGCGTCGTTCCTTTCAGTGACTAATAGCCACTTGTCTGCAAACTGTTAGAGTAGAAAATTGCACTTCAGAGTCTTGAATTCACTCTATGGGGTTCACAGTTGTTACTTTTTAAAATGCAAGGTTTTAAAATATTTCTGAGACTTGTTCTTTGCTACCGAGTAACAATCAGGAAAAACTGCTCTGGATTCCTACATATGATATATACAATATGGATTACCAGGCTTATGAATAGTTAGTTTCATCAGCCTATACACTTTGAAAAATGTTTTGGTTTGTGAAATAAAAGTTTAAAAAAAAAAGTTTGGAAATGCGCGAAGGAAATTTGCTGGTGGTCTTGCCATGAGCCATGGCTTTCTGTAGATTATTGGTATTCATTTTTTTTTTTTATTTATTCAGGGCTTTGGATGGTTTAGTTGGAAGGTGGCCTTATACTGTTTTAGACCATAACAAAAGTCTGGGATGTATGCAGAGGTTGGGTGTGTTACAGCTTTGGGAAAGGTGTCAGATAATTTAGTTCAAGCTGTTGAAGCTCATGCTACTTTATTTGTAAATCATGAATTTTGTCTCCACTGTAGATAGCCTATTGAGAGTACCACATTCCACATGTATTCAAGAAAGCCCATTTCCTATAGTAGCTTCTGTTTTGTGTACAGCCAGAAACCATTTTGTTTTTACAAATGTTACTTTAAATATAGCTGCATTTGTTGCTTTTCAGACATTTACTGTAGTTCTCAAAAGCCTCAAAGTGTAATCTTTTTCCCTCCTTTGTGGTGTCCTTTGAAGTCAACACCATGGGCATCTCTGAGTCCATTCTCTTTGGAGATCAGGATATGAAGCAAAGCTAGGGGATTGAGGACAACATATAGTCTTAATTCAAAACTGCTTTATTAGCTAGTGTGTGTCTTTGCATTGTATGTTCGTTGTGGTCAGATCATCATTACCTTTTCTGATTAAAGTGTGTTTAGAACCCTTTGATTATAATGAATATTAGTAGCTAAACTTGCTTTTTTTGCTACTTCTCAAGAGTCCTAAATTTATATTATACTGACTCTTGTGGGTCTGGATGTATGAGCAAACATCCATTTTCCTATAAATGTTTGTATATTTGGGTGTTTCGGCGAATAAACTGTGGGTGCAAATGGGCCTTAACTTCCATCAAAATTAATCTGCCCTTCCCCTGAAGACTTCTGATTTTAAATCCTGTTTATTTACTTGAGTTTATTTGGAAGAGCAAGACAAAATGATTTAAGTTTAATGTTCCAATGGAATCAACCTGATTATTGAAAATAAGAATATAATGTGTATTGAATTTTTTCAATAAATTAGTTGTTGAGAAGATAAAGTAGCACATATTTAGCTATTTGGCTACAAAATTTTGCAGAAACAATTTTCCATCCTCATCTCTAAGGACCACAGATACCTTACAGGAGAATCTCTTCTATTGGAATTTGGTGTTGAAAAGTTGGTGGGCAGCCAGTTAAACCCAAGACCACTTCAGGTCTTTCAGAATACCGCCCAGAGACTTTCACCGCTAGTGCCTAAGGCAAAGCTACTAAAATTTAGCACCCCTAGGAGTGAGGAATGTTAAGGTTTCAGGCAACAATTTGTACAAAGGAAGCTGCTTACAGAGTGAGACAAGCATAAGAGGTGTCATGGAAAATCAAGGAACCAACTAAGTATTTTTGAGCAGCATTTCCTGCTGTCCTGAATGCCCTGTACTGCTTTTCTAGGATGTGCTTTATAACATGCAGAGAATATTGGCAGTGACGAGATTCTTTGTTGGGAAGCCATTTGCAGTAAGTTTCAATTTGTATTTATTTATCTTGTTCAACCAATCTGGAACACTTCTGGCTTGGTCCAATACTGAACTTCAAGGTTGGTTTTTTTTTTCAGAAAGAAAAAATAAAAAGACATTTTCTTCTGTGAAATAAACTCCAAACAGTTTTAAATATTACTACAGGATTTGGACACATTCAAATGAGTTCTAATAATGGATCTGTATGTGGAAAAAAATTAATAGAAAGAATTATAATGTGGTTTTTATCAGAATACTTACAAAAGACATTTATTTACAATCTGACACCATTACAATACAATAATCTGTTTAAATTGGTAAGGTTTTGTATAATTTTTTTAAACAGTACTGCTACTTTTTACTACTATTTATTAATAGTATTGTGTGTTCCTACTATTACTATATTTAAAAAATAGTCATTATTATGTTTAATGCTTTTATTTAATAAATAATTACTAGTACTATATTTGCAAACACTATAACTTTTATTACTGCTATTCAATAGTACTGTTTAATGGTACTGATTTTTCAACAATTGTCAGTATTAATTAGTATTAACCAAGCATTTGGTAATGTATAAAAGAAAAAAAAAAATGGTTTTCATCAGTATTTGGTAGTATTACCAAAAGGGCAAGAAAATACTTACATCTTTAGGATTATTTTTATTATAGAAAAATATTTATAAAAAAAATTCCCTCATTTTCTTTTTTCTCCTACCTGGCATCTCTTTCTGTTGGAGCATGTAGGGGCTTCCTGAGCAGTTCTTCTTGCTTATCTGTGTGTTTCCTAGTGAACAGCAAGTGCACTTGAACATGTGTAGAGCAGTTGCTGTTCCCGGGGTCCTACGGCGTGTTGTTTGGCTCAGGGCTGGCTGTTAGATGTTGGGCTGGGCCTCACAGTGTCCACACCTCCCTCTTCCCATTGCAAGCTTACTTGCTGGTGGTGGTGTTAATCCTCTTCTGTCCTGAAGTGTATTCTCTTGTGATTTCTTCTCAGATAAAATAATTGAGGTGGGAATTGTTCTCCCTATAATTAAAGAACTGTACAGGGATGTTTAAAAATACTTAAATATGAATTGTTCTATATTTAAGAGAGATTCTGGCTCCACTGAGTGTTTTCCACTAAAGAGAGCCTGAGCACTGATAGCCATGTGCCTGCAGTAGGCAAAACAGGCTTTTTCTGGGGAGGTGTGGGGTGGGTGGGAGGGGTGGGTAGATACAGACAAACTTAAATGGCTCCTATGTAGAGTTATACGTTTAGTCATGGCCTACCTGTGCAGTGCCTCTGTCTCGTCCTCACTGACTCAGTCAGTATTTGTGCAAAGCCAGAGGGGCAGCCCGTGTCCAGGCGAGGCGATGCCCTGCTGCTGCCAGTCCTGCTTGTGGCAGGTGGGAACTTCTGAGCTAAGGCAGACAGCACAGACAGTCCTGATGGAGAAGCTACAGGGACATGGATGTCCATGGTGGTTGCTCAAGCTTACATAACTAGGTTAGAACTAGGCTGAATAAACACTACCTGCACTTCAGGAAGGGTTATGTTGTGTCTTAATGGCATCTGTTCTGCCGTAGAGACTCCCTACTACTGGGCAGCACTGCTTGCTCATATGGATACGGTCATTCTAGGGTATCTTCTGCTATTAGAGATGTAGCCATTCCAGGGATAAAACCTTCTGTGGCCAAAATCATAGAGAAGGGCTGGTTAATACCTCAGGAGAGGGGAGAGGACCACTGTTCATTCAGTTGCAGATGAAATCCCTGATTTACTTTTTCTAATACAGGAAGATATTTAGCCAGCAAGGACCATGGCAGAGGGGTTGGCACTTGATCTTTAAGGTCCCTTCCAACTCAAACGATTCTATGATTCTATGAAATATTTTGTTCTCTTTCAAAGAGGGACTGAAACACAGTAGATTTGTTTTAGTAAGTGTAAAACTATCTCCTTTTGCTCCCTGCTTCTGTGATCAATTTTTACTCTTTTATTCTACTTGGGTACACTGAATGAAGACCTGAATAATCTTTTGCTTTTGGTATTGCTAAACATTTGATCTCCTGCTAGTATAACAACGTTAAAAAATACAGAATTTATTTTGTCTTAAAACCACAACTGCAAACAGAGCTTTGAAAGGCAACTTCTCTTAGTATTTTCTCTTCTATCATACTCATTTAATTCTTGATATAAGACAAAAATTCATTGCTCTTGTGCTGAGAGTGTGAAGCCACAAGTTGATAATGGGAACTCGATGTTCGCAATATAAAGTGTTGTTCCTGTAGTGTGGTCCAATTACACAATAGTAAAGCAGGGATGTAACACAGCAATGCTGCTTTCCTATTTGTTTCAGTAAGTTTAGCACAGCGGGAAATGTGGCATTCTTCCAAGGTAATATGTCGAGCTTACAGTTGGTTGGAAGTGCAATGGAAGTTATTCTAAGATTTCGCATGCTGGCTAATAACCCTCACTGAATGTATGTGACAATTGTCTTATGAAATGTATTTGATGTCATTTCATTGCAAAGGTTTTATATCTTAATTTTGAGACCTGTTATTCTAGATGTATTTGAATAAGCTTCTCAGTAGATGCTATGTTTATGGCATTGTAGTTTTAGTAATCAAATATAATTTCTGTATGGTTAGAGATCATGTACACTCTTTTTCCAAGACCGTGCTGAATCTTAGGAAGTCAGAAAGAACTACTCCATCAATTTGATCAAATTACGTACATTTCCCCCCCCTAAAAAGTCCTATTTTTTGAGGAAAAAAAAAAATCTAAACTGAAAATGTACATATAACATCAACAGATTGTCTCTCATTTCTTTTTTTGAAGGCCAGAGAGCTAATAACGTATCAGCAATTTGGCAGCCGGGATAAACCAGAGATAGCAAGACATCTTTTTTGGTAGTGACTTTGCCACTGAGACCTGAAGGGTTGGATAGGAATGTCTTAGAATTTTTGCAGTTACTCTCATTTTCAACTAATTTTCACATTGCTTTAAAGCCATTCCCCAAGTCAGTAGACATGCCTATTGTACTGTGGCAGTCAGCTCACAACAACTGTCTTAAAGATATATTAATGATCTTGACAATTTTGAAGAGATCTCTGCAAAATACATACACTTAAAATAGCATGGAAGTGGCTTTATAAACTGCCCCATGGTATGTTTCAGCATGTTTCAAATAACAAGGAACACCACTTACGGAGTATTAGTGAATAGTTCGCAATTAAGGAGTTAAGCTTCAGCCTTGTTAGCAGCCTCAGTTACAGAGGTTACCAGTGCATGCTAAACAAAATGTTGGGGATTTCTTTGTGAACCCCACATAGCTCAGAGGACATCAGTTAGTTTCAAGCATGTTATTGAATGCTATCATAGGTAAAAATACCAGTTGTACTGCAAGGGATTTGATTTTACCTTTACTATAAAGCTAAAATTCCCCATCTCATGCATATTTTTTTTTTAACCCTGTTACTCAATTTTCAATCAGCCTTCTAAAAAGAGTATCTGACACTTCTTGGTCACAGACATTTTCTCTGTGGTAGTAAGTTTGGGCTCAGAGTAAAACCAGTAATTGCTACTAGTGTCTAAAGCTTTCCAGAGATCTTAAGTTACATGCCTACATACACCTCTCTGGAAGCATTTCTGGATGCCTTTGGCGGCATTGATCCAGCAAGTGGAAGGCTGTTTGTCAGTGGCAGCATTTGTCATTCCAGGAGGCGTGTTTGTTCCAAGTGATTGGAGTTGTTTCAGCACTGACACCCGAAGAGTATATAAAAGAAAATTAAGAACAGAGGAGATGCACAGGGGTTAAATAAGCCAGCCATCAGGCTTGGCTAGTGCTCCTTCAGGCAGAAGTAGTGTCAGGTCTCTGGAAAAAAAATATGACCACTGACGTACCTGAGCATCACTGCTCTGCACTGGTCCAGCAAAGCAAAGATAACTGCAGACAGTTATTAATGGGACTGAAAAAGGGGATCAGTCAGTACAGATATCCCTTAGTAATTCCTAGAAGCATCAAGAGCACCAGCAAATTCTCCATGTAGTTAATATAGTGAGCTTGGTGACTGCAAATGTGTGTTGTTTGCATTGAAGGGTCCTTGTGCATCAGAATTGCCTCACACAGTGGGGAGTGGAAGGAGAGTGAGTGTTGAGGGGATGAAGGTACAAACTGATTTGGCAGAGTGGTGATGATCAGGGTGCCTTTCCAAAGAATAATTGGGTATAGGGTGGTCAAATATTTCCTCTCAGCAGTCACATAATTTGCTATAGTATGTGTCAATATTTAATGAAGAATTTGGGACTGTCCAAACTGGCTTTAGACTCCTACAGCTGCTTTCAGAGCTCTGACAATTCTATGTTGGATCAGAAAAAAAACCACCCAGATTTGAACGTAACCTGTCAAGGGTTTTGGGGACAGTATCTTGTGGTAGCAATCACAAAAGGAGGATCAGTCAGAGATAAAGATCAAAACTACAGAGTGACAAAACATGCTTGTCCCTGGATATGCTGGATCAGAGTATCTGCTCAACACCTTTGTTTGCTTTGATGACTAGCACTGACACTGAAATGCTGCTGCTCCTTCAGCAACAAAACTCCAGCTGAACTACTGAGTCAGTATATGTAATGTGCTGTGATTTTTTTTTTCCCCCACCTGTTTCCTTACAGACAAATATACAGTGAGAGAACAAGACATTACAGTATGTGTTTCTAATGCTATGTAAACAGGCCTGGATTAAAATTGAAAGAAATATCCAAATTCTATCAATATAAATAGCATCTTTAATTCAAAGCCTTATACCAAGTAGAATGACTGGTAAGTTTAGCTCTGTATTTTGTTTATTGTTTCCAATCTGTTATAAGTTTTCCTCCTTAAATTCCATGATTTAATGTTTTCCAGGCATTCAATTATTGCGGCACCGAATTTTCACCAGTAAATTTACAAGCTTTTCAATGCATTGTGTGGCAGAGCGTCATCTTTTATATTTAGTGTGGAACTTGTATTTGGCAGTAGTAGTATTGCAAAATAATGTTGAGTGTTCAGGTGTTGAAAGGACTGTACCTCTCAGATGAAGTGAGAATTATTTGTGAAAGCATAACCTTGATTGTTGCCCTCCTAAATATGTCTTAGTGCTGTGTATTTGCCTTTATATTTAAAATTGCCATTTAATGGTTAATGTGGGAAGTGACTAGAAGAAGGAAAAAGAAATTTTCAGCATTTTTATGCTGCATCTTGTCTGCAGTTAGAACAATGGGTCAGTGGCACTAAATTTAATCTGGTAGCTTGATCATTTTGCTTTACCTTTGCATTCTTCCAGTGTATGGATAATGGTCAATTAATACCATTACTTCTATTAATTTCTTCTTTTTTCCTTTGAAACAACAACAACAAAAAGCATTGGGGAGGATTTTTTTTTCTCATCATATTCTCTGATTGCCAAGTTATTTGTATGGAGAGGGAAGATTCTTTTTGTATAATCAATCTGCTGCTACCCGTTTTACTGCCAAGCATTCCTTCTCTATGGTAGCGTAATGTTACCTAGGGAACAGCTTAAAGCTGACACATACAGTGGTGCCACAAATTAATTTCACAGTTATCAGGATATAGGGTGATAACAACAACACGAGCTACTGTGAAATTACCATTGTTCCCATTGAGTTACAGTGTAATTATTACTTTTGTGGCAACTATGCAAATAATTCATGTCACCACTGTAGGATGGGATGTGCTTTCCTTTCTCCGATTCAGTACTTTGTGCTTCAGAGGCATCTTTATGTACTATAAACTAGAGCTGTGCTTTGAATTGAAATCTAAATATGGTTATATCTTCACCAAAAAGAGAAAGAAAGAAAGAAAAACAGCACTTAAGAGACTTAAAACCAAAATGCCCTGCAGTCCATTATCACCTGGAATTGGATCTGCAAGTGTGTGCTAATTTAACCAAAAAAATAATCAAACTGTTATTTTGCCATTATATCTAGCATGAAAGTGGAAATCTTCCTTCAAAAGGGAGCTTGGGTTAGTTAGTTTTATTAAGGGACATTTTCAGGTTCCTTTACTGCCATTTTATGGAGGCTGTTTTGTGGAAAGAATAAGTAAAGAAATATTTGATTACATTATGTAGTCTTATATTGATAGGTAGGAAAAAACTTCTGGAGCAAGGTTAAGATAAGTTTTCCAGTGTGTAAGATGGAATGTATCTTTGACCCTGAAAAATGGACTCTGGTAGAAAAAAAGCATCTGCTGAGGCTTAAGGATGGCAGAAGGCAAAGAAGATCACATAATGTCGTGTTAAGTTGGCACAAGTACTCCTTGTATTACTGTTACAAGCAGAAATAAGTATGCTTTTGGAGGCTACCTGTTAGATTACATATTTTTAGAAATGTGAACTCCATAGGTTTAGGGTGTTTTTTGTTTGGTTGGGTTTTTTTCTTCCCCATCCTTAGGGTGGGATTTTCAAAAGTTCCTACAGAAGCTTAGGTGTGCAACTTGCAGTCGTGTATGGATAGCTGACTTCAAGCTCCTTCTAAAATTCCTATTCTACGTAAGTGGGTAATGACCAGATTTTCAAAATTACTGAGAATCCAAGAGCTTTAACCATAAAAGAAGAAAGAAAACTTTTGAGACATGCTATTTAGAAAAACGTCATAGCTACTATTGCATGAAAAGAATAAGCAAATGGAAATTGATTAAATAAATCCATAGCCAAGTGAAAATCTGTATGCATATGGTGACTCACTGTTATAAAAATTGTAAGTGCCAGATAAATTTCCCCAAAGGACTAAATTATGGTGATGGAAAAGTGTGGGGTTTTTTTTGTATTTTAGAATTTGAAGTGAAACTTCATTGAAAAATAAATCTAATTGAATGATACCCTCTGATTTTATTTTTTTTTAAATGTAAAGTCTTTATTTTTTAGATTTATATAAAAAAATGAAATTGGAGAAAGTGTTTTCTTATTTTAGTTATGACTTTTCAGATACTCTTATGCAAAAAATGTTTTTAAATTTGAAGTATTTTTTTAAATTGCAAGATAACTTGCAAATGGAATCTGTTTCCTCGGTTCTTCTTATATTACATTGACAGAAACACAGAACAGCTTGATGAGCTTGTTGCTGTGAGAATTGTCTTGTGAAGGAATAAATACGAACAATGTTCTGAAGGAGCTGTCTGTGTCCGTGAGCATTTCTAAAATGCGTATTTGTACTGCAGTGCCAAGATTTGAGCTGCAGAGATATGCTGTAAATTTGTGTGAAAATACAATTGCACCTTTTTCACCTGCATGAATGAGCTATGTCAGTATTGGGGTTTTTTTTGAGGCTACAAAGAAAATTGTAGCAAAGCTATTGAAAGAGAAGGAATAACATCCAAGTGATGATGAAATGTAAAGAAAAGAGCCATGCTGGGTGTCAGTGTTAATATATATTATCCATATTTTTCAAAAGAACAATTTTCTGATGCCATTTCCTTTAAACTAATGAAAAGCGGTTATGTAATCACAAAATTACAAAGCACTGTGCTGTCCTGCATCAAAGTACTCTGTTTTTAATTGAAAACACACAAATTGGTAAGAAAAAGTCACTTCCATGAAGCTCTCACTGATCCATCTTTCTGAATTGCTGTACCTGAAGGAGAAGTACTTAAAGCAATAGTGGGGGTATTTTTCAGTAGTTTGATACTTGTAAGTTTGCCTTTAGAAAGGCAATGTACTGATTCTTTATTGTCTTGAATTTTTGGGGGGTTCAACACAAGCTGCTCAAGTTTTGCACTGATGGAATATGCCAGTACCATAAAATCTCTGCAACTGATGATGTAGGGGGAAGTAATGAGAAGATAAATAAACCTTATGTTCCGGCTCATTTATTATCCATGTGATGAATAATGATGGAAAAGTGTGCCGTAATTAATGGACTGGCTTCATGGAATGACTCCTGTTTATCATATGGTTGTTGCTCTTTTTAGAGGTTTGCTGACAGGTATATTTATTGCAGTATGAGGAGGCTGCTAATTAATATGGATGTTCGCAAGACTTTGTGAGAATAGTCTAAAAAAAATCTGTTTAAAAATTTTCTTCCTGTTACCCTCAATTTTTATCAGTTCTAGATATCGAAGAACTAAGTCAATACTTAATGCAGCAATGTTGCTCAGGTGCAGTAATACTTAACCCATATAAGTTTCATTTGAAAGAAACAGCTTGGTGTTTTTCAGAGCTTCAGGAAAATTTGCTGCAATCCTTGCATGCTGTTAGGAGTCAGTCATAAAGGTTTCGAGCTGCCAGAGGTGTTCATTGTCCTGATTTTGGAAGGAGTGGGGAGATCATGATCAGTAGTTGTGGGACCGTGGGGAGCTTCTACTGTTGCCAGTAATGAACAAGAAGCTCGAGTTGATCATAAAAAGCAAATGTTGTCTTTCTGTATACCTGATGACCCAAACAAGCTGTTATGCTCAGGATTAAGTGTTATGTAGTGACAGGTTTTTTAATATAACTAGATGCAATAAAGTTGTAGCATTCTTGTATTAAGGAATCTAAACTTGAGCTATATGATGGACTCTTTCATTAATATGTAAATAGAACATATCTCCAAAACTGCTTGTGCAAAAATGCCTGGAAAACTATAGAGAGAAAATTAAGACTAATTTGCTTGCAAAATAGGTAGCATTATGATTGTATTGCTTTTGGTGTCATTTATTTATGATTTCTTAGGCTTACTGGACAACTAATGATGATTTTGTGCTGCATGTGAGGCATCTGTTATTATAAAACAGCAAAGAAGGGTACATATCTTCCTATATTTTTGAGTAAGGGAATGATCTTGGCTCATTAGTTTCATGGATTTCTTTCCCCTCACTCCCAAAGACCAGTTTCAGATATTTTGATGGGGAGACAGGAGGGAACAATGAGCTTTTCTTTGGTGTTAACCAGCTAGTTTTGTCCCCTTTTATTTTCTCTGGGCGGGGGGGGGGGGGGGGGGGGGGGGGGGGGGGGG
>JAOTQQ010000004.1:14084129-14100999 GCA_026546715.1 Gallinago undulata
TTTGTCCCCTTTTATTTTCCCTGCCCGCCCCCCCCCCCCCCCCCCTTTTTTTTTTTGTCTTTAGTGTACTTTTTTGTTGTTCCTCATGTGGCCTACCATGACTTCACTAGATCAGAGGGACTGAAACACGTCCTTATAATGTAGCCTTTCTTCCTTTGCATATTGGAGTATCAGTAGGAAAGCTTGTGACTTTCCAGGCTGATATTACATTTTCTCCTTCGGTCTCTGGTTGACTGATGAGTGGTCAAAGTGCTCAGCAGAAGCAAACTGTAAGCTGAGGTCCAAATCTGACTGCCAGGGAAGCAGATTAGGACCTGGTGGTTTACAAAGGGTCAAAACCTACATAATAGCTGAGTTACTCCCCTGCCGCATAGTCAATTTAAACCTCTGAACTGAGGTCTGTAAGCAGAGCCTTGGGAAGGTCCTTCGACAGGTTCTCATGACTCCTGTCAGATAAAGGCAACTTAATCTGATCTGGAAATATAACTCGAGCTATATTACAAGCTGTAAGTACACATGAGTGTGCATAGTACTTGAATGGTGGCGTAAGGGTGAGTAAAGTCCCCGTTTTAAGAGTGTTGACGGACAGGACATGAAAGGACAAGACAACTGTTTATTTTTATGTTCTCAAAATTGACACCATTTGGTACTTCGTAGTGTGGGGGGAAAAATGAATGACCTGAGAATGGGAGAAGTCCTTAGTGTCCCCCTTCCTGTTTGTCCCGGTCACAGACCCTAAAAAACATGGACATGTGCTTACTTGAAAAAAACACCTTCTCTTGGAAGTTCCACCTAGCAGAAGAGACTTAAAATGGCTTTATACAAAATTGTCTCTCCTTACCAGATTAAAAATTGTGGTCCTCTTGTTTCAAAATAATAAACCTGCTATTTCTTTATGCAGGGCCACTGAAAATTAACAATTATGAGTTGTGGTCTGAAGAATATAAATAGTTACTTTTCTCCAGGGAAAAATAAGTAAATTGGTGCCAGATCTCACTAAATTAAAAAAAAACCAAAACCAACAAACAAATAACCTATTTCATGTTGGCAGGGCTGGTAATATTCTGATCCTTGGCTTCAGGGCCAGCATATTTTTCTAGGTCTACACAGAAAGATGTTCATGTCATTTCTGCCTCTACAGTAAATAAAAAGCTGGATCAGCTCTCCTGTGTTGTCTCTGTAATGTGTTCCAACTGGAGTACTATCCCTCTATGCTTGGCAGCTTAGGCAGCTTTTCAGTGGAGCATTTTCTGTTTTTAGAAAGAAAGATTTTTTTAACCTGTTCCTAGCCTAGAAAGGTGCAGACATTGTAACATAAGAGATTACCTTAAAAATAGAAACTACATCAAAGTTTGAGGTTTATGGACATCAGTATACTTTCTGCTTATCTAGAAGAGTCATCCGCATTCTGACATGTCTTATTTCTTGTTTGGGGAATCAAGAATATACTCCTAATTTTTTTCTTTGTAGTAAAATTAGAGGTTCTGGCATCCATTGCACCAAATATAGCCTAGGTCTGTGAGTTGCTGTCTCATATCAGTTACTTCTATATGGCATAAATATCTTATTTTTAAAAATTTTTTGTATTCACTTTGCTCAGAAGTCTTTCTCAAAGTTTTTTTTCTCATTGAAATACTAAAACCTGCAGGAAGTTTGTTTGTAAATTTTTTTTTTTTGACTGATCACTTTGCTGCTGTCCAAGGGACTAAGCTTAGTGGTAATGAAGTTTTAACTGAAGGCAGTATATGGCAATGTACACTCAAACAATGCCAAATAGGTAAAACTGTCTTACAGCAGAAATATGATCTCTACTAGCTTCTCTAGAAAATGAGATGTGATTAGGGAATTCCTTGGGGAAGAATGATCCCTTTCCTTTGTCCCTCACTAAGATCTATGAAGAGCTTTCTTTATCTTCTTATTTTGCCTATCATCAGGTTCTTGTGGTGGGTGAATTAGATCTGCCACATCAGTGTTCTATTTACAGTTACGAATTCCCTCCCTTAGCACATGTGGAAGACTCAGCAAAGTGCTAAGCACTTTGGGCAACACTGAGAAAGCTCTTACTGTTGCATTTAATTTTAAATGAAGCTTAATTTGTGTGTTTAAACCCGAACATGTGCTTCAGTGTATGCATAGCATAGAGCTGCAGTGCTTAAGTCTGCAAATGTAACGCTAACACTGTATGTAGCATTTATGTTGGCTAATGGAAATAGACTCAGGTCCTGGGAATTCAGCTGTTGCTTCTTGTGTGATGCTGCCCTGCTGTGTGGCTAGTGACCTGCCCTCAAGCAGCTCATTTGCTGGAAGTACTCAAGAGATCAATCCTGAGTTTCGTCCAGAGACTACCTACTAAGAACACTAATACTTCTGCCACAGCATAGATAGTCCTGATCTTGTGTGAGTACATTTCTGTGAGGAGTAGGATTAATAATTAATGCATGTTCCCTCTGTGTAAAATAGGATAATCTCTGACAGATGGTGGTTTTTAACAAGAACACTACAGTAATTCAGATCAGACTAAGCATGTTTTATCCGTGCCTCAAAACTAAAAGACTTTCATATGGATTTATGTAAAGCCTGCATGACTTTCTTACATTCTGTTACTGGTCTAGATCGTGGACTTACTGGATTTTTGAGAGGTTGTAGTAGTAGTGATGGTAGTGGGGCTATGTCAAATTTCATAGCATTATAGAAATGATCTGCCTGGAGCTGTCAAGTGTGTCTGTAGGTGAATAGCTGAGAGGAAAAACAAATGGCTACCAATCCTAACAACTTATTAAAAAAAAATGCAAGCCTATGAAACAGTTTTGTTTTTTTTTGCACCAGCTTTACTATTATGTGTTAATACAAGCATACAATAGTTGGGTTTTTTAATTCCTTAAATGTCCTTTATAGTGCTGTCAAGGAAACAAGATACTTAATCAGTTCTTATTCTTTTTTTTACTGAGGCATGCTTACCGAAGATTTAGGGTTCAAACTGGGCACCTGTCAGTACAGTCAAGCAGCACTGGCCTCCAAGGAAATATCATCTGTCTTTCTGAAAGCTGCAGATATATTAATGAATGATGATATGGCTGGTGTGCTATCAGGAGCTCGTCCAACATCAGGTTCATGTACTAGAAGGACTGCCTGATGTGCTATAAACATGTTGCATATTTAGATTCTTCCATTGTATATAATGAACTGTTATAAAAAAAGCATGCACCATGGCATACCTGTGATGGATAGGTGTCATTGCTTAAATGAAGGCTTTGACTCACAAATGTATGTGCAAGTAGCTATTTTCTTCCATTTGTAAAATACTATGCTAACTATTTCTCAGAATGAGTAATGTATTATATATAGCACCAAAACAGTGTCTAGAAGTGCTTCATATCATGCTAAGTAGAAATAGATAAGTCTATTGAGTGCAGCATCTAGCTCTCGTCATTGCACGTATCCATTTGGACTTTTTTTCCCTGGAAATGTGATTTTGAAATACTGAACATCTGTTCAACAAAATATATGTGTTTTTAAAATTCATCAAAAATTCTATAATATTTTTCAAAGAAATGGACTAATTAGTTAATAAGTTTCTATATTGAGGAGGCTATTAACATGTGAGATTAATGTGAGATTCTTTTAGATTACCAGGTCAGACAAAATACCTGGTAGTTATGAGACACTGGGAGTGATTATTAAAGCCACTTAAGAGTTGCCCCTGTAAGTGCCTAAAGCATGAAAGCACCTAAAGGTAGTCAGAGTATTTGCACTTCTGTACAGTTAAAGAGCTTCTCAACATGAAAGTAGGTTTCCAAAGAGGAGCTCTTCCTATTCCATGACAAGTCAATCCCTCCAGTTTAACCAAGCCAGATATACAGAAGGAGCTAGTGACTGTCTGATACTGAAAGCTAATAGCTTTGTTTGGCATATTAAATATGTGAGTTCAAATCCCTGCTCTTCCCGATTTTTGAGTACATGCTTGAGTTTAAGTAAATGCTGTACTTCTACAGCTCAGGGCTCAAACGCAGATTGTCTGATGGTGGTTGCTGTGGAACTATGGGTTTTTTCTTTTTCAGATAGAAGAGCAAAGCTTAAATGTATTCCTTCGTGAGCAGGTGCATAGTGATCGCCTTTGGAGAAGGAAAGGCATGGTTCTGTTTTTTGTCTGGCCATGTCAGGTATTTAGGCAACTAAAGTAGTTAGCATCAACTGGTTTTTGAGAATCTCTCATGTATACCCCTGTATACTCTGTCTGTTCATTTAGTGTGTGTTTGGAGCCTGAGCATCGAACTTGGGTCAAACCACTTCACTACACAGAAGGGCAGCTGGAAGCTAGCATTAGTTAACTTTGGGGTTGCAAAGCCCAAATCTTGCCTTTGCAGGTGAAACAATAGTCAGAAAGATTACTTTAATACTTACATTTTGAATTCATGGGAAGGGAGTAGTGTGTGCCTGAATGGCAGAAAAAATCTAGCGGTCAAAATGCAAACTAATTCTGTGAATGAGCTGTTATACTGGTAAATGTGAGATTTAGAAGGTAGGATATTCTAAAATCCCTTTTAAGTTTTGTAACTGTGTGAAGAGCAAATCCTATTACTGTGTCTTCAAGATGGCACGCAAGCCTGAGCTTGTAAAATCACTTCCATGATTTTAGGAAAAGTAATTCTGATTCTGGTGGCAGTGCAATTAGGTATACTGAAATTCTCAAGATAAGTGTTATCATTCTAGTCATGTTTGTGTTGAGGTGAGTTAGAAACAGCACAAAATACAACAACTCTTGGATAGTTGGGTTCATTCCGGACTTCAGTTCCCCTCAGATTCTGTCCCCATGTATTTTTCACATCTCTTCTCAGTTTTATACACCAAAATGTCTGTTTTTTCACAAGTGTGAGCAAGTGGGAGAGAATAGGCAAATAGTCTAAGAGCCGTGTTAGTAATTGCATGACCCCCAGGAATCTCCCTGGCTTGGACATATTTGAGCTCTCACTCTTCTTTTATGAATTTGATTCAATCTTCAAATAAGACTGGATTGATAACTCTGGGTAACTTATATTATTTCCTTCAAAGTAAAAATGAGCTGTAGTTTTGTTCTCTGAATTTTGAATACTCACATCTTTTAACACCTGCTTTTATGTCATAATTTCAGTATTATCATTAAGTCTTCTAAATAATTCCTCTGGATACAGTACTTGGCCTTGAACCACAGAGACTTTATGATAGGAGCCATCCCAAAGTCATCTCTGTTTCAGATGCTACAGTGAAAGCTGCATAAAGAATGGGAGATGTGTGCATACTGCTTCCCACTCTTACATCACTGGGATGAGGTTCTAAGCCCTAATGATTGCTATTAGGTTATATATTATTAGTTTATAGTATGTGTGGGGTATGTATTTGTTTAATAAGTGGTCATATTGGTGCATCTACTGGGCAGAGGCTAAAAGTGGAGTCTGCAATGAAGAGTGAGAGCTGTAGCAGAGAGATTTCAAAAATATTAAGCCAATGCAGAGAAATGAAAGGGAAACACGGTACAATAAAGCAGTGTTCAAAAAGGGAGGGGTATGTATTTCCCACCCTCCAACTGAGATGAAGTATGATAATACAGCACTGAACAAATAATGAAGATAATCTATAAATTCATTAATATGTAATATCTATTATTTCTCAAGTTTTGTGTAGTAATCACCCATAGATCAATAGGTGATCGACTATAGAATCATAGAATCGTTTGGGTTGGAAGGGACCCTAAAGATCATCGGGTTCCAACCCCCCTGCCCTGGGCAGGGACACCTCCCACTAGCAAAGCCCCATCCAGCCTGGCCTTGAACACCTCCAGGGATGGGGCATCCACGACTTCCATGGGCAACCTGTTCCAGTGCCTCACCACCCTCACTGTAAAGGATTTCTTTCTATTATCTAATCTATATCTCCCCTTTTCCAATTTAAAACAATTGCCCCTTGTCCTGTTGCTACACTTCCTCGTAAACAGTCCCTCTCCACCTCTTCTATAAGCTCCCTTCAGATATTGAAGTTTTCCCGAAGCCTTCTCTTCTCCAGGCTGAACAGCCCCAGCTCTCTCAGCCTGTCCTCATAGGAGAGGTGCTCCATCCCTCTGATCATCCTCGTTGGACCCATTCCAACAGGTCGATGTCCTTCCTGTGTTGAGGACTCCAAAGCTGGACGCAGTACTACAGACTCCAGGTGGAGTCTCACAAGTGCAGAGTAGAGGGCTAGTAGTAGGGGACTATAGATTGACAAGTGTCAGCTTTATCTATTTTGTTCATAGACTGAGAATAGAAACTTCTTTGCAGAATAAGTTTCTTAAGTGTGCTCTGCATCTGAGAAATTGCTCTCGCCCACTAGAAAATATTTTCAAAACCCAAATGTCTACAGGGTTAGGTTCTGTGCAACAGTAGCCTGAAATTTGTTTTCTTTTTCCCATAAAAGTAGATTGACTTATAAGAGTATAAAAAAATGAAATTTCTGAGTTAGTCAGTATGTGGCATTAGTATTACAGCTTTCAAGTTCAGGTTATTTATTGTAACACAATGGAAATATTCAGAGTATTTTCTGTAGAGTTAGGAAGAGGCTAACAGCAGTTTATAATAAGAACAAGGGTCTATTCTTGCTGCGCTGATATACAGCAATATTACTCTATTAAATATTGTAAGACATGATAGGCTATGCTGTTATTGAAGTGGATCTGGGATACATGCTAAAGTTACCAACCTTGCACTCTGCTTGTTTTTATTTCATACCATTCTGGTGTTAGGAAGTTAAGGGAAATATAAGTACTTTTCCACTTTTGTTACTCCAGATATTCCCAGGCTCTCTCATGAACTTGTACGTGGGTGCTAGGGCTTGGGAAAGGATTTGAATAACAGCCTAAAAAGCGAGCGAAATCCCAAGATTGATGATACTACTTTGCAATTTGTCCTTTCTGTCACTGCAGTGTAGTTTTTCAGTATGAGCTTTTATTTCCATGCAGACAAATTGGATGGGAATTTAACTTGGAAAGGTGATCATTATCATTAACCATTGTATAAAATTTCCAATGAATATGCATCTATTATTTTAAGCTTCTGCTTTTTCTTTTTTGTGATATTGGTATGGCATTCACGTTGGAAGGGCTGTAGTCTGTTGTCTGTACTAATACTGCTGTATTTATAGACTCATAGAATCATTTTGGTTAGAAAAGACCCTTGGGATCATTGAGTCCAACCATCTATCCTACTCTACAAAGTTCTCCCCTACACCATATCCCCCAAGACCACATCTAAATGACTCTTAAACACGTCCAGGGATGGTGACTCAACCACCTCCCTGGGCAGCCTGTTCCAATGGCCGACCACTCTTTCTGTGAAAAATTCTTTCCTAATGTTCAGTCTAAACCTACCCTGTTGGAGCTTGAAGCCATTCCCTCTCATTCTGTCACTAATTACCTGTGAGAAGAGACCAGCACCAACCTCTCTACAGTGTCCTTTCAAGTAGTTGTAAAGAGTGATAGGTCCATAAGTTGCTTTGTGATACTCATCTTGAAACTAGGATGTACTTTCAAACAGGATTAAACTGTTGATCTTTGTTTCAAGATTGAATTTGAGAAGGGCAAACAGTTTTCCGTAGTATCCAGTATATATTTGTTGAGTTCTTGTACTCAAGTTTTCTCAATAGTGTATGATTTGTTTGCTTAGAGTTTGCAGACCCACAAAAAAGAGAATAAAGTAGTAAAAATGAGTTAAAGTAATAAGTATTTTTCCATTTTTTGGTTGTAATTTTTAAACAACATCTCTGATAAAATCCAGGTATTGGAATCAAAGATATTACACCATTAGACAGAAGTTATGTCACAATGAACTGTATATGACTTCGTCCATGGTATATCTGCTGTATTAATTAAAGAAGTGCCAGATCAAGGTATATACCTGTGTGACAAAATTAAAAGCCTTAAGTACTTCTTCCAATGAATGCTGATATTTTTTGTCATATGAAAAGTAGTGTTCTCATTGCAAATCTCCCAGTGTTGCTTATAGGCTGTACTTAAGAAGAGAGAGTGTGGGTTTGTACAGTGCTGCTGTCTGGTGCAAGTTGGTGCATACCTCCCCCTGAGTTGACAGCTGCTGCACTAATTTCAAGAAGAATCCATGTTGCTTTCCCTGTGACTTCTCCAGGTGTTACAGTGCCTGGAGGAGGTAAAATGGCACTAACTTTTACAGATGTCAACATCTGCACCAGAGTAGGGCTCTGTTGATTAAAACTTGGATTGTCTAGTAGCTTAACAGTAATTAACCTAAGCTACTTGTGACTGCAAATGACATTTCATGTTATAGATAGCTTCTTCCCCCCTACTCCTCCTCTTCCCTTTGAATTTTAAAGGAGATCATGTTTGTTTTACCCAGACACTTTTATATGAAATATTTCTACATTTCTTAGAAATATTAATTGAAAAACATTCTTTAATAATTCTCTCAGTCATTCCTTGAAATAATTGTTGTATGGTCAGAATGTAGTCATCCTTTGAAAAACAACAACAAGATTAGGACTAAACAATTACATACTGGAATCAGATAGAAAATTGAGGACTACAGCATTCACTTTACAATCCAGATACATATCATTTAATATTGCAAAATGTAAACAAATTTGTAGGTTGTAACTTACCTGCTGGATGGATATTACAGAAGATACACGGTCTGCTCTGCTCCTCTGTGAGTAGTGGACAACCATACTTGTTTTAGAAGCCCTGGAAAACACCTTTGTCTCTGTGTACTCAGCATTGTAAGTGATGTATATTTTCTGTACACTAGTACAAAGTTACATATGCCCCTTTGTGTAGCAGAGACTGAAGCAGCATAGTTTTGTTCTGGAAAAGTTGACTGAAGAAAGCTGCAGCTTTTGTGTAACTGACCTAGAAATGCTAAGCAGCAAGGTTTAATTAGGGAAGTGCAGATAAGTTTTGTGAGAACTGGCTGCGTGAGAATTGCATGTGGGCAGTTTCCCCCCCCCATCTAAGCAGTAGTAAGGGTATGAAAGGTGTGTGTAATTGTGGGTAAACAGCTGTCCAGCTTTCAAATTCTTCCTGGCAGCATCTCATGGTAGATGTATTTTCAGGCAAGCCTAGTTACAGGTTATAAGAAAACCACTGTCGGGAGCAACTTCTCTCTCCTGATGGCACTTCTCTGGGTCATGTATTTTTTGATCTCTGTAGAAGCCTATAGTGCTGAGAGTTGTGGAGTCCCACTCTGTCAGTTTCTTCAATTAACCAGCAGCAGCTCTCCTTTCAGACATTGAACTATGACTTATACTTGGGGATAGTCTGTTTTTCAGCTTACCTTGGTTTTTTGTTCTTGATAGTCTTAATAAACACTTAGTGGTGAAATCTGGTTGTTTTCTTTTTTTTTTTTTTTAGCAACCAGTACGTAAAACTAAGATTTTGTGCTAATGTTGTAGCAGCTGATGCTAGGAAAATTTCAAAAAACTTCAGAAAACTTAGCCTCTTGCATTTCTTCTGGACTCTCTGGATTCATAAATGAATAGGCTCAGTATTAATCAATGACATGTTCTTTTATAGATGAAAAGACATATACTCAGTCTCCAAAATGAAGTTTAGTATTGAGTAACAAATGTTTACATTCATGTACCTTTCTTCCCCCAAGTTATGCTAAGACGACATTTTTTAAAGATTAGTGTGAGCTCTAAATTTTTCCTTTGGTGTAATTTTGTAAATTCAGTATTTTGATTTTAAGAAAAAAATCCCTATGCAATACCTAGAAATTACACTATGGAAAAAACGTTGTGTAGCATTTGAGAAGTGAAGCTGTTGTTCCTATAATTCCATTTAAAATTATTTTTTTTTCCTCTTAAAATGCAGGAGGGCATCTGCCAATTGCCAAAAAAATAGAGAATAAGGAAGAAGAAAAATGTTGAAGTAGTGAAGCTATTTAGTGATATCACGTTTAAATCCACATGAATTATCAAAAAAGAAAAGAAAAAAATCAAGTTTATGTCAGGAGACAGAGACATTGGTCAAAAAAATAGAAAGAAACTTGTAAAGCCTGGAAACAGTGATATTGGGTGTAAATAAATGAGTTCCAGTCCAGGAAATTGTCAGCCTGTATCAGAGACACTTTCTGAGATGGTGCCTTGTTTCAGGAATACTGGAAAAAACCTCTTGAAATTTTAAGATGTGTCCTAATGCTAATACATGTTTGAATAAGGTGTTATCACTAATATAATGAATAAGGTAAAATTATTACTTGCATCTTCCATGTTATCACAAGAAAGGGTGAATTCCTTAGTATGCAGGAGAGAGAGCTCTGTCATGCCGAGGGCTTTGCGTGGAGTGGGTGGCTGGTGTGGCAGCGCAGCAGAGGGACCACGGCAGGATGGCCCGGCCGGAAGGGGGTCTGTGGGTGCTGGTTACACACCTCAGATGAATGTAGGCTGGAACATTTGTAGAACTGCAGCTGCAGATGGAGCACTTTCCTGGGAGATTTGCTTCTGAAGTCCTCTGTTGATCCAAAGTAAAGTGGTAACGCAGATGCACCAAAAGCAAAGCACAGTGTGCCTGTGGCCCTGGTATCGTAATACGTAATGGGCTAGTGATGCTCACAGCCTCTTTTGAGAAGCAGCATCATCTCTGCATACTACAGAAATGAAAAAAAGACAAAGTTTGACCTTTTCTAGATCATACAAGCAGCATGTGGAAGAACTCTATACTGGAATGAGGTCTTGGAACACCGTTTCACTTCTGAGGCCTAGAGCAATTCAAAAATGTAAAGGATTGATTAATTTTCCCATGCATTTGCTTCAGTAAGAGTAGCCCCTTATAGAAAGCACAGAATGTGTCTTATGGTGACTAAGCTACGTGTAATTATTGGAACAAAGAGAGAAGAAAACAGCCACACGCAGGTATTTTAAAGATAGCTCTGAATGAATTGAAAATTAATTTTTTCCTTACACCATCATCTGTTCTGAATATTATGTATTATTGTAGCATGTGTGCTGCTTTGATATTCATGAATACCAGTATTCCAAACTCTTGCAGAGAAAATGCTGCTTTTACTTCACAATGTATTTTTGTATTAGAAAATCTAGAATAGTTTGGATTGGAATGGATCTTTAAATGTCATGTGGTCCAACCACCCTGCGATGAGCAGGGACATCCTCAACTAGATGAGGCTGCTCAGAACCCCATCCAGCCACACCTTGGATGTTTCCAGGGATGGGGCATCTACCACCTCTCCAGGCAACCTGTTCCAGTGTTTCACTACCCTCGTTGCAAAAAATTTCTTCTTTATAACTAGTCTAAATATTCCCTCCTTCAGTTTAAAACTATTACCCCTTGTCCTTTCTCAACAGGCCCTGCTAAAATGGTTTTTCCCATCTTCCCATTAGGCCCCCTTTAAGTACTGAAAGACTGCGATAGGGTCTCCTTGGAGCCTTCTCTTCTCCAGGCTGAACAACTCCAACTCCCTCAGCCTGTCTTCACAGAAGAGGTGTTCCATCCCTCTGTTCATCTTTGTGGCCCTCCTCTGACCCTGCTCCAACATGTCCATGTCTTTTCTGTGCTGAGAGCTCCAGAGCTGGATGGAGTACTCCAGGTGGGGTCTCATCAGTGCAGAGTAGCTGGGCAGAATCACTTCCCTTGACCTGCTGGCCACACTTCTGTTCATTCAGCGCAGGATATGGTTGGCCTTCTGGGCTGCATGTTCACATTGTTGTGTCATGTTGAGCTTTTCATTCACCAATACCTCTAAACCCTTCTCCGTAGGGCTGCTTTCAATCCCCTATAGAATCATAGACTCATCTGGGCTGTAAGGGACCTTCAAAGGTCCTCTAGTTTGACCCCCCTGCAGTCAGTAGGGACACCCCCAACTAGACCAGGCTGCCCAGGGCCTTGTCGAGCCTCACCTTGAATGTCTCCAGGGAAGGGACCTCAACCACCTCCCTGGGCACCCTGTTCCAGTGCTCCACCACCCCCATTGTAAAGAACTTATTCCTAATATCCAATCTAAATCTGCTTTTCTTTAGTTTAAACCCATTGCCTCTTGTCCTGTCACTGCAGGCCTTTGTAAACAGGCTCTCCCCAGTCTTTCTGTAGGCCCCCCTCAGGTACTGGAAGGCCGCTATTAGGTCTCCCCAGACCCTCATCTTCTCCAGGCTGAACAACCCCAGCTCCCTCAGCCTGTCCTCATAGCAGAGGTGCTCCAGCCCCCTGATCATTTTTGTGGACCTTCTCTGGACCTGCTCCATCAGGTCCATGTCCTTCTTATATTGAGGGCTCCAGACCTGCACACAGTGCTCCAGGTGAGATCTCACAAGAGCAAAGTGGCAGAATCATTAGAAGGGGTACATTTTCTTTAACCTTCCTTTTCTGGTTAATGTACCTGTAGAAGCCTTTCTTGGTTTTCTTTATGCCCCTTGCCAAGTTCAGTTCTAGTTGTGCCTTGACCTTCCTGACCTCATCCCTACGCAGATGGGCAATGTCCCTGTACTCTTCCCAGGATGCCAGTCCCTTCTTCCATTTCCTGTGTAGCCACATCTTGCCCCTCAGTTTGACCAGCAGGTCCCAGCTCAACAACGGTGGTCTCTTGCCTTTCTTGCCCAATTTCCTACATGTAGGGATTGAGATATTTTGCACTCTATAGAGAGCATCCTTAAAGATCTGCCAGCTTTGTTCTGCTCCCTTGTCCCTAAGAGCAGTTTCTGACGGGGTCCTATTTACTAACTCCTTGAAGAGCTGGAAATTTGCTTTCTTAAAATTTAGAGTTCTAACTGTGCTTCTCATGGGCTTCAGACTTCTTAAGACAGTGAACTGCACTAGGGTATGATCACTACACCCCAGACTACCTTCAGCTTTGACATCCCTGATGATTTCACTTGCATTTATGATCAACAGGTCCAACAATGCATCTCCTCAAGTAGGGCTGGTTATTTCTTGTCTCAAGAAGTTGTTGTCTAGGCACTCTAAGAGGTTCCAGGATTGCCTGCAGACAGCCGTGTTGCTTTTCCAACAGATATTGGGGTGGTTGAAGTCCGCCAGCAGGATGAGAGCCTGTGATTGTGATGCCTCTTCCAGCTGGAGTAAGAAACCATGGTTGACAGCCTCCACCTGGTTAGGTGGCCTGTAGTAGACTCCTACCACAAGGTTCCCTTTATTGTCCCAATCTCTAATTCCTACCCATAAGCTTTCTCCACCTCTTCTTCCTCTCCTGTCCCTTCTGAACAGTTTGTAACCATCGATGGCCGCACTCTAGTCATAGGATTTGTCCCACTAAGTTCCTGTAAGAGCTACTATGTCATAGCTTTCCTGTATCAGGATAGTTTCCAACTCCTCCTGTTTGTTTCCCATGCTGTGTGCATTAGTATAGAGACACTTTAGCCGGTCTGCCAGCTGTGTCTGCTTCTTAGAGACTTAACTGGTCCCCCAATGTGCTTTGTGCCAACTACCCTTCTCTCTCCTATTGTCTCCCTTCATCACCCAGCCTCTATTGATACTGGGATTGCCCCAACCTGGGTGCAGGACACTGCTTTTGGCCTTGTTGAACCTCATGAGGTTCACATGGGCCCACTTCTCAAGCTTGTCCAGGTTCCTCTGGATGGCATTGTGTCCCTCAGGCATGTCAACCACACCACTCGGTGTCATCGGCAAACTTGCTGAGTGTGGCTGTCACTTATATTAATATGTAACATAATCCATATAATTTCTTCTAATTTGAAGTTTGCTAACTGTAGAAGCCTTGCACTACTTCTTATAGGGACGTTATTGGAGACTTTATTCTCTCTTAGTCTCTTTCATTAAAACGCATATTTTGCAGCTAACTTGCTGCAGTAAATTACAAAAACTGCTGCTCAGCTGTTCTTAGGCTGGAAGTACTTTCTAAAATTGTCTGTAGCACTTAAAGGCAGCTTTCAGAAGGGACTAATGGTTCGGGACATAAGGGGTTCTTTGCAGTATACCGCTTTCTAGTTGCTCTTTGGTAATGTGGGCTCTGTCAGGAAGATCTGTTTATTAGCATGCTGACTGAAAACATGGAATCTCTGAGGTCTGTCGTCCCTGAGCCTTTCTTTATACCACAGATGGTGTAATTTAGAGATTGCTGTATTTTGAATTTACTGAAATGGAGTATTTTGAAAGAATTCAGAAGTCTGATTAGATGGAAGGGTTTTGTTTCCTTCTCACAAACTCCCTGTTTATTGAATACCTTCAGAGTTATTCAATAAAATTATTAGATACCACAGTCACACTTCAATTTCACTTTCATTCTGTAAGTGTACATCAGACAGATGGATGCTTTATATGGCAGGTGAAAGTGGAGATTTTCTTCAGGATAGTTTCTTTTCAAAGTTGTTTATTAGCAGAGGGCAGCCTCAGGATAACACTAATGCTTTTGTTAGCAAGTTATTTGTGCCAGCCCCAATATAAATAAAACATTTGATTTGTGCATTCTATTGTAAACAAATATGCACATGCTTGCTGTCTTCAGACGCACTGTATTTTATGAACATGAGGGATTCTTATTTCTTTTATTACAATCTGTAGTGAATACCAGATATAGCAGTGTAGTAAATTGTAATAAAGTGTTACAAAACGAGTAAGAAAGTTACCTAACATTAAATTCAGACGAGAAGTAAGAGTCTGCCACGTAGAACATGTCTTCAGAATGTTGCATACCACTGGAAAAGAATGTCTTTGTGTTGGTCTCTAAGAAATACGAGTGAATATTCTGTTTGGATTCCTATTTAAGTGAAAAAGAAGAGAACTTCATGATAATACTGTTTCTGATAGGTTTGGTAACATATTTGAGTGGGTTAAATTATGTTACTCCATGTGGTAATCATAGTGTACAAATCGCTGTGTTTTGGTCAGTGTGTTTCAAATGTAGTCTGTTAACATTCATTAGCCTTCAGGTATTTATTTTTTTGAAACCAAAAACTTAGATGTAAAATATAATGATTATTTATTATTATGCTGCAGTATGTATACATGCTAAATTACACCCTATTTCCTTTATGAAACTAACACAGAACCTACTAGATACTACTTATATGATTGTTATTTTGATATTTAGATCCAAGAGATGAAATTGATATGAGAGTCATTAAGGGAAAAACACTTTAATGAGAAATCCTACAGATTAATTTTTAGTGTGAGAGTATACTGTTTATTGCAATAATTACTGCTGTAGTTAGATTCAGTGGAGAACAATGTCAAGTGAATTGAATAATATGAACAGTGTAAAGATATCCAGTCTTTCCTCATTACCAGTAATTTCAAACATACTTTCTGCTTTTTTGTCTAAAGAACAATGTAAATAAGAGAACTTAGTTTTCTGAAAATGAAAACCAGTAAACTTGAAATTATTTTAATACTAACAGCAATCTGTCATATCTTCAAAAATTATCACAGAATTTTGACACTGGTGGTTATAAGACTTGTCTGTGTTTAAAAAAAATGCAATATTTAGGGACTTGAAATGTCTCAGAAATTACATCTCTGTAACTATGAAGTTAGAGAATGACTTCTCGTTGGCTTCCATGGGACCGTGTTTTTGTTTTCTTGCAGCAGCAGATTGAGAGTTCTGCTCTTGATTATGGTATCTTTAAATAAAAAATATCACTAAACTTTTGTTAAATTGAGTAAGACAACGGCATCTAAATTGATGGTCCAGTGGAGGGTTCAGGAATGAAAGATATGGTATTACCTTGGAAGCTTGTATGGAAGTGATTTCTGTGCTCCACACTGCTAAAAGCTGCTAATGTGTTCTGTGCCTTAGTCCTTCATTGTCAAAACTGAAATAATATTTATTTGCCTTATAGTTTTGGGGAGAGAAATACAGGCCAAGAGTGAGAGGTGCTCAGGTGCTGTGTTGTTGATGCCTGCCTAGGTAAATGTAGGGTTATAAACACGCTTGTTGTACAGGTGTGAACTTGCCTTGTCTGAGGTCAGAGTTGATTCTGGTTAGTACAGAGTGAAGCTGTGATTAGCATAGATCTGGGTCTGATTAATAAGCCCTACAGAGGGGAGGTAGGGAAAAAGGTCTTGAGCAACCTGGTCTATTGGAGATGTCCCAGACTATGGCAAGGGGGCTGGAGCTAGGTGATCTTTAAGGTCTCTTCCAACCTAAACCATTTATATGATTTAAGGAACTATACTTCTGCATTCAAAACTGTAACTGAATGTTTTTGGGATGAACGTGAATCACTGGAGTCACAATACAGGCAAGTTTTACGTTAGCAAGAATTTATGGTTTACAAATTAGTACTTTTGAAAATGGCTCATTGGTTCATGATACTTGGTTCAGGTATCATTTAGCATTTTTGTCTGTTGGTTAGTGACGCAAAAGATGTGTCATTCATTTTCAAGCTGTGGTAGTAAGGCTGGGTTCTGAGCCTACAAAAGAAATGGTGCTTGTCTCTATTAAAGGAATAGCGATCTGTAACTGGACAAAAAAATTCAGACCAGCTGTGTTATAAAAAAATATTGCAGAAATAAGTTTGTCAAGTAGCTGAAGATATACCAATACAAAGGTTTCACACTATACAGTGTGTACTTTCATAAAAAGATATGTGAAATGAAACATTTGCATTTTGAACTATGACTCAAGTACCTGTTTTCTTTTAAAAGGAAAATGTGGAAATGTGGCATTTTTTAAAAATCAGCAAATTAAAGTTAATATGTTTACAATTGAACATTGGTCATCTCTGAGCTGTATGTAAATGCCAGTTCCAGAATTAGCATTTCTAGCATTCTGAAATGCTTGGGCTCTTTGGATATGTTTGGCTTGAGAAATTGGTTGTAGCAAGTTGCCCGTGTTAGTTAATGCTTGCTACTGCTGTTTTACCTTTTTCTCTCCCTTCTTCATAATCCATGTTTTTCCTTGGTTATCGG
>JAOTQQ010000004.1:14103239-14149215 GCA_026546715.1 Gallinago undulata
TTGGTTTGTGCTGGGGTGTTGTGTGTGGGGTTGTGAGTGTGGGGTTTAGTTGGTGGGTGGGTTTTTTTGTTTGTTTGTTTTTGTGTTTTTTTTTTGTTGTTTGTTGTTTTTGTGGTTTGTTTTTGTTTTGTTGTTGTGTGTATTTTTTTGGTTTTTTGTTGTTTTTTTTGTGGTTGGACTCGATGATCTCAAAGGTCCCTTCCAACCACTAAGATTCTGTGATTCTGTGAACTCTCACAGACTGAAGATAAAACCTCTGTAGTTTCTTGTACCCTTAGGTACTTTTGTTGACTGAACAATGTTTAACACTGTCCAGCCTCTCATAGAAAATATAGCCCTTGTGTATACCTGAAATGAAGCTACACAAAATATCTTTCCTTCTGCTGCTTAAAATTTGGAAACCATTATCAAGATGTCTTCATGCAGGTGAACTATCTTCTTTTAAAATTGCTAACAAGGCAAGTCCTCTCTGAGAAAGGAATCTGGTAAAGCAGCAATTCTCTTACCAGTCCACAGTAACCCTGCGTTGGAATATGTCCTGCTGTGATCAGATTTTGGCCAAGGACAGGGAGGAACAATAAGTAGGCTGGCCTCTTGGCTTCCTGGAGCCAAGGATGCAGGAATGGAGCAGGCTGACAGTAGTAACCATCAAGGAGGTTCTCCTGTTGGCTTCACTCACGGTGAGAGCTGAGACTTAGGGGAACATTGAAGGCTTTTAGCAAGAGTAGTGCTCAGGACAGGGAGAGTGGTGTTTGTGCAATGATGAAAAGGGCCTGGGTAGAGACCTTCAGGACTCTTACTGCAAAGAGCTTTAATAAGAGCTGTCTTAATCTGCAGGGATCCTCTTCTTTTGGCATTTCTATAGAGTAGAGAAAACAATTAGCTGCCCTCACTGTTAAGGAAGAGAGTCACTGGTCAGGAAGCTATACCTGTGATTGTGTTAATCCTGAGGCATGAAGCTGCTGGAAGTTATCAGATGTGTTCATCAAACCCTAATGCGTCTGGGTTAGAAAGCACAAAAATCACTGCTTCTAACCCTAGGATGCAGGAACAATTGGGAAGTTGTTAATGTGTAATCTGTGTGGTTTTGTGTAGAGAGAGGAGATACTAATGGAAAGTGGAATCAAAGAAGCACTCTGTACCGATTCCTAGGCTTTCTGAAATGTCTCTGTGTGACTTGTCTGAGGAATGTAGTATTTGAATCTTTGTGGTGTACTTTTTATATATAAAAATTCCAACACTTTTCTGTAATTGTTTTCAAATAACTGTGAAAAAAAGAATTGCCAAAAGGCAGACATCTGCTCATTTGTTCTAAGAGACACTATCTACCAAAAGAAAATATTTAAATCCTTCCAGCAGGTTTTTGAAAATGCAATGCCTTTGGGAAATGGGAAAAGTATGCTTTTTCGGTTGTACTATATTTACAGTCCTGGGATTGTTATATTTGGTGTAGGTCTAACAATTTGTGTGCAGAGAAGTACAGTGCCACATATTCAAGAACAAGTAATCTATCAAACCATGGTGAATCAATGTATTAACGATTTTTTTTTATTCATCCTAAAATTTCTCTAAGCTGCGTTTCCCTGAAAAAAAAAACAAAAAACTTTTCTTTTAATATTTTCCAGACAGCACTTAACCGCTGAGCTATCCCAGAAAATGTATTCATTCTTATGCTATTAGCTTCAGTATGGAAGGACATGTGACAAATACTTTATCTTTTATATTATCTTCTTAAAAGGATGTGAAAATTTTTCCTAATTTGTTTGTAAAAGCAAAACCTAAAATGCAAGGTTGTTTGTGCTTTCCTTTTAGCAACAAATGTTTGTCCTGTTTTTGCAAACACAGATGAACCAGTTGTGGTCTAGTTGCCACCTAAGCCTTCATGACACTAGCAGTGCCTTTTCTATGTTTAGCTAGTGAATGGAGTTTTCTTTGCCAATATACGTCCACCTAAACAGGGATGCTTTAGCGTTTAGAAACCAAACCCATTTAAAACATGTTCAGGTGGTTGTGTTTGAAAATCCTTGTATGTAATACTCACATATTTTGTATCCTTTGGCTACCATTATTTTAACTGAAGTGCTTTTATTTACCCTAATTTTGGAGCGACTGGTAAGGTGCTAAAAGTAGGGATTTAATTTATAAGGAAAATGAATACTTATGTCACTCCTGAAATCCTAAATAACTTGAGAGATATACGAAGTCTTAAATTCTTTTAAAGTTTGTGTATCTCTGTGGGAAACCTCAACTGCAGATAGATAAGCAGACATGAATTTGCCGTTTTTAAAGGCCATTATTGAATATACTAGGAGAAATTGCAAAGATAGTGTAAACCTGTTAGGTCATCTAGTCCAGCCTTCTGTCCATGTAACTTTACAGTAGTCCTGGCTGGTGAGACTTTAAAGGTTGAACAGCTGTCTTATGTCCCCAATTAAGTAGTGTGCATGTAGCAGTTTTTCTACTGTGGATGAATGAAAGTGTGATAAAGCAGAATTATGCAGTGCTGAGCTTCTGTGAAACAGCCTTGCCATCAAGAGGGGGTCAAGTTCATAAATTTATTTGGTGACTGCTCAGATTGATTGGAAGTGAGCCTGCGTATTGCCACTACTCTCTCCATAAGTTCTGGTTTAAAAAAAAAAAAAAAAAGGAAAGAAAGAAAAGAAAGCCTCTTGTATTTAAATCGTGTATTGGTTTCATGGAAATGTCAATAGCCTGGAGAGTGACTTCTGTTTTTGTCACTTATTTACATAATCATACTGTGAATGGTGTAAAATTCTTCAGACTAAAGGTAATGACAGCAAAATCTAGATATAGCACATAAATATCAATCATTCAGTCTTAATAAGTGTATTTACTGCTAGTAAACAAATTAGATTGAATTTTCAACTCTCTACTATTGAAATGTTACTTATATCTTTAAAGTCAGGACATTAAGAATGCAACATTGATTCTCAGTGTAATCTGTAGAGGGTTTCTGTTTGCTCTGTGCTGACCTCTGTAGTTTGCCTATATAATTTCTGTTATTGTGTCATAAAGCTCTTTTCATTTGCTGAGACGATACTGGTTTTGAATCCTAATTTTGAATAAATTCAAGGTAGAAAAGCAAAGCCAAATAATTCCCTTAAACAGCAAAGCATACAAGAAAATAACACCTGTTTTTAAAAGGGTATAATAATTTATAATATTATAAACAGGGATATATTATTTTCCTATGGCTAAAAAAATGTATAAATGATATGCAATTTAGAGAATTAGAACCAAAATATTTCTGGGTCTTGATGGCTGAGCACATTAACACGTTACAGTGTCATTTATTAAGGTGCCTTAGACAAACCTCTTTATTTGCGAAAGAAGACGGAAAACAGTCATTATACATATGCTATTTCTAGAGAAGATATTAAATCTTAGATTTCTCTGCTGAATTCTCGCAGTTTCCAGACCAATAGATCCTCTGAGGGATCCTATGAGGAGTGGCACATGGTTCTCAAATATGTAGCTGTGTTTCCTCATCATTATAAAGTGAGGAAAAGGGTGAGGAGACCAGTCTGGATGCCGAGGACTTACTTCTGGAAGACTTGCATTAAGTAGGTTTAACAAATTGCTTAACGGATTTCATTATAAGCAAATGAATGGTCTAACTGAGCCCCACAGAGGACTACAGATATTAAAATAAAGTACAGTTTAGCAGCCTGATGGTGAACTAGAGTGTTCACCGTGTGGCAGGACTGAGCTTTACTGAGGATACTCTGGGTACAAGTTTTAAAATTTGGAAAAAGATGGTCGATTGATGTCAATATCTTATCTCTTGCATGGGAAGAAGCATCTCTATCAGGTTCATGGTGGAAATGTGACTGACATCTTAGTTTTCTCTGGAGTTCTAAATTGCAACAGCAGCCAAAAATGTGTTGGTTTTTTTTTTCTTTTTTTCTACAAGTGTGAAAACAAGGGAAACTGAGACTTTTGAAACTTTTCTTTTAAATGCAGACTTCAATGAAGTAATTTGTGGTTTTGTCTGCTTCCGGAGTATGCTCAATGTAGGGTCAAATGTTCAAGTGACACCAGTGGCAAAGCCTACACAAACCTCTTTTACTCTCTTTCTTCCCTTCCCCCCAGTAATAGCACCATAGGCTTGGCAGTGGTGGGAATGCAGTGTGTGCAGGGAGCAGTGAAGTCTGCCTTCCAAGTGGCCGGATTCTAGATCAGCATCAGATCATTTCTCTGGGAGAATGGCGGGATGATGGTAGAGAGACAGAATTCTTTGGAGCTCAGATCCTAAAAATAAGGAAAATATTGGCTTATTCTGCTGTTACTGCCTTTTCCAAGACTAATTCTGTGCAGAGGTTCTTTGTTTAAATCGCTCGTGTGTTAATTGTGGTGGAATTGCTGGCATGCTTAAATTGCAAGACAGATGAGCATTAGTGTTATTGGTCTGATTGTTAGAGTCTCTGGTGCTGTAGTGAGGAAATCGGTTTCTTCTAGGTTTGTAATTGTAATTTTTAACTGACAACATTTTCTTAACTTTTCAATTAATGCATTTTAGTTACATTATAATTTATCACAGATTTGCTATATAAGTTATTATATGTATTTAATGTTTTTAGCACAAATGATGTAATCGCACACGTGTGCTCCTGTTACTAATGATGTATCGTACAGTGTCATTTGTAAGGTGTGCATAGGTGATAAAGACATTTGGGGAGAAAAAATGTCTGTGTCTGAACTTGTAAAGTGTATTTTTCCTGAAGTGAACCCAAAGGAGTTTCATTGATGTTAAGATAAACAGACAACAGGATAAGAATTATGGCACATAAAAATAATTTCTTCACTAGAAGACTAGAAATAATCCTTGATATAAATCAAAAAGTCTGTAACACTTCTAGGAGAATAGTCCAGGTGAAAGAGGATTATTGTGTACAGGGCAAGCGATAATAAAAACTGTCAGTTCTGTCAACCCTTCTGTCTAAGGTCTATAGAGGATTAAAAGGATATTGAACATCATGTAACAGCTGTCTCCTGTATGAAAGGGGTCACTATTGTGGTGAACATAAATGTACCCGTTTAAAAAGCTCCATAAGGCTAGGTGTGGCTGAGCCACAAGTGGTTGTTTTGGCAGATGAAGTGCTGCTTTCAAGGGCTTGAAAGAGTGCGAGTTCTCAATAGGTAGTATGGAAGTCTTATTGACGAGTATGTTTCTTGTGCGATTTTTGCACTACTGGAATAACATGGGATACCATCAAGTTTTGTGTAAGCAACAAATTATATTGTGTACCTATGGTGTTGAGATAATATTAATTACTATGTAGTGTGAAATGTAATCAGTGCTTCCAGAGAAGTTGCAAATTGACTTTTCATTACTTTTTTTTTGTAGCTCTGAAAACTCTAAGGTTTAAATAAAAATGTTGCTGACTAATAAAACTTTAACTATACTTAGATTTTTCTAGTTTTAATGAATTTTGGGTGTTGATTAATGTATTTGAAAACGTGGACATTTCATAATGCGTAACATGAAACAGAAAACGGAAACAATGCTTAGAATGAATATTGCTGTAAATCTATATTATTTAAATCTATATTATTTATTTTGTATTTGAAATTTTAGAAAAGAGTTCTTTCAGCTCTGAAGTGAATGGAAGGAAATAGTCTACCTGATATATCCTTTACTCAGAAGGTGCAGCTTTGTTTTTTTATTGTTTGTTTGTTCTTGGATTCTCATTGTTGACGCTACTGGTGTCACTAGGTTTACATCAGGTAACGGTCTGAGAGGAAGTCAGACTTCAGCTGTAGATAACACAGAGACAGTAGCTATGAGTCCCAGCAAGATTAACCTATTTTCCACTAATAGGAGTTTGAGGTTATTTTCAAGCAGCAGCTACCAGTTTGGGTGTTGTCTGTGACAGAAGACTATCCTGGGAAGTAGTACCTGATGTGCTTGGGAGACTCCTGGTCTTCCCATCTTTTCAGTTATTTCTCGTTCTTTATATTGTAGCACCTCCCTAATGAGATCCCTTTATTGATATTCTGTCCAAGACTAGGGCAGTATTACTGTACCTCTTCAAAAAGGTCATATTTAAATTGCTACATTTTTGCAATTCCATGAATGACAAGTTAGATATCAGTTTCAATTAGCTTTAAAAATTCAATACATTGATTTGTCCAGTGGCTTTAAAAGCTGACAAGTGGTCATGGGATTTGGGGTTGATTTAGGAAATAAATAAAAAAGTCTCTTACTTTTGCATGTCTCAAATTTCTAAGCTTTTCTTTAAAAAAATCCTCTGTATAAGACTCAACTTTCTTATCTTGTTGCGAACATTTCCATGCTAGGGTTAGGAAGTTTAAAACAATCCTGTAAGAGCTCTAAGTTTACACAGTGTTATATAATACGCTGAATATTACCAGGTCTGTTTTAACTGAAAAGTAAACAAATGTGGTGCTTGAATTTCTATTTTGAAATACTGTATTAGAATTAGAATTTAAGTTTAGGTACTGCAATGGTACCTCACATCCTATGCCTATTCCATGGCCTAATTGCTCCCAACAGGTGCTTGGTTACAAAGTCACCACTGCTCTCTGAAAAAATTATTCTGTAAACTCCTTCCAGCAGGAATTAGTTATCTTGAGTTTAATTTTCAGCTTTATCTTTATACCCACACCACTGGCCAAACACATGAATGCTTAGGAAAAAGCAGGTGCTGCAACTAGTAAAGTCTGTACTAAAGAATCTGAGGACCACCTTTACTTGTACATGAGAAATCCATTCCCCAATCTGGATAGCTATCCATTTCATACTTCATTCTTACAGAAAGGAAAACAAACAAACAAGCAGCATCTGATGTACCATGGTAATGAATGGAGGAGAAAGCGATCATTCTTTTTAATAGCCCCTTCCAAAACATAATATGCTGATAAATTGGAAAGAAACCTTTGTCACTTGGAAACAAATGCAAGAAATGGAAAAGAATAACATTCAAATTAAGAATCAGTGGTTCGTTTTGTGTCTCAAGTTATAGAGTCCCGGGTGGAATAATTGCTGCAGGTAAAAGTGTGCAGATGGGTTTGATGTAAGAGAGGTGTGTGGTACATGAGTCTGCTCATACCTGTCAGGAACGGTGTTGGCATATCACATTTAAGATCTGCCACTAAGGAGGAAGAAAAAATAGGTTTTGACACTCACTGGACTTCATGCCTTTATACAGTCTGAGAGTGTTCTATTCCTGCACCATGGCAATAATTTTTTGTGAGACGTTATAATAACATCTTTGTTTTTGAAGTTAAAGAATTCTTAATGTTGTACAGCAATATATAGCAAATGGATTATAAATATACAGATTTAAAGTTGCTGTAAATAAATTGCCCCAGCAAAACTTCAAAGAAGAGAGGTAGTCTGTGTGGGAGTGAAGGAGCTAGTGAAAGATATTCCATACAGATACTAGCGCTGGTGATGTTAAAATAAATGTATTTTTAGTACTAATATTGATTTGGTATGAACTGCCTGTAACAGTTACTAATAGACATGTGAACCATTTTTTATTTTCTTTTTTACAGATTGAGTCTATGAGAAAGCATAAGATGGTTGAAAAGATTTGCATTATATGTTAAAAAAAATGTTTTGATTTGTGATACACCAAAAAGATGCTACAGCTTTTCTTATTTGGCATGTACCGATATACATGCTTTGTGTTATGATATCTTGTAAGACACACTGTTTTTTCTATTTTTAATCAACTCTAATTTTTGTAGCAGTTTTACCCTGTAACATTTTAAATTGGGGAAATAAAATTAAAGTAATGGTATACAAGCTATATAAAATTAAGTGTGTGAAAGGTAGCAGTCGTTGAGGCTATATTGCAGTATGGTAAGTGAAAAAAATCTGAATCTGTGCCCCTCTAAAATGACAGGAGAACTTTAAGAGCAGGCAGAATATGATTTCCCATGAACTAACTTGGAGCAGGCTTCTTGCCATGGTGTGGTGCTCAGAGCACTACCCCTGACCTGACTACAGAGCTCTTCCTGGCTGTGTTCCCACCATTCAGCAAGGGTATAGGAGGAAATCCCACCAATCTACTTTTCTTCTGGTAGCCTCTGTTTGCATATGTCTGATCACAGACCAGGCTGGCATGGTCCCGAGTATGTTGAAGAGTTGTTGATCGGCAAGGGCCCTTTCGGTGCAGGAACCTCTCAGAAATGGAGGTTCTGAAGGGCTGGATGATGGATGGCAAGAACTCAGAAGGTGGACTGAAGAGAGATTGGTGCATGCTCTCCTACATCACTGTCATAAATACCTGCTGTCTGACATTGGGTCATGCTTTTTTTATCAACAGTGTCCATTAAAATAGAGTTATGCTGAAGAATGATAAAAAGTTATAGGACAGAGAAGTGTAGAAGTTTCAGCTGAATGGGGAAGTATGCTACAGAAAACAGGAAGACAGCCAAGCAGATGCAAAGAGAGGAGAAGAGTTCCTGCACTCAAGGGGGATTCAGAAGTAGATGAGAAAAGAAGTATTATGGTCATGTAGAGAGCCAAAGAAGAAAAGAGAAAGATGAGTTATTGATGAAGGGAATGATTTGGAGTCTATGTCCATATGATTCACTACCTCTTAAGTGTCCGAAAATAACCTTGTCTGTAAGTGCCATTATTCTGCACAGGGTAGGAGGCTTTTGTGACTGAAGACTAACTTTCAGCTCTGAGCATTTCTTACTTTCAATAAAAGCTACGTCTCTTACACCTCCTGTAGCTGCCAGCAGCACTGTCATATCTATCTCTAGTCTTGTAGAGTGCCTATATTTAAAACTTACTTCCTCTGGTCATCTTAACTTTCTGAAAGACAAGTCATCCTAATTTCTGTGAGGCCTGCAGAAGGCTCACAGGACCCTCGGGTGACTGAAGAGTCAACAGCAATGATGTGGGAGCCTTTCCTCCTTTCTTCCAATAGGAAGTAGTGTTGCCAATTTACGTGGGAACTGAGTGTTTTGTTTCTTGTGGTTCCTGTGAATTGCTAACAGGCTGGGCATTTCTCTTTGTGGTATTTCATCGCCAGGACCGTGATACCAGCTTCCTTGTATAGTTTGTGTGTGCTGCCTTTTATACAGTTTCTCATGACTTTCACATTCAGAGGCATTTCTTGAGGATTTTGTGTGTTTCTCCTATGGTCCAAAATTATGTGTTCATAGTTGATTCTAATATAAGACTATTTTGTCTTCATTGTTACATTGCGCGTATGTGACAGAGTTCTCAGTCTTGCATGTGCTTCTTGACTTTGAATGAAAACAAATATTCCTCGAAATATTGTTTGTCTTTGATACTCATCAAATCCTTATATCAAGTGTTACTATGTTTTGGTATTTAAATCTGGCAACAAAATCTCCCCTTTGCTTTATAATCTTTTTCTGCTTTTCTATCCATTGTGTTCCTTTTCATTACATTTCACAAAAGAGTGTAGGATTTTTGTTTGATTGTTAGTTTTGGTAGTTTGGGGTTTTTTATAAAAAAGAAATAATAGCAGCAAGTGTGTTTTTTTCACAGCTGCCAGCAGTAGGTTCTTACCAATGGCTTTCCATTGCAGTAGAGGATCTTTATCCTGACACCTCTTTTAAATATGTCCAAATCTCTGTTTAGGGTTGTCCTTGACCCTGTTAAAGTACAGCAAGGTCAAATGGGGAGAAGAAAGTCTAAATTCTGCAAGATTAGCCATAAATGGTAAAAGGATTGAACTTCGAGAGAAAAACCTGTGCTCTTCACTTCTGTCATCAAAGACAATGGGCATTCAACTTGGGAATTACAGATTTATTTGGAAATTACAGATTTATTTCTTCCTTACATGTGGCTTTGTTGTTCCACTATTTACTATCCCCAACTCAGGCTTTAGAGAGTGGTGCAAGAGACTTGGAACAGGGAAGAGCCTTGACACCAGAACTGGGTCTTCTGTGCAAACTGGCCTCTAGTTTGTTGGGTGGAATCACCTCTACCATTCTCTTAAAATGAATTGACCAAAGCCTCAGGAAATATATACAGAACATATGTGTAAAACTTATTTGTGTATCTGAACTATTTCTCCAAGTAGTTTTAGAAACTTCTACAAATAGTAGAGATGGAAGCTTTTTTTCAAAATGAATGTTTGTGTCCTGAAGTAGCCCACGTAAATGGATTAGGATTTAATCTGCTTGTAAACCTCTGCCAACGGTAACTATGATAAGGGTTATTTGGCCTGTTTTGTGATATATGAAAATTTGACAGATTATCAGCACTGATTCGTTGTGGAATATTACTCCAGATTATCTGTTTCACCCCTGGCCTTTCAGCATACATGTGATTGCACTTCAGGTAATATTATTGCCAGTTAGATACCTAAAATTGCAGCAAACAATTGTCTAATGATATGACTAAATTGCCCTTCTTTGTTTAGAAGCAAAAATGTGTTAAGAGCTGATCTAGACCTAGAAATGAATTGTCTGTTGGTCAGATATTTTAACTTTAAAATAAAATATTGCATAATATTTCAACAATTAAACAATGGAAATTGTTTCTTGAAAATTAGACTTGCTATGGCTTCCTTTTCTCTTTTTATTCTGTACACAAGAGTAGAGAACTGGTTCCTGGAATAATTTTTTCCTACAGGAAAGATTTTGGTACAGAAATTTGTTACTTTTTTATTTATTCTTTTCCTCATTTGCTTTCTGTTCCTTTCTATGCATAGACATACCTCATGGTTTCTTGCACCTTTTTTCCCAACGGGTCTTACATGTTCCAGAAATTTGAAACTTTCATTTGTCTATTCCATTTTTCTTTTTATTACATTGAAAAATAAAAAAGTCGCTAATTTTGAAGTGCCTTTTCTTTTTGTTGTCTTCATACGTTTGTAATCTATTGCTCTCTGTGTTGAGTGTTTTGAGTTTTTTTTTTTTTGTTGTTGTGGCTTTTTTATTAGTACTATCTGTGCTATTAGAGGTCGATAAAGTAAGTTTGTGTGTCTACATGCACAGCTTTAGGTGCTTATTTTGCACTGGCAAAATTGATAGGTGCAAACCTGATAGCTGGTACTACTGCATAAGTATCCTTTGCATGCGTTATTTGGTGGCTGAAAGATTTACAAGCACACTCACCTTAATAAATAACTTTAGTTGTTGTAACATTTTCAAACAAGAAGTTAAAGATTTTAAGTTCACTGGGGATACATATGTATAATTTAACACTGTTCAGTAAGAGATGTAAATTTTGAGCTTAGATGTGTGGGAAACATGAATTTCTGTCATTATATAGTCACAGGCATGTATATAAAGTTATGCCAAATGATAATATTTGCATAAATATTTATATAAATATGCTATACTTGCATAGCATTTGTAGGGGTTTTATATCTAACTTAATTTACCATTTCACAATGAGACTGAGTTGAACCAACAGCTAAGTGCTTCTAAAATGGAAACCATCATTCCTTTTCTTTGAGTTCCTGAGGTTGGGGTTTAATGGTACAAAGACTATGGTGTTGCTTTTTACAAGGAAATCAGTATGCATATGAAGCAAATATGGTATCTTTTAAGATTCAACATGGCCTATATGTTTCTAAAGTAGATGCTTTCCATGAACAAATAGGGGGAAAACTGATAATAGGGTGTTTTCTGGTAGTTGGAAGCATTTTTCCTGTGTTTTTTACTAGGAAATGCTGAGATTATATACTCTGAGATTAGCATAAATCTGGCTTTATGTAATGTTTTTATGCAGTCCATAGTAGTATGACCACTTAAAAACATGGATGTTTAATTTTGTAAGGGGTTGTTGTTGTCGTTTGTTTGGTTTTGGGTTTTTTTTTTGAGTGAGCATGTAGCTCTTCATTTAAATGTGGTAGGAGCTATCAGTTGAATACCAGATGTTTAATCTAAATTTCTAGTTTGTTTACATTATTTTGAACTAAAACTGTGCTAATGGGCTAACTTTGGAAAATAAAAGGTGGGATTTCATAGGGTGGGAGGACAGTTACAGAAAAAGGAAATAAGTGTAATACTTAATGGTTCTTCGTATGAGGACACGCATATGGAATTGGAGCTCATGGTAATTGTTGGCACATTTTCTTAAGCACTGTATTTTGCCTGTGACTTTTGAAAGGATCAATCACTTGCAGCAATTTATGTAATAACTTTCTGGTGGTTGATTCTACTATTTTATTTACAGTTTTTGCCTGGTTCACTAGAATGCAATACCTTTGCTCCTTGGTACAGAAAATGCACTCTGTAATATCTATTATGGTATGGTCAAAGGATAATTTATTGTCAGATAGAAAAATAGGTCAACACTAATGTCACTTGATGATCAACCCCCCAAGTTTAATAAAACACCTCACCAGCATGCATTCTGCACAGTGCTTGATGTTTTATTAGGACTACAGTACCTAGCTATAGCAGGAGTGTAATTACTGAGCTGTCAGGGTGATAAGTGGGATTAATGGCAGCCTGGTGCACTTTAGTCTGCAGAGTGCTCAGAGAATCGGAAGATGGTATTATTATAAGAGAAAGTCTGGACTGGCATATTCATGGCACCCTCCCCTCCTCCCCAAAGCTCACATTCAAGTTTGTGCTACCCACCCCCCCAACAGCTGACATTTTCAACAGCTGTTATTTCTGAACCAGCTCAAAAATCAAGAGAAATAAATTGAGAAAGAGGCTTGCTAGCCACAGTGGGTAATCTGTACACTGCTTATCCTGCTAGGTGCCATTCCAGTCAGTTTTAACATGAGTATAGTCCACAGAAACATATTTTATATTAGGTGCAATTCTTTTGGTCTCGGATACAGGACTGTTGTATTTTAAAGGAAACCACGTTCAGGAAAATGAAGACCAAAAAATCATAATGTGATTTTCCTTGCTGTGTCCTTCCCTTATTTCCTTACTGCCTGCATAGGCGAAATGATCATCTGAGCTCTTATAGTAGTGTATTTTGTCTAGTGTATCTCCTTTTGTTCTGCTTTCTAGTACTAAAATTTTGCTGTCTTTCAATCTGCTTAGAATGCTAAGAGCATCCTCTTCACTTGGTGCTTTGACCACATCGTGCCTTTGAGGTCCCCACTGGCCTGCCTTTGCTTGTTAAGGCGTTCATAACATGTGCCTGTCAGTGGGTCATTCTGGGCAGGGTGTATTTAACTGCCACAGCTAAACCTGCTGGTGTTCTTCTGCCAGAGCCCTCTGACATCCTGACTAGTTGAACTAGTAACCCATCATGGTGTTCAACCTGGATTTGGCTTTATCCGATTTCTCAGCTTTTGTAGCCTGAGAAACATGTTTTCCTTTAAATATTTCCTCTGGGATGTTTTCCCCATCAATAGTTCTGTGAGAAAATCCAAACAGCCACGACCATGTGTGCCTTCAAATTTTGCTGGTGCTATGGCATCTGCAATACATAGCTAGATGATAATGAATATGAAGATGAAAGACTAATTAGTCTTTTAATTAATTGGCTTTGCCTTCTCTCTTATTCCACCCTTAATTGAAAGAAAAAAAAAAAAAGAAAGAAAACAAAAGCAATGCATGTGATCAACAAAGTTAGGGCAGTTTTTCACTCTAAGTATTTCAAGCATTTCATTCCTATTAATGTGCTCTTCATTTCTTTGTGCATATAGTCCGTGGGCCTCTTGCAGCTTTTCTGTGTTTGAAAAGATTCTGTCCCAGTTTTACAGTGTTATTATCTATCACTAAGTAACAATAATTAGGGTGGACTTGTGGAACTCATATAAGTAGTTGTGCTCAGCTAATGCATAAAAAATAAATTTTATTTCATTTTCTATAGATCATTAAAACCAAAATTTAAATAAATTATGTATGTTAGTAAAACAATATTGAAAGAGCATCTGGAAGAACTTAATGAATTCTGAGATAATTAGTAGTGTGAGATTTGACCTATGATAATTACTGATAAATAAAACCAAAAGTGTATACGAATGCTTCCGTGTTTAATGGAGAACGATTTTTCTGCTTTAGCTGATCTTTTGCCTTTCTTTGTTAGGTTTGCTTACTGGAAATTGCATAGGTTACCCTGAGGGCTTAACCCTTAGATGGGATTTGTGCAAGCAACCAGACCGGTACATCTTCATGGATAACTATGCAGGAACAGATGATAAATCTTTGCTACTTAGTATATTTTAATATACTGCTAGGTTTTGTCATTAAGGATGACAGGAAGAGGGTCTTAGGGATTTCAGTTGGATGTATGCGTAAGACTACTGAATTGTTTTCAGAGGTCATAGACATAGCACAGGAAACTCATAGAAAAGTGACTTAAAAAATTATTAGCCATTCTCATTCTTTGGCACATAGAGTACAAAATAATTCCTTCCTCTGTGGAAATACTGTTGCTTTTGCTTTTGTATGTCTGATTGTCCAACATCCAGAATTTTATCAGTGACACTTCCAGAACTTTGTCAATAAATTCAGATTCACAAGCCAGATGTTTTTCAAATAGAAAAATGAAATGGTCATAAGTTTAGCAATCTTGCATTCCAGGGGAAAAAAATTACTTCTATGTAATTAGACATTGTTTCCTAATACTTAGATGTGTATTCCTTATGCTTGTAACTGCACCCTACTGCTCTCCTTTGTAAAGTGGAGTCAACAGAACATAGACAATAAGAGCTGAATGCAAGTCAATAATGATCATGTGGTGCTTTGGGGTTATAAATAGAACTTTTATGAAAATGCCCTGTATTATTGCTTTGTGGCTTATCTTCTACCATGTTAACTCGAAAACCTTATGCCATTGGCAGTGTTTGTATTCGATGTCTCCTTGACACATTTTCTTTTGTTCCTCTAGATGCTTAAAGTGTGCAGATGCTCCTTGTCAGAAGAGTTGCCCAACTAATCTGGACATCAAGTCATTCATCACAAGTATTGCAAACAAGGTAAAATCAGGCTTGCAGTAGGACATGGAAGCAAATAACAGTGGTTACTTGCAGTTCTGTTAGTGAGATTGCATTTCAAGGTTTAACTGTGTAAAGTCTTAAAAAACCCAGTGTTTACAAGAACTGCTTTAAAATTCAAATGTCATCTAATTTTTAATTATATTTGCTGCTGTTCTCTGCCTGTATAGATAGTGCAAATATATTTCTTCATGTCAGTTTTTTTATGAAGTCTTTGGTTTTGATGGTTTTAAAATATAATGATATTCAAAAAATGGAGCATTGCAATATTATTTATTAAAACCCAGAGGTTTTACAGTTACAAACCTTTTTTTCATTAAAGATTTTTTTTTTCTTTTTGAGAGGGGATTATACTTTAAATTTGCTTTGGGCAGAAATTTGGCATGAAAGGTGGTCATCTTAAGAAATGTTTTCTTGTAGTTTATAGTAAGAGGCTCTGGTTAACACAAGTGTAGTCATTCACTTAGGCTATTAATAAAATACTACAGGCATGAATTGAACCTCCTCTTTTTATCTTTTCCTTTCTTAGTAGGCTATTATACTAAAATCATAATAAAATCTTAAGAACATTATTCTGATTTGTGGTTTACAAATGACCTCTAACAGTCAGAAATAGAAATAAATAAAGATGACTGCAAAGTTGACATGACAAGATTAATTAGGCTGTCTGGGATAGCATAAAGATGACTGGATATTGATTGCCCCATACCTTTTAAAACTTACTTCCCATCTGTGGAATCATTAGTTGCCTTGTGCTTTATTTTTCTGTTTGAGCCCAACTAGGCTCGTAATCTACTGGGGGTGCTACAAAGATTTTCTGGCCACGTTTTGTGCTCTAACATGTCTCGGTGCTAGATGCAGCTGAAAGGGCCGACAGAGGTAAAGCTGGAGTGAGGTGGGCAACAGCAGCGCTGCCCTGTGCGAGTTAACAGCCCTGTTGCCTTTACTATCCTGTGTGTTGTACAGAGAAGACACTGGTAGATTCTGCACCGTAACAAGAAACATTAGGATAAGAAGAGATACTAAGATACATGTATCAATGATAACATAACTATGTGTTGATGTAGTTTACAGTTATTGTCATTATGCTCAGCATCTGCATATAAACAGTATTTTTATATAATCTGTACCCTGTCAGTGTAGCATTTATTTTCATGGATGCAGGCATCTGTTTGCAACCATAGTATAGTATGCAGTATATTGCTGCTTGTTACATCGTCCAGGCATTGTGAAGCAGGTAAACCCAACAGAGAAGGTACAAGGCAGTAACAAAACTGCTAGTCTCCATCTCATCCCTGTGCTGAAGTTTGTTTAGGAAACCTAAGTTAATTTTATGGAAGTGTTTTACCAGGATGGTCTTTTCTTATGAAGGATTAGTTATGCTACTGCTTTGCATACGATAGTGTGTTGTGTTGTTGAAGAAAGAAGGGCCTGATTTTTAAAACATAGAAGCTGGAAATAAGGAACTGGAGAAGATGGACTGAAAGCTGCAACAGAAGATGTCAGAAAGAGTAGTAACACCAGCAGCATCCCAGAATGAAAAAATTGGTGGGTCTTTTAGACTGTGATAGCCTCAGAAATAGAATGCCCCTTTGTGACTTGGCAGACAGGGTGCGTCATTTGAACAGCTGATTCATTCTGAATTCTGTGAATCCATTACAGAACAGAGAAAATCAAGGTGGGGTGACTGCAGAGCTTTGATACTCGTGTTTTGGCAAAGGTGTACTGGAATAATATTAGGAAACTGACTCAAAGGTGTGAAGTGAAGTCTTTTCCCTGCTGAAGCCAATGGATATACTCTTACAGGTTTTAATCAGGCCATGTTTATCGGGTGGATCGATCCTACAGAGGTTGGGGTGTTTGACGGTCACTCTTAAATCGTGTTGGAAGCTGCAGATGCTTGGTAAGACTCTGGTTGTGCCCTGAGCAGGTGACCCGATCACATGCTGTTTTATCAGGAAATCCTGCTTTAGAAAAGAATTGCACTATAATACTCTCAGGAGATTTAACGCACTTTACGGAAAAAACTAGGTATCTTAGATTACTGAAATTACTGAAATACTTACAGCTTTTATTCAGTAATTACAGATTACTGAAATACTTACAGCTTTTATTTTCAGATTCCATCTGTATCTATCAATAGCTTCTCTATCTACTTTGAAACTAGTTTTTATAAAAGGAATACATCCATTTTGGTAAGTGCTTTTACCTCATGTTGATTCCTGATAAGTGAATAGAAAGCAGGAAATATTCAACATGGGAAGTTTTAAAAAGTTAGGTAGTCAGTTTCTGCTAGCCAAGATGTTAGGATGGGAAATTATATGCCTAAAATCAGCACTGCATCTGTGAAATCCAGTTCCAAGTGTGTTTATGTGAGCTTTACCAAAACAAAATAAACAAACCCAAAAAGCTAGAAGTAAGAAAAACGTACAACCAGATATGCTTATTAAATAGCTGAAGTCTTGAGCTGAGAAACAAGACTACTAATTCCTGCATATTTCTGGCCTCCACGTCAATGGCTGTTCCTCCTGTAATTCGTGCAAATTCTTACAGAAATAAAAAATGCATAGAGGGAATCCAAGCTTGACTTGATGGCTGTGGTCTGCTAGGCTGGATTTTCCTTTTGATGAATTCCTTTCTGGTGCCATTGCTAGCAAACATTTCTATTATTATAAATTCTGTTCTTCAGGAAGAGTAACAGTAAATTTTTCTGATTTCCTTTATTAATAGGATTTTTTCTAGGTATAGGTATGTACTACTACTTTTATACTACTGCACTTTGAAACTCCTTGCTTTTTACCAAGAAAGCAATAGAATAAGGTGGAAGTTGAGAGAAGGGTACTGAAAATTGAAATGATTCACCTGAAGTCATGATCCTGGCAGAGTCTGTAAGAGCCCTATACCATGGCTGCTTCTGTAGTGTCCTCTCCCCTCTTTCATTCTCCTGCTGGGGTGATTGAGGTACCTACACTATATAATTTTAGAGCAGACAGAAAACAAGAACAGTGTGCGTTTGAAAAGTCACACTAAAACTTCCGACATAATTTTGAAATTTTGAATATCCACTATGTTTTTAGTGGAACCAGTAAGCAATTTTTCACTTTATAATTAATTTTTCTAATCTTTTATTGAAATAATAATTTGGATATCATTCATCAATCTGCTTGCTGAATATTTTTTTATTATTGACATAAAAGTATTTACCTCACATGATCAAGGATATTTTACATGCTGTTGAAAATACTTTTCAAAATTATAAATATTTTTTGCTGTTTTCACCTTGTATAGAAACTTTCTTTTTCAATCCAAAATCATATAAATATGAGTCTGGCAGATTCTAGACAAAATAAATAGATGAAGCATAGAACATTCAGGTATTTGAGGTCAATAAATCCAGAAAATGGGGTACCTTTCTAGGTTTATTGAAGTCCCTCTCCAGTTTCTGAATCTTTCTTCATCACTCACTTGAGAAGCTTCTTTCAGCAGGTTACCCTTCTACTTGTTTAGAGGAGATTCAGTTCAATAAACTCCTTGTCCTCATCCCTGTGTAATCAGTAAGCAGCATTACATGCGGGTATTTATTTAAACATGATTCATTATTAATATAGAGTATTTAGACAGCAGCGTACTGAAAATGAATTACTTTGTCAGGTATTTAAGAGCTCTATTGTATGTAGTTTGTTTTATTGGAAAACTGCTATAACAATCATAAAAGGTCAGGGATTCTTGTTGTCTTAAGCCTGAGGCGTTTTAGATATTTACAGGCCATGTGCAATGTAGCTGGTCTGCCTGTTCTGCCATTAGACCTGAGCTCAGGAGTAGAAGAGGGACACTGACAGAGGGGTTGTTTCTGGGTTGAGGGGGTAATTGAATTGCCAGACTCAATGAGCCTTGAGCCTCTTTGAGAAAAAAGATGTCACTTATGCTCTATTGTGTTAGCTGCTGTGACTTGGTAGAGTTTAGGCCACAACTACCATTCTCTTTTTCCATACAAACTGGATTATAACTGCACTTTTTATAAAGATACAACCTATTCTATTGTGTTTTCCCAGTCAGTGTCTCTCAGTTCATACAGACCGCTAGCAATTGTGTCTCCCACAGACCAGACTTCAAATTCACTGTGCACACATTACTACTTTTGTTTCTAAACATCAGAAGATAGCAAACAAGTATTCTGACTTCCAGCTGTCCTCTCTTTAAATACAGCCTTCACGTTGCAAAGTGTTTATTCTTTGTTTCATAACGCACAGGTACCATCTTAGTTATTTCTTTCTTTAAAAAGAAAAACCACTAAGGGAAAAAAAAGGTGTTCAGCTGCAGTGGGAGGAAACTTTGTCCCCCTACCCCTTAATGAGTACCAGGAGTGATTTTTAGGATTTTACGTCCTCCTTTCCCCATGTCTGATACGTCAAAGCAAGAAGGAGTTGGTAAAATAGAGCTCCAGCACCTGTCATTCTTTGGGGCTGGCAGAAGCAAGTATTGTACAGCAGCAGAAAATCCTACAGCTTCCCAGAAGAAACTCTTTGCCTGAACACTTGCGGTGTGTCCAGCTTTCCTCCTGTTAAGCAGAAGTGTCAGAGGAAGCTGCCTCTTAAAAAGCAATGGCTGCTCACATGCTCTACCTTTGCAATGTTCAGTGAAATGGTCTTGCTATCAGACACCTTTATGGTTGAGTAGTTACATTCAAAAACAACTGTTGGTGCAGTTTAGGCATGGGGATATTAAGTTGTGTTACACAGCACAGGAGTAAGGAGTGAATGACTCGGCCTTTGTAGTCTGAATATATAATGAAAAATTGGGGGTACAGAGGAATCTTTTGTGTTATCAGTACTCAAAATTAAACTTTGTCTCTACAACCCTTTACTTCAAGTCTTGCAGTATTAGATGATTGCTGACATTGATTCAACAGTTTTCTCCTTGCTCAGGAAGACCGTCTTCTCCCATATCCCTTAATAATAAACTGGTCTGAGCTGACATGTCAAACTTTTTCTAAAAAAAAAAAAACCCCAAACAAATCCAAAAAAAACCCCAAACACCCAGAAAACAAACAAAAGAGCCCTCGAACCCCCATATGAGAAAAGCCATGCTGCTTTTCTCTGGATAAAAGGAAGTCCCTTGACTGTGCAGCATATTGGCATGGAAATGGGGAGAGAGAAATGAACGGCAGGAACAATACAGTGGAAGTTGTGGAACACAAGAGTAAGTTTTAGGATTTCAGAGAAATGTTTAGGTTTAAATGAAACCCAAGAAACCAAGGAAATGTGTGGGGTTTTTTCGAGAGAGATTTTTTTTTTTTTTTTCTTGAGCTACAAATGGGAGAGGGAACAAACTGGAAGATAGAGATGGATACATAGGGATTGGGGTGAATCTGAAGTTTGGGAGATTTGGAAAAAGGAAAAAAATGTTTGTGGTAATATACTGCAAATGAGAAAAAAGAAAATGTGAATAGACAGACAAAAAACTACCGGATCATTAAGAGAAAATGAAATGAAGAGAATATTGTAAGGGAGAAAGGCTGGTGAGAGGCATAGGATTATGACAGGTGAGAGAAACAGAATGATGGTTCTTCTGTGCCAGAGGAACTGTGAGTAAATTAACAAAGAACATCTATATGCCATTGCAAAGACTGTAGAAAATCATGAGTCACAGTTCATATGTAAAATAATGTAAGTGGGATACTGTTAATACAATGAAGGATTGTGGAAGTTAGAAAGCTGCTAGATGATTGGTAATAATTATATACAGACATGCATCACAATTAATCTTTAAGTACTACTTTGAGGCTTCAGGTTTTTGGAAGAGCTGTTTTATTCAGCTTCCTCTGTTAATCTTTGTATATTTTAGGTCACTAAATAAAAAAAAAAAGAAATTTAAAAGAAAAAGTAGTAATGGTGTTAAATTGATGCACTTGAAACAGTGACTTTACTTGAGATGTCTGTTTGTACTTAGTGTAATGGAATGGCTGACAGCTGGTTTCAGTTGCCATAGTGTAATTATGTAGAATAGACTTTTGCGATGACACTATGTCAATTAAGGAATCTCTCACATTCTAGACTACAAAGGACAAAATGACAGTACAAGATATTTCTTCCGTTCTTTTTCGTAAAAAGATAGTGACACTGTGTGAAATTACAGTCCTGTTATGATGACACAAGTCAAATGATGTGAAAGATTTCTGGATTGATTAAAAATCATCAGCATTATAATATAGAATATGTATGATTTGATAAGTTGCTGTTATGTTTTGTTCATTTTTCTTCAGAAGATATTTGGGGGGCTGACAGACTGGGGGCGTTTCTTGTTATATTTGAACTGGTGTGTGTCAATGTGAAAAATGCTACTTATATAACAACATACTTTAAATAGTGGCTCTTCGGTATGTGAAAATATTTGAATCCGGTACATCTTAAGTAAATTTTAAAGCCATCACAGAACATGAACTAGGAAAGAATGAGGTGATATTTTCCCATATTTTTTGCTATGTCTCCCTTTTTTTAAACTAAACCCAGATGAAAAGGAAATCGCTGCTTTTTTCGTCTTTTCTTTTAAAGTATTCACTCAGTCCCAAAATCCTGATGAAGTCAGTGTATTCATTTTTATTACACAAAGCATAATACTGCATATTCTTTATTGTTTTTGAGAAAATGGCAATATCAAAACACCCTGATGCATAATGAATTTATATAAAAAGCTCTTGAATTGAATCGAAAGAAAAAATGCTATAAACATTTCCTGACAGTAAATGCGATTTCTTCTGGTCTCTCAGTATTGATCCTATGTGTTTTAATAGTTGTTTTTTACTTGAAAAAAACAGTCTCATTTGCATGCAAATTATATAATGCTTCCAAATGATACATGTGGAGAACCTCCTCTGCCTGGTTTCCACTGATTATTGATGTCTGTTTAAGGCTTGTTTTTGTTCCCTGTGTTAGCAATGTAGTATTTATTGACATTTTGATGTAGGAAACCACAAAACATCCTATCCAGTTAGATTAATTTATTTCTATGAAAGTGCACAGGAAAAAAGATTCTATGAACAAAGGCACAAGCAGACATTTATCTCACTAAAAAATTCAGAAACATTCTAGTTTTAAACTTGCTTCCTTTGTGAAGTCTGTAAGAAACTAGCCAACTGAGTCATCTTATTATTTCAACATCTAAAAAAATTACTCCAAACTGTTCCCTACCCTGGAGTAACTTTGTCATTTTAACAAAACCAGCCTCCCTTTAATTCTGATCCTTTCTTATGTACAATGTGTGGTATGTAGTGACCAGCTTGCCAGGTCTGCATCTTATGTCTGTTTCATTTGCAGCCTGATACACCCTGGTTTTGTGAAATAAAAGTGATCATTATTTTATTTTTATATTCTATCTTTAATGCTAGTGGTAATTTAATTATCATTAATACTTGTTTTCAGGTTAAAAAAAAAGTTATGTAAGCACAAAATGTTTGTGTAACTGAACATTTAAGATACCGTGTACATATACTACAGTACATATACTGCAAGCTCTCATTTGTTACTGTAATAACACAATGGTTTGCAGTTTTATAACACAGTTTGTGTAACACCACTCAGTGTAACTTACTAGACCATGCTGTACTTCCCTGCCAGTTTTTGTCAAGTCTTGGAAAACATTTTTCTAATCCTGTTTGATATGTTAGGTAATAAATCAACACAGTAAAGGCAGGATAAATGATTAAATACAATGGAAGGATAAAGAGATGAAGCAACTCAGAGCAGGGCTCCTGAAGTCCTGCCCTTAGCACAGTTGCTGTGCTGGACTGCGCCTGGGTTTAAGGAACGTTGCAGGTGGGCTTGCTCTTGAGCCACTGTACAGAGTCAGAGTAGCAGCACTGGTAGTAGCAAAGCATCCTTTCACTGGTAGTAGACAGTATGAAATGGCAACGGGAATGGTGGTTTCCCTAGTGTTCTGGAAAGTGGAAGAGGAGAGTTAGGGAACTGCAGCTCTTCTGCAAGTATGTTGTAAGTTTACCAACGGTAAAATTGACACAGGGTGACTTTTTGTTGGCTGACAGGGAAGCTGTTGGCACTGAACCTGTACTTCCCTTTCATCTTTAGAGGTATCCACTTTAGCACAGTTGGAGCACACTAGTGCAGAAGAGTTGCCCTGCTGCTCCAGAATATAAGTGAAATACTTTGGAGTTCGGGTGTGACTGTCTTAATTTATCATTAAAACTTATTTAAGGTGTTAAGACTAGAAGATACATAGTTTGGTATAGTTTATCTAATGTCTTAATATTACATGGTAACATGAGCTCTATATCTTATGGTACTCTCATTTGAAGAGGACAGAGTTCCTCTTTTTCTCAGGTATGCTACTAGTAGTGGTAGCACAGCAGTAATTTAACTCATGATCATGACAGCAACATCTCAAGACTTCCCAAATCAGGACCCCACCTTCATATACTCTATCACGTTTCCCCCAGATGGAGTCCAGCAACAGTTGGACTTACACCCATTAGGACTTCAGTCCCAGACTCCTACTTACAGAACTCGGGCATGATGTTCTGAGAGAGGTTTCCCCAGATATCCATTCAATGAACCACGATCTCATCCCTATACCCACAATCACCCTGATCCCATCTCTCTGAATTCACTTCCTACTTTAACATACCCTGTTTTCCTGTAGCATAGCTGTGCTCAAAGTTTGGTTTGAGCTTGCAAAACAAGTAAAATATGCCAGCTGTGTTGACACTGCCTGTAGTGGCACAGCTAAAGTGTGAGAATATACTTTACAGATATGTAATAAAGTTAATTTTAAAAAGGAATAGTTTAACAGCTTTGCATTCTAGGCGTAACAACTACTAGCTTTGTATAATGATTGAAATTACAAAGCCTAAAAATGTAGAAAATCCTTAATGAAGTTACTTAAATGGAAATGCATGTTGTTGTAATTGTTTCCATTGAACCAGAGTTGAAAATAAAAAATAATAATTCTGGACAACACAGGAAGGGAAAATATAACTGTCATATGTAGTGAAATACCAAACTGCACAAAAATTCTTTGAAAACCATTTTGTTAGTGTTAGTGAGACAAATCCCCACCACTAGTTTGTAATTATTCCTTTAGGGTGGAAAAAGGGATGGCTAGGTATAATTGCCTGGGAAACAGATGTCTAGTGCTACTTAAGATGCTGTAGGGTATCTAGGCTGGTATCAGAGTGCTGCTTCAGAAAGACATGGGTCGTGTGCATTGATTGTGTCACCACTGCTGTCTGCATGGTTACAGACATGAGCCGACAGTGTGCCCTCACAGCCCAGAAAGCCAACCATATCCTGAGCTGCATCAAAACAAGCACCACCAGCAGGTCAAGGGAGGTGATTCTGCCCCTCTACTCCACTCTGGTGAGACCCTACCTGGAGTACTGAGTCCAGCTCTGGAGCCTCCAACATAAGAAGGACATGGACCTGCTGAAGCAAGTCCAGAGGAGGGCCACAAAGCTGATCAGAGGGCTGGAGCGCCTCTCCTATGAAGACAGGCCGAGAGAGTTGGAGTTCTTCAGCCTGGAGAAGAGAAGGCTCCAGGGACACCTTATTACAGTCTTTCAGTACTTAAAGGAGGCTTATAAGAAAGATAGGGAAAGACTTTTTAGCACGGTCTATTGTGATAAGAAAAGGCGTAATTGTTTTAAACTGAAAGAGCGTAGATTCAGACTAGATATAAGGAAGAATATTTTTACAATGAGGGTGGTGAAAGGCCTGGTTGGATGCGGCTTTGAGCAACCTGGTCTGGTTGAAGATGTCCCTGCTAATTTCAAGGGGGGATGGACTAGATGACCTGTAAAGGTCATTTCCAACCGAAACTATTCCATGATTCTATGCATCCGGGACATCTTCAATATAACTAAGCTTCTGTGTTTTGCTGCTGAATTGTGCTTACAGTGTCTTTACTGGCTGTTTTTAGCACCTCTCAAAATCTCTGGCATATCAAAATAGCATTATTCATCTGGAAGAGCAAATATATTTTCTAATATTTACAACTTTTGTTTAACTAATACTCCTTTATGTTGGAATAAATGAGAATTGGGGATGATAAAGTGCCTTACCAGTAACTGCAGACAAAACAAAAGCTCCCTGAGAACAGTTGTGTGAGGGTGTTGCCTGTTTGGTCAGGAATAGATGGATTTTAATAGTGTCTAAGAAAATCCTATTAGAGTGCACCAGGTAGCTTGCTTGTGTTTCCAGGTGATGGACAGGGGCTTATGCTGTGCCGAAGACCATCATCTGTAAGCAAAAGGTCTAGTTAATCTACAAATAAATTTCTTAAATATTGGCATTGGGAACTCTAGGTGTGTCTATAGCATCTTATTTAACTTCAAGAGTTTTATGCTCAGTCTTTTAATACGTCTTCAGTGAATTTGAACCTCCCAGACCAAAGTCTTCTTACCATTGTTGGTTATATTGTCAGATCTTGACACTGCTCTTTTTATTCATAACTGGATTCTTGCTATGGATGGCACAGCATTAACTTTTAATAAACACTGCTGTGAACATTAGCCTGCTTGACAGACAGCAAGTCATGGGCATTGCATAGGGTTTGCTGTGACCAAGTACTTCATGTTGTTTGAACACTACATCATCTGGCTGTTCTGAGTCAGCTGTCCTGGGACAGAGAGGTAAAGATATTTGTTATAAAAAAAAGGTTTGTGTTAGTAATGGTTATTGAAGGCTGGATATTGGAAGAAATGGTGGAAGAGGGAAGATACTATTTTTTAATCTCTCGGTTATTCTAGTTTGGAGAAAGCTGGAATGAGATCACAGCATTAATTTCTCGCTGAAGAAACTTTTGTGGAGCCTTGGCTGTGTGCTAATTCTAAGGGGTACTATATTGTCTTCTGGCCCTTAAGGGAAACCCTAGAAGGAACCTATATTCATGGACTTTCCTTGGTGAGGCATTTCAAGTGAGTGGGAGGAGTGTTAAGAAGAACAACTAACTAGAATCTACAATTAAGTAAACTTCTATGTTGACTTTACAGAAGAAAAGGTTTGCTTTGATTTCACCATAGTTTCATTAGTGTACGTGTAAGTGCAGAACTGCCATCAGTAGTTGTCCCTCTCTAATTGAGACTTCAGTTCATTCCTGGCATTTCCTCTGATGCTCCCTCTTAAGAGAGTTACCGAGTCTAAAGAAACAACCACGGGTTGTTTTCTCACAGCATCGGGCACAGGGAGCTTGCTAATGTCTATTCCTTAGGTTCTTATTATGGAAAGAAATCTTGATAGCTCTCGTGTTAGGAAACTGTTCCTTTTCTGAAGATGTGCACTGAATATTGAGAATCTGTGAAGGTGTAAATTGTACATAGCTTCTTTAATCAGTTCCCTGGTTTGCTATTTAGAGAAACAGAAAAATAAATGTTTCTCCTCATCAGTATGTGATTGGGGAAAAAGAGCTCAAAGAAGAATTCAGTAGTGCAATGTGTATAGGTAGCTACATAGGAAACCTTATCATGGGTCTGGGACAATTGGTGCTACTGATCTGGTGTGAAGGACAGGCATATCCGCAGAGATGTTGTGCACAGTTATGTAAAATAATCTTTTCATTCCCTGTGTCACAAAGAACTGATAATCTATCACTTTCTGGTCAGGCCTCCTACAAGGGTTACAACTCAGGCTACTACCCAATTGACCTAAAAATGGAGAAAGTATTTACAAGTATATGATGCAGGCATTGTACTTTTTGAATGCAGATTTGTTAAGCCGCTAAAAATCCTACAACCACCTTATACTGAAGATGCTTTTGACTATTTTGAAAGCTAAAAAAAATAAATTATCTTTGCATAATCAACAAATTGATGTTCTTTCCAGTGTCTTTCCCATTATGCTGTATAACACGTTACTATATTTAAATAATGGCACTGTTATTTAACATTTGTATTTCTATGTTATTCTGGTAGCCAGTTAAAGAAGTATTTTGAATATTCTGTTGAATTTTTGCTTCCTTGGTATGTGACTCTCTCTTTTTTCTTTTCTCTTATTTTTTCCTTCAGAACTACTATGGAGCTGCCAAAATGATTCTTTCTGACAATCCGCTTGGCCTGACGTGTGGAATGGTGTGTCCAACATCAGATCTCTGTGTTGGTGGCTGCAATTTGTATGCCGCTGAGGAGGGACCAATTAATATTGGTGGATTGCAGCAGTTTGCTACTGAGGTAGGACTTGCAAATGTATCAAATTCTATATATGTAGAGATGCGTATTGTCTAAGTGGTTGCTTTTGTTAATAATTTATTTTTTTTAAAGTTAGTACTAATAAAATAAAGGTGTAGGAAGTTAAAATAATTATCCTTCTTCTTACAGCACATTCAGAAGCTTAGAAATGCTTTCACAGTGCAATAGTTTATAGGAACATAAGGAACATTATTTGTGAACAAGATGACTCTTTAGAAGCACTCAGTGTTGAGACTATTTGTTTTATAATGAAAGATTTATCTAAACCAAATGAAATTGTGGATGTTACTGAAGTAGGCTGCATAAGGGAAAAGATCAAGTGCACCTGCATCTGTAACTGCATGTTGAGATGTAGAACTGTTCTGTTCATAGGGTAGATCCTATTTCAGAATTAGTATGCATTTGTACTGGCTTTGGGGCAAAGCAAAAGTTTCAGATGTTTTAGACTGTTTACTGTCCTGTTTTGCCAAAACTAAACAAATAAGTAGTTTCAGGTTGACCTGAAATGTCTTTGCACGACTGTCTAGGTAGATACAGAGACACACACATGTATGTATAAATTTATTATTTCATAAAGGTATGTGTATATTTTGGCTACTGAAGCAAAGGTTGTTACTTGCCACTTGATGTTTGGAAGTCTTCTCAAGCGTTTCTGTTCAGGTACAGTGCATTATTTATGACTATATAGTTTCAATGCTCCAATTTCCATCTGAAGAAAGATGGAGGCTACAGCTCCTTTGTTAACTTCCTTGAATGACATGGAGAATTTGTACTAAACTCATGGTCTCAGCTGGCATGTCATCTGATCTGTCTGAAGTTTTTCTGGGTAAAAATTGTGATTTTGGTCTCTGTAAAAGTAGGGAAGTTGTGGCTGTATAAAAAAAAAAAAGGCGATATGCATGTCTTAAGATTGCATAGTCCTTAACTAATGAGCATGGACCTCTTCTGTTTCTTGAGCCATTTGGCTGATGATATTTACAAACATATGATGAAATTCCAGTCACCTTCGCAAAGCCTGAGGAAAAAAAAAAAACAACTTTGTAGGACAGACCAAAATAGAAACGTGAATCAATCTGGAAGTAACAGATGATATGTCTTGAAGGGAATTTTTTTTCCTCTGCTGTCATTTCCAGACTTCGCACCCCTTTATCGATGGCTGTGGGTCATGATTCGATGAGCAAAGGTTCCTACCTGCTGCAGTTCTTCTCCTTTTATCTTCTTTCTTCTCTCCAGGAAACTTGTAAACCTTCTGTAGAAACTACTAAACGTTTCTGCTAGCTGTTGCTGAACCTTCTCTCCCCTCTGTCCTTTGAGTAGCTATCCACTTTGATTTTCTTGAGATTGAACATACAAGTGTAAGAATCAGTGCAGTTTGGACAAAAGTTCTCATTTGCAGAACAAGGTTAGAGACACTGAACTGTGTTTGTTCTACATGTATATTCAATAGTTGGGTTTTATCGATCAAGAGCAATTTTATTAGCTTTTCTTCTAGTGGCCTTTATTCCTTATATATAAAATATAGTATTTGTTGCAAAGGAGAAGACTTTTGTTTTTCAAAAACAAACAAAAAACCCAAACAAAAAAAATGCAGACAAAAGAGAAAAAAAGAAAGATTAAACAGTTGTCAAGTAGATGAAAAATACAATGGTGAAATATTACTGTTTAGGAACCAAATGCAAGCAATATCTTTTAAAACTTGATTTGTGTCTCCTTTTAGCCCTAATGCTTTGATTAATAGAGAGGAATTATAGCTTGATAGATAATACTAAATATCTGTCATTTTTCTTCAAAAATCTTTAGAAATCTATTAGAAAAGCTCATTGCTAGCACAATGATTGATATGAAAACTGCAGAGAGGATGAATAGCTCACAATGGCTTTGCTCCTAATGTTTCAAGTTTGTTTAAAGTGATATTAGTGTCAAGAGGATAACTAAATAAAATTGTTATTCAGTTCTATTTAGCACTCTAACAAAAATATTTCAGTAACTTTTACTATCCTTAATATTTTTGTAGTATCCTAAAATGTTAAAATTACTTGTTAATAACCTTTAGATTTTCTGCCGTTTAACAAAGAGTTTGTATGTTTTGTAGTACTCATAATTAGTAATAATAGGCAATCACTTTTGTAATTAAAACCTTTTTTTAGCTTTCATTCCGTTAACTTTTACTATGAAAGTGTGTATAGTTGAAAAAAAAGTATGAGTTCTTCCAAGTAGCAATCATTATAAAGTATAGATTAAAATACTGAAGAAAATAAAGTACTACTGCTCGTACAAAAGTTGGCCCAGATACTGCAAGTGAAGTGTGTTCACAGCTTTAGCTATGTGAGTAACTTAGCAAATTGTGTAATTTAGGCGTGCAACATGTGTTACTCTTAATGAGAGCTGCGTGGTAATTCTCATGCACTGTGTAATAGTTTTTCCCACAGGGCCTTATTTACTGAAGACTCCATTGTGCGTAAATCTAGTTTTAGACTTTTTTCCTTGGAATTAGTCTGAGAATCTTACACTTGATGCATTAGGACAGTGAGCAATAATAAAAAGACACAACTGCTAGCTGAGATAAAAGATAAAATTGCAGTAAAGCAGGAATGTGAGTTTAAAATGGGAAATATATGGGTATGACGTATGCCCCTTTGTGCTTCTGAACAATGACTGATCATCTGTTCATACTGCAGATATAACTCCCTAATTGTAAAAATATTTGTCTTGCATACGGTAGAACAAAAAAAAAAGGCACCTAACACCTCCTGAATTTTCCTTCTGCCCTTCTATATAGTTTTGTAACTATGTTTGGCTAATGCTCAAAGTAAATTGTAATCCAGTCTGAAAAAAAATGTAAATTATGTGTTCAAGTGGAAAAAAAAGAAAATGTCCATTTGTATTTGTGATGTAGAATGTGTATAGTGGGATGCAGTTACCACGGTAACTGTTGTATCTAGAGAATAAGATGGAGTAAAAGCTCAGTATTATAAATGATGAGTGTCAAGCGCAGGTTACACCTGCTACTACACAGGACAAAATTATATTAATGTCTTTATCTGTCTCCTTTGTCCAAGTACTTTAGAATCAGGAAACATCTCTGGTTTTGGAACACAAGTTCAGTGAAAATATACTGAGATTTATACATACTAGCATGAGCTGTATGGCTGTCAGTGCCACAAAATAAACTAAAATTACTGGTTTCTCAAGTACAAGTGTGTAAGCTTGCAGTAAAAAAGGAGCGTGATCTATTACATTGTCTACTGTAGTATTACTAAGAAGCCCTCAAAATCTGACACTTGTGAATAGACATTACTGAACCTAAAGGTTCTCCTGTGTTTCTGGTTAGCCATTCTGAATGGAGCAGCACAAATAGAAAATGTATTATTTTAGTCACTGCATGCTAGATTTAAATACTAGATCATTTAGGACTGTGACTCTTGTGCCAGCTACAGTTCTGGTGATTTGTTTCTCTCTGGAGATGTCTTCTGGCTGCTGTTGTAGCAGAAAGAAATTGGAAAAGGAAATTTGATATGTTTTTTTCCTGAAAGATGCATTGTATGAGCTAACCTGCTGTTAACCTAGGGGCATCTCTGCAGAGCACCTGTTCTGGGAGGTGAGCTCTGGTGAGGGTCCTCCTCTGAGTGCAGAACCTCCCTTCTCCACCAACCCACCACAGGCAAGGAAGAAAGAGCTGTCCAGAGGGATTGCCATGGAGGGGTGTGCTGCACCTTCAGGCTCAGGATCCCCCTTTTAGTGACATACGGACAGCTCTGATCAGTCTTAACATAGGTGGGGTGAGAAGGTGGTTCTCACAGATCCTGCAATTGAATGGCCTTATGATCTTTGCCTGGGCCCCTCACCATTGCCAGCTCAAATGGGCCTGCTGCATCTACAGAGGAAGTTTGTTCTGGGAAACTTAGAGGACAAAAAGAAAGAAAACTCTATTTGTATGAATTTTTATTTTTATTTATTTATTTTAATTTATTTTATTTCTTTTGATTATTTTCTCTTTTAAGTCGTGTTGAAGTCTCTATTAATCAATTATAAAAGTGTAGGCTTGTCTGAAAAGGATCATGCAGCCTTTTGCAATAGTTCAGGGGATGAATCTGAGGACTTCTGATTTCTCAGACCAATGCTGAAAGACTTGCTAATATTTGGACAAGCTAAATAAAATTCTCTAAAGCATGATATGTTGACATATGGACTCTGCAATGTCTGAGATTCATGGGTTTTCTTAGGCCTGGGATAATGTTAATGTATAGTTGTTATGTAGGTTTGAAAAGTCTTTAATGAGGTGCTTTAGGCCCTGGTTTTGTCAACACTCACCTACTTGCATAAAAGTTTACAGTACTGCAACTTCAGCTGTTAACTTGCAGATGGAGGATCAACAAGTTTTCATAACTAGCTCATGTTATGAGTCCACTTGCTGTACATCCTGTGCTGTCCAGTATAATTAAATTAAATTAATTGTGTGATCATGTAATTTGACAACTTCAAAAAGATTACTGCACATGCAATTTGCTTCATTTTTTATTAAAATATGTGCAGAATATTATCTTCTCTCTTAAATATTGAACTGCCCCATATTAATGTAAAACAACCTACAGATAAAATATCCATGGAAACCAGTGGGAAAGTGTGAAACTAATACACACAGTTCCCAAATGTTACTGATTTCATTGCTGATATTTTTTCTTTTTGTGCACTAGCAAAATCTGATAACAATTCAAAATATACTAATACGCTTCACACTAAAATAAATACAAGCCAGATGCTAATGTCTATGTCAGTTGCTGTTCGGTATCTCATCATCTTAGTGAAGGATATTTAATGTCAAACCCGACTGATAAACTTACTTCTATTGTCTTTTAAGCATGGAAGCAAGCATTATGCCTCAAGAATATAAAATATTTAGTTATGAAGTTTAAAAATATTTTACTAAAAGATTAAATTTTCCCACAGTTCCTTCCATTTTCCCTGTTTTTTTGTATTACTTAAGAAATGTGATCTTCTGTGTATGTCTTGGAGACTACCAAATGTGCTTTTTATCATCCTGTCTAGTTCCATAGGTTTAGGGAAAGGCATTTTCACATTTTACATTTTAACATCGAGGTTAAACTTTCAGTCTATTTTCTGTTTTATTTAACAGATTTGTTGTCATAGTCTAAAGATTTCATAAAATATTAATCCATATTTAAATAAATGTGGATTAGAATAACACTGTCTGACCATATTTGACTTCTTCAGAAAGGGAGAGAAGGGCATCTACAGTATATTCCTCTTACAAAAATTCTTATCAGAAAACTCAGAAGAGACTGAAGTGAGTTACTTTAATTTATTCTAATTTATATAAAAATCGAGGTAATCATTCTGAATAACAGTTCTAACCTGCTCTAATGGTTTTAAATGTTTTAGATTCATTTAAATCATGCTTACTGTGCCATAAAAGAATTTTCATCAGGTTAGCAAAATGCATTCCTCTGACTCACCTGCCACTCTCTGCCAAATGTCACATCTTTTCATCAAAACATGCTAATACTAGAGTTGTGTGGTGAAGAAAAGAACCAGAATTATATTACATGAGTAGAACAATAAGATTTTCCTCATCTGCATTCTGAAAAACAGCTGAATTGAGTTGGCTAAAACTTTCCAGGAAAATTAAAGTGGGTCAGACGCCCAGCAATTGAAACCACCATAGTTTGCTTAAGTGGGAAATATCATGGAACCTTAATACAAACTTGTGTTTGCATACAGTGCCTGGAATTGTGCTCTTTGTCAAGTATATTGAATATTTTGGAACAGGAGCCAATCCCACTGTGGTGAAAGGATGTTTGATTTACAAGGGAGAACAAACACCCAGATTTCACACTGGAGAGGACGTTGAGCAAATGCAGTCACACATATGCACTCTGAAGTTATGCAAATAGGGAAACTGTAATATGTTACAAAAAATTGAATTAAGACATAATTTGTTTCAGTTGTTGGAACTTTAACACAATAGATTGGCTGTTTCGGTTTGGTCAAATTGTATCTCACTTGAGATACAATCTCCATAATATTTTTGTAAACTGGGATATCATTTCTATGGACCCTAATGGACATGGAAGCATAAGAAGTGGACAGAATCTGTGTGGGTTTAGTTTGAATGGGCCCTGGATGGTGAAGTAATGACGATTGCATATTATTTGATAAAAAGTTAAAAAATAAATGCCCAGCATTACTAATGTCTATTAATAATTTAACTAATCTCTTTTGTCTGAGACAGCCAGAAGGAAAGGCAGACATGGGGCTGATGTCTTTTATTTCGGTCTTTCCACTGGGAGATTTAGCTTTAAAATTCATTATTTGGTCTCATTTTCTTAAATAAGTTTTGGTTAAAAAGCACTGCAGAACAAAAAAACCCCACAACTCTGTCTAAACAAAAATGAAAAAATCTTTTTGAAGGGAAGGTGGAAAAGGAAGGCAATTATATTAAACTTCACGTGCATCCTGACCACAGTCTGAGCAGATTAAAATCGGAGGGGACAGTTGTGTGTAATGTGGCATTGAACACTTGCTTGCAAAGTAGTCATCTCTGCACACCAAAGGATTTGTACAGAAGAATTCAGTGATATTTAATTAGGTGAATTACAGTGTAGGGAAACTTCACTATGAGGTGAGTGAAAATCTCTTGAAATGCATTGAAGCAGTTTGCTATTTTCACACAGTTACCCTGCCAGCCTTAATATGCAAAACTGCCACTGAATTCCAGATGGCAAGATATCACGGCACAAGCTGGCTGTGCTGCATAAAGACAGTTTCACCCTATTTGCAAATAGGCAGAATTGAAGTTGACCATTCAGCCTGAACAACAAGGATATCCTGCATGAGTGCTTGGTTCCTGAAGCTTAACACTGCACTATAGTACTGTCTAGTAGTGTGGCACTTTAGTATAACATTTTGTTGATGGGTGTTACTATTCAACATTAAATAGAAAAAAAAATATGTTAACAATAAAGTAAATTTAGTGATAAACTTATTAAGCATATGCATATTCATAATGTTCAACATAGAAATTAAATATGCAAGTTATACAATTTTTCTTACTGAGTAGCCCTCTGAGACTTTAATGGGAATTTGGTATCATTCAAGCCATTTCTGTGTGAATGTAACACAGCAGACATTTTAAAAATATTGCATTTTGGTTATCACAGTCTAGTTTCATGGTACAATATAAGATTTTCAGCCTGTGAAATCCATTAATAACCACATTAAACCTTCCCATATTGTATGAATTTTCAGGTTTAAATGATTTTTTTTAAAAAACAATTATCTGTCTCTTGCTTCTTGCAGTTTGTTAAAATGCTATGTAGATTTACAAAGACTGGGGGAACTTGACACAGAAATTTTACAGGGGGAAGGAATTAATCATTGGTTTACCTAGCATGAGTGCTCAAGTGCACATGAAGAAAATGAACAGTTCAAAATTTAAATGAAAAATTCTATTCACAAGTGGAATTGCTAAAGTTTAACCTGAAAAACCTTTGCTTCCCGAGTTCTAAGGAAAGTAAAAAATATTGGTAAACTTGTTAAATAGCTTAAATATGTTATTTACTAAGACAAACGACAAGGTATGCATTTTAGAGGATTAGTTAGTACTTGTGGAGCACGGTTCTGCATTGAAATAGTTAGGGAACAATGTTGTCTTCTGAAGTTTTTGTGATATGACTGAGAATCCCAATGCAATTAACTGTTGTATCCTTTTGGTACAATATTTTGCTTCTGCTACAAAGAAAGCTATTTTGCTTGGGTTAAATATTTTCCCCCTAATACCTGAAATAAAATGAAGATGTAACTGTGCTCTTCCATGCTTCTAATCTTTAGTAGCCTGCAAGACCTGTGAGTCTATTCTTTCTTTTTACAAGAAAGAGACTCTATTCCTTCCCTTAAAATGTATGTAAATGCATAGGATAGTGAAGCCTGTCTCAGTAAATGTAGAATATGTCTGCCTTAGCCTCTTACCTGTGTGCCTAAGCAAAGAACTGATTTAATGCAAATCTGAAACTGTGTGACATTTTAACTAGGTTAAGAGCCAATTGCGCTGGGTTCTGTTTTATACATAATAGTGGTCAGAAACTTTCCAAAACTGCTTTTAATAGTCATAGAATCAGAGCCAAGACAGAATGGAGCAGCTCATCACCATTTTACAAATGAAGAATGCGGGCATAGTTGGAACAGTGTAACTTTCAGGTACGCCTACAACTTTTGGACACCAGATTAAAAAGTGGAGAGCATCTCAAAGAGATGAGCAACTAACATGAAATAAGTCCTATTAGAATTATTTAAGAGGAGTCATTTAAAGCATGATCTATGTTTGAAAAATATAGCACTGAGGATGAGAGGTAGTTCCTGCAAAAAATATTTCAAAGCCACCTAAGATTGGTTACCTACCATCTCTAAAAAGTCAAACCATTTATGATTTATGCAGGCTCACATAAGAAGTTTCTTGAAGAAGCAAAGCCTCTTCACTGGCATTGTAATCCTTTGCATTATTCACAAGAACAATATTCTAGTAGTAAGAAGAATCTGAATGTTGTTTAGAAGGAAATTTTTGGTGTTACAGAAATTCTCTGCCATCTGCCTGACTTTGTATTACTATTCTGTTAGTGGTAGTCTGGTTCCGTTTGCTCTGGTAGTAAAAGATCTGACTTCAGACATTTTTAAGACAAAAAGAGCCATAGCAGGACCAAACCCTGCAACTACAACATCCCTCACAGATGCACACATCGTGTCATTTGGGAATCCCTGTAATGTTATGAAGTGATCTGCAATAATACATCAATGATATGTGACAGTACTCACAGAAGCTTACATCATGTTATTCATAATAAAATTTAAGGAGAGAATGTAAAGTAACCTGTTGAATGTATTGCTTTTCAGGTGTTCAAAGCTATGAATATTCCTCAGATCAGAAATCCTTCCTTACCTCCTCTGGAAGATATGCCTAAAGCCTATCATGTGAAGATAGCTCTCCTTGGTGCAGGACCTGCAAGTTTAAGTTGTGCTTCCTTTTTGGCTCGATTGGGCTATTCAAACATCACCATATTTGAAAAGCAGGACTACGTTGGTGGCTTAAGGTAAAAAACAATTACAACAAAACACCATTTCTGATGGTTATGGAAAGCATAGCAAAAAATATTTTGCAAATTTAGTTCCCTGTACCTTAACCTAAGGAAGAGAACAGAAAAGTTCAGATCTGGAAAACTTATTTTTTATTTAAATAATTTAACATTCAAGTTAAGATAGGTACAGTTACAGGCAAGCTTTAACTGAGATTGTTGGCTATTTTCTATATTCTCTTCAAATGACCTCCAAATTTTCAGGGTGCGATTATTATCAAATCAACGTTTTAGAAAAGTTTGTCCAAAAGTTTTAAAACAAGATGAAGTACTTGTAGCCATACATAGTGAAAGAATTAGTAGATCTTTAAAGTGCTTTAGACAGATAGTAATTTAATGGAGGATTTTAAATTTTGAATGCTTTCATAAACTACCTTACGCAGAGAAAGGTGACAGTGAATAAATCCATCATGTGTGCCTGGACTTGCAGCTTTAGTAAACCATACCATAAGAGTGAAATAAATCCCCTAAATTCTCAACCCTCAACAGATTACAAATACATAAAGGAAGGTACCTTTGCAGTTTTCCTGTATGGTGGCTGCTTCGCTGATATTTGCATGGTGCCATGTCCTCTACACTAGAAGATGAATTTTTACCACTGTAACAATGGCTGAGATCATACCTTAGAAATTTTTTGGAATCCCTAAGTATATATCAACCCATTCAAAATCAAATTTTACATGTTGAAGATACATTCACACTAAAATGTTTACAAGACAAAAAATGAAAAGAAACAGAGAGAGAAAGAAGGATGACATGCTCACATTTCTCAGTGCAGCATCACTTAAATCAATAGAGTTGACACCATTAATGAATTTGATCCATAATGTCATAATGTCAAATACTTATTCAGTGCTCTGGAAGATAGAGAATCAATGATGGAGAAGTTGAACTGATTACTTGTATTTTTCCCAGTGAGGTTCAGAAGTATTCTACCTAATCATCAAGGTGTTAATACACAGGCATTTAACTGTGGAGCTAGTTTACTTCGACTGGTTGCCCTATAGGGTTGCAAATTTAGTATATGAAATATCTATTTACCTGTTGAGTAGCACATTTTCATAAATACCAGATATAAAATCAGTTTTGTTACTGTAAAATAGTAAGAAATAATGAGATGTTTCTAACAATGAAGCTTTACTTGGTGATAGGTTAGACTCAGGTTGGACTCCACAATAAAATATAGTACTTTCTGCAGCTGCTTACAGCACAGTGCTGCAGTTGCTTACCATGTACTTGTATATTTGTATGTTCTGTTAGTAACCATAACGGTCAAACAGTGCATTTAAAAATGTATTTCTTTTTTCCGAGTTTTAAATACACATAGCAATCAGGGTCAAATTTTACTCCCATTCATTTTAGAAAGTTTCACATCTGGTTTAAAGGCCTTACTTTAATCTTGGAACAGAAGGGAGGCTGGCCTGTGGCAGTAATCATCCATTATTTCATTTGTAAGGTTTCGCAGTACATCTTTTAACAAGTTTAGGTTATTGATGGGTATATTTTCAAGGCTTCATAAACTATTGCAAATGGCTAACAAGACCAAATTAATTTTTTATTTGGAATCAGCAGTTTGGAAGGCCAGTGCTTGTGTCTTTTTTTAGTTTGCTTTGTTTTATTTAAAGTGTTTTTAACTAGGATGTTCCTTCACATACATGTTACATCATAGCTAACATATTGTGACACTACAATCACTGGAAACTTTTCTAGTTCCTGTGATATGATATTTAAACGTAGCATAAGTCTGTGGTTATCTGAACACGTCTGAATTTCCCAAATTCATGATTAGGGTTTCCTACATTTCACCAGTTGTGTAAAATTTATGCTTTATAACAGAGTAGCCATGAGCGGATCACGATCTTGCTTACAGACCATGAACAGGCTTCGCTGCTCATGCTCCTAGCTATGCCACTAGTTTACAACATATTTCTCTCGCTAGCCAAAGGGGTGTCCCTTGAGCAAAAGTAATTTGGGATCACTGAGAAACACCAAGCACCTGCCCAAGCACCTCTAACTTCCATGAGATTTGAGGAAGAGGTGAATTTGTGGGACACCATTCCCATCCACTGCATCCCTCCTGCACCTCTGCCCTGTTTCCTTCTTACCCTCTGTTTCTTCCTTGGGAAGCCGGAGACTGTCTTCGACTGCTGAAAGAAATTGTATCAGAATTGCTGAGGTACCAGTTCACTTTCTTAAAATGCAGCCTGGAAACGTGGTAAATGTGTGTGCATGTGTCCCCACAGAACTGTGTGTATTTGCATATGAATATCTATGCACATTTGTATGTACTTATATGTGGGTGTACTCCACAGCACAAAACTGTAACTAAATGTTTAGTAAGAGAAAAAAGGTGTTTACAAATTCTGACAGTGATGTAATACAGTTGGTGCTCTTCTGCATTCTTTTAAGAGTCAGGGAAATGACAAGCCTTCAACACATATATAGGTGGCTTGGAAAATAGAACTTTTATTTTTTAATTAGATTTCTTTATTGAATCTCTGTTGCAGAATCATATTGATACATTAGTTTCTGCCTCAGACACCTTTTTACTTAGCATGACCTGTGAAAGTTGTATTGTCATGGTACATTCATTATATCTGATATTTAGAATACTTTTCATTGTACACTGCTCAGGAAATGTAAAAAAGGGGCATTACTAGAACTTATAAAGAGGAATACCAGTTTCTTATCAATATAATTGAAGTTGATGCAACTTAAAATACATAAAATCCTTCTGGCCTGTCAAAGTTAGATATTAAAGATGAAGTTCCCAGACAGGAAACTGCTGGAGAGGGTACAGCAAAGGGCCACAAAGATGATTAAGGGCCTGGAGCATCTCTCCTACAAGGAAAGGCTGAGGGACTTGGGTGTTTTTAGTCTTGAGAACAGAAAGCTGAGGGGAGATACTAATTAATGCATACAAATACTTGTCAGGAGTACGAGGCTGGTCTTTTCTTAGTGGTGCCCACTGACAGGACAAGAGGAAATGGGCACAAACTTGCATATAAGAAGTTCCACCTAAACATGAGGAGGAACTTCTTTACTGTGAGAGTGGCAGAGCACTGGAACAGGCTGCCCAGAGAGGTGGTGGAGTCTCCTTCTCTGGAGAAAAATCTGCCTGGACAAGTTCCTGTGCAACCTGCTCTACGTAGACCCACTCCAGCAGAGGGGTTGGACTAGATGATCTCCAGAGGTCCCTTCCAACCCCATATGATTCTAAGTCGTCACTAACAATATGTAAAGTAAAGCCACAATGACTCTCTTGTGCCAATGTTTTATTATGGAAATTATAGATCTATTAATTTGAAAATAGATTAGGCTGTTTGATGCTTAGAAATATTTGGGGGGGAAGCTTTCACTTTTCTGCATAGTCAGGTTTTTTTTCACCTTCGTTGTACAAAAATATCTAAAATAGAACTTCATTGTGTGTACCTGTAATGTGTTTTACATCAGAGACTTTGAACCGCCATAAGCAAATGTCTTTTCATTGGAGATAAAATATCTATACTAGTAGATATAAACTGAGATTCTGTGCTGGCATTGCAGTTTTCCCATACAGGAGATCTGTGATTCTGGGAATTTGAAGATGTCATTCCTAAATTTCCCCAGGAGAAAAAAAGCGAGCTAATAAATATGACATCAAAAAACAGACTGGAAACCAAGAGTTGATAGAAAATTACTGACTTTGTCTATCATGAAAGATCATAAAAAATGTATCAAGTAGAAATGGAGGAAGGTACGGTTTTAAATACCATTGCTTCAAATAGCATATGCAACAGTTTTTAAAAAAATGTATTGGAAATTTGATTCTTTTTTATTGAATAGCTTAACAAATGTTTGCTAGAAGATCACTTTACTTTTAGTAGCAATGATATCTTTTCTTAAATGGATGTCTTAAGTTTGTTTAGTGTTACATATTCTATAACAAAAGAATAGAGCTGAAGCTCTTTTGGACCCAAGCTTAACATATGTTAAATGGTTACCTGCAGGTGTGGGCAGGATTGGCCTCAAGGTGTACTGCCTTCTTGGCCTGTATTTTTAGCATTAGGTGAATAATGCTGTTTTGCCATTCTAATGATTTAAAAATGCCAACAGTCAAGCTTTGGCAAATTTCCACTCACATACATGAAAATTAACTGAGATGTGTTATAAGTATTGAATGTTTAAGAAATAAAACAATTTATTCTTCCTGATAGCTGGAAATATTTCACAAGCTTTTTTTTATTTATTTTAGTACATCTGAAATCCCCCAGTTCCGATTGCCGTATGATGTAGTGAATTTTGAAGCTGAGCTTATGAAGGATCTTGGAGTGAAGGTAATGAAAAATACATCCTGCCTATATATAGCTCAAGGAAAAAAGAACAAGAACTCTGCCAAAGATTAACAGCAAAATGTCATGCACGTTAGTAAAGAACAATTAAAAGCTATGCTAGACAGAGGCAGGAAGATGCTTCCTCTTGCTCAGGGCATTTGTCTGTCTCCTGTCTGAATGCCACTAGTTTGGAAAAGGGCAATCAATAGTTCTCATCTGGCATGCCTGCATGTGATTAATTGTCTGGAAGAAACAAATTCCTAAATTGCTTTAGGGGTTCAATGTAGCTATTGGAATGATTTGATTTTTTCAATCGAGTTTTTTTCATGCAAGTTTGGCACTACTTAAAACATTCATACTTGATACTTCTCCTTTTGTTTCCTTTCCCTGAGTTTTTTCCTTAATGGTTTACCATACAGTCTTGCATCCAAGTTAATTTCATAATAAAATGCATCAAATTAAACAAAGTGTTAACATGATCATCTATTATAAACAATAACAGTCATTCAACTTCTTGGAAAGCAATAGTTATGCATTATTCTGCTAAACAAATGTGTGTTGTTTATACATAATGGGAACATTGCTTTATTGTAATTTAAGGCTTGAGCTGAAGATTTAGATAGTATTTGCAACTGCTGCACATTTTAATAGATGTTACAGATGTAGAATGCATCAGTGGATCAAATTTTTGAGTACCAGGAGGGATAGTATATTTTTAACATGATACTAAATCATTCAGTGAAGCGAGAAATTCTTCTTGGAATCTTCTGTGTTGGTGCATATCATAAAAGCAGTAGACTGTGGCCACAAGACCCAAGTAAAAGCTTCATCCTGCTCAGGTTTTATAAAAATGCTGGGAAGATGCACCATAAGGCTTTAAATGCTACAGGTCTGTTTTTCTGCTCTAAACATCCCTTTGCAACCCTTGACAAGACTGACAGAATGGAGATTGAGTTAGGGTTGGGGCTAAAAACAGAGCAGAGACAATTTTAGACAAAATTGCTGGCCATAGGCTCCTGGGAACCCTCTATGAAACTCAGTTCCCTGGGGCTCCCTTTTATGATGAGGTCTCTAGAATGGATTCATAGAGCCACCATGTCATCTTGACCTGAAGTCCTTGGCAGTTTTGAAGTGCAGCAGAGAATCTCAATGTAAATTTGCTTCCAAGTTCTGCCATTGGTTTGCAATTGACCCTTTAGCAGGCTGGTTAACTAAGTACCTTAGCTTTATGCCTCTATAAGCTGGAAATATTTTCTGGTGTTTACTTAAAGCACTTCAAATCTGTGGTGGAAGGTGCTGTATTGTGTAAATGCTCAGTAGTGATGTTTATTCAAGTAATTCTACTGAAATTAGTCAGAATTAGTCAGCTGAATAAGGATTACAGAGCTAGGCCCTAGGAGTATTATGAATCCCCACATAAAATAGTATTGCCATTTAAATTCCTTCATTAGGTTTTCATAACATATGTACACAATAGGATAAAAAAAACGTAGTGACAATTCATGGAGTGTATTGCCGGTGAGGATGTAGTCTGTGTTCTTGAAAGGATTACAGCTGTACATGGCTTTTTGCACCTTTGATTACAACTGTCATTTTTTGTCTTTGGAGATTTAGTATAAAATTTAAGTATTATATACTGTATTTTACATCTGACTTTTTTTTTTACTCACCAGTAGGAAAAATGTATTAAATGGAATACAGGCAGATTCAATAACAAACAAGATATACAATGACGTGAAGATGAAACTGTTAAGATCACCAAGTATAGTGTTTACACAAGGAACGTGGCATTTTGTAAAGTGAATACACAAGTGATATAAAAAAACTGGGGGAAAACATTCAAGTTCAGAGAGTTTAAAGTACAGAAATAAAAACACACATACCCATGTCAAGAAGTACAAAATGTCAGAAGAGGAATCACACACACTTTATGCACTCAAAAGCCTTAGGGTTAGGAGACATGAGCAAAAGGTGGGTATATCTTCAATTGCATGACCTCTACACAGGAGACTGCTATAGTTGGTTTGCTGAACACGCAGCAAACACTCTTCCTCATCTCACACTTATAACAACCGCAGTTGCGCCACCTGTGCAGTGGTTGCCCAAAGCAGGATTGCTGGTGGAACATTACTCTGCAAAAATTTTTCAGGTTGTGCTTCTGGAAGTAAATAGTAGTTGAACTGAAATAAATATAGATTATCAATACATTTTTATTACTTTTACTTTTTTTTTTTACACCAATCAGTGTACTCTGGGCATTGTTGCTTGTCTAAACTAGAATTAACAATTTCAAGTTTAAATCAAAACTGATTTAATTCATAATTTTGGAAACCTTTGTTAGTTTACCACGCAGAACAGTCTGCTTTGTTACAAGCAAGTAGGGCACACTGTAATTTGCACAGAACATTCTTGAGACTTAATGCCATTTCTGGCCCAGTCTTTTGCAGGGAGGTTTTCTGCATCCACAAAAAAAAAAAAACATTGGCTTACAATAAGGGTTTTTGGCATAAAAATGTTCTAGCTAGTGGTATCGGTGCAAAATTTAGGCTGTGAGCTTCGAGAGTGCAGCACAAAGCAATACCATCCTTCTTTTGGGACTGGCATTTCATTCTGCACCTTTGGAGGCCTACCAAGTGCCTCTGTTAGAGGCCCATACTTTCACTAACGTTTCTGCAATAACCTAAACTGCTTGTTTGTCGGTTGGTGTGCTGGGTGATGCTTTTAGGGCATCTTCCCTAAGGGAGGTTCTTGCTTCCACATCATGTTTCTTAAATTCTTATTTTCACATGGGAATACAACTTTTTGTAGTCAGCACTAAAGACAGCAATTTACTCAAAGTGGAAAACTGCCATTTTCAGCTTTACTTCGGTATTGTGTTCCACAGACAGGCTTCGTTTGTTTATTTAGCTTGCTTTACCTGTTTTAGCCTACAGCAGAAACCAAGCTAGTCTGTGGTGGGCTCCCATTTGAGTATGATCTGAAAATACCTTTTACCCCTATGTAGTTTGGACCACTTGCTTAAATCAGAGCCGGTCTGGCCTTTTAAGCCTGGCTTGAGGGGAGAAAAAAATATTTGCTCTGTTTGTTCACTAGAAGATCCTGCAAGATGTCTGTATGCAGGACATTATAGAAATTATTTTCCCATTATCACATTGAAAGCAAGTAATCTTTAATTCTTTCAGATAATTTTTAGTAAAGGCCTTGCAGTGGATGGGATGACACTCTGTACCTTGAAAGAAGATGGCTATGAAGTGGTTTTTATTGGAATAGGTAAGAAGAGCTCACTGTCTTGTGTTTTATCATCTTGAAATAAGAATGAACTGGGACTTGTAGCTGTGTTAACAGTATGTTGTGAGACAGTTTCAATTTGATGCATTGTGAAAGTATGGAATATAAGACAAATTTAAAAAGCAGGAAGCTTCTTCAGACAGTTATTTGTTAAAATTTTCAGATTTATATGATAGTTTTGGAAGACAAGAATATAGCTGAATGTGTTGATTTTTTGTTTATTTAAATAATAGTTAAAAAATGGATGAACTAAAAAAAACTAAAAAAAAATTACTCATAATTAATTGCCATATTGGTCTAGAGCGATACACAAATTCAGTTTTCAGCTTTTGCAAACAGCTTACTATACTCACATAATTACTGAGTGTATGTGTAAGCCAGTGATACCATGCTTGGTTGCTTTTTTTCTTTCCTCCATATAAAATGTGTAACATCCTTCAGGCTGTAGTGAAATGTAATTACGGGATGGGTTAACAAAATAAGCTGACTTTGATTTATACTAAAACTGGCATCATAGGTCTGTCTTCTCTTATACGCTAAAGAAGATCTGCACCTTCCTGCTATTTGAATCACTGTTTCTTTTTAATGTTAGATTAGAATTATTATCCATTTACAAGTATTTTGAAGTACAGCTGGACCCATTGCTACCATATGATAGGCATGTTGAGCAAGCATCATCTACAGTTGGTATGAGGCTTAATGCTCTTTATTGATCTAGACGTTGCCTAAGTGAACATAATAGGAAACAAGTTGTCCAACTGTTCCTCTTTCCTATTATTGATTGCAGAGATGTAATTCTTAGTACAGTGACAACTGTTGTTTACCATCTGGGTATGCAGTATAATAAGCTTTGCAGGTCTATTATGTCATGTGATTATAGTACAGTGTTGTGATTTTTATAATCCTAAATCCTAACATTGTTAGAGAGCTTCCATGCATAGGAATTCTGTGTCATATTTTGATGTAATAGTGTACAAGGCAATTGTCCAATTTATCTTCTTTATTGTTTTAATCTATGTCTTTCAAACTGCTTTGTAAAGTCTCACCAATGGGGGATTAATTAATAAATAAACATTTGTTTTCTGAAGATCTAGCATTTCAGAAAAAAAATCAGTTATTTTTGGAATATCATGGAGCATGATTCTCCTGCATTTCTGACTCAGAAATTTAAAATAACGATTCAATTAGAGGTTAGCAAAAAATGACCACTGAGCACTACACATAGGATCGGAATGTTTGTTTTATGTATGGGTTTATTTTCTGACCTTAATAAAGTTAGCCTAATACAAAATATTATTGGTTAGAAATATATATAGACAACACTGTGCTGTGCAGATGCTAGGTCAAGGGATGCAGCCAGAATTTTAATAAACAAGGGAAGGTATCTGAATCATAATTCTCCTGTAAACCATGTGTTCACTGATTGTATTAGGAAACAGAGGGTATAAATGCTAATGAAGGATTATGTGTTCCTACAAAGTTTTGTTATTTGAAGCTACCTTGCATTCATGATGAACTTGGTCCCTGTCTGTATCCCCATGTCTGCCTGTCATCTGTCTTTTACAGTACTGTGTAAGGCACTGGATAGTAACATGGCCTTGCATACTGGTAGTGAAAGATGGAGGACAAATCGAGGGTTTACAGATTTCTAGGGTTAGGTATGTTAATGCAATAGAGCATTTATAAACTCTCAATAACAGCTGCTTTTCCATAATGAGTCTGTACTGTATTTCTTTTTGCTTACTTTGCCTCCTGGACAAACATATACTAAATGAAATGTCTCATTTGAACATTACCCTGAATCATGGGAGTAAAATAATTACAGAACACTGTTTACATAAAAATGAAGATTTAGGGTTTTTTTTTTTTAAAGGTTGAAATTTTCTTATGAATGAATCTGTACCTTGATAGAAAATAAATGTGGTAGTTTTGAATTTATTAGTGGAAGAAAGGAAAAGTGAATGGATGTATAAATGAAGTCCCTCATGGGTGAGGGAGTACACTGTGAGAGGATTTTTCCATAGCAATGTCACTTTGAAGAGCACAACTTTAGTCTCCTTTTCCTTTAGGAAAAAAGGAAAGTTTATGCCCTTTGGAAAAAGGGACAGGCTACTCAGGATGATTACAAAGAAGTAGCAAAGTTAT
>JAOTQQ010000004.1:14149315-14236578 GCA_026546715.1 Gallinago undulata
GCATGCTCTAGTGCCCAAGATTATTGGTTTGTCGTGGGCTGCTGTGTGGGTGGGTGATGGTTTGTTTTTTTTTGTTTGTTTGTTTTTTTTTTGTTTTTTTTTTTTGTGGTTGGACTTGATGATCTCTGAGGTCCCTTCCAACCACCATGATTCTGTGATTCTGTGATTCTTGCAAATGAGATGGAACTCAAGAATTTATTGGTCAGGGTTGTACAAGAGTCCATGTGTGATTCATGAAACAGAAGAGCATTTGTAAATAGCCAGCCACATCAGGGCAGAGGAGTTGCAAGGAGAACTTTGAAAGCTATTTTCCTCACAGTTATGTGTCAGGAAAAATCTATTGCTCTCTGGGAATGTCACATGAGGTAGGGAAAGTACACTCTTCAGCTGGGTCTATGGAAGGTAAACTGCAGGTGACTGAGGTTTGATCACTTCTAGCAAGTGATTGTATTGAATAAAAATGATTATCAAAGGCTTTTTATGACAGCAGTTTGGAAAGGTATTAAAAGTGTGCTCTAGTCTGTATTTTCTGTGTTTCAGACCTGAAGAGTAAAGAATTCCTAAGGAGTTCACAAATAGATAGAGGTTAACAGCTTTACTCCAAAATAAATAATAATAAAAAAAGATTCTTAGCCTCAAGTCTTTGCTTACAGAAGCATTGAGATGGTGTATTTAAAGGTAAAAGACTCTGTCCAGCCAGGTATGGTGCATTTGGGTCACTGTTTGAAGCTCAGAAAAACACCTTGTACTAGACCTGAAAATTAACAGATCGCCATTATGTGTCACCAGCAACTTCTGGGGTCTCAATTTAAGTCCCACCTTACCTCCATACTGTTTCATTTTGCACCATTGTATCTTTCCCGATTAGGCTGTAACTGCGTGTATAATGTTGTAGAGACTGATGTGGAATTTGGGGTTACAAGGACATATGTTGAACTAGCAAAGACTAGATCTGAGGAAAAGCTTTCATAGTGACCTGGATGAGCAGTAATGAAAGAGATCAATCTGGGCAATGGCACACTGGAAGCCAACGGTGCCCTCATAGCAGAACCTCAGCACAAATGGTAGATGAAACTCAGTTCCACGATTGCCTGTTACCATTTTTGGTTTTGGTAGTTCCTTCAATCTGTTTTTGTGTTATCTAGCTGTGCTGCATCCAACTAGTTCCTTATACTGTAATTCTGTTTATTTCTAGAGGATCAAGTATGTGAATTACCTCTTCCCAGTGCATCAATTACTCTCATGTCCTCTCAGTTCCTCTCTACGAAGATGTATATTTTGCAATAGGTAGCTGCAGAGGTGTCTTGTGTATCTTGTGTTTTGCATACAAGGACCTAAGAAACCAATCTTTTGGTTTTCCCCAGCAGTCCTGATTTCAGATTACAGTTAACATATGTGTTAGATGGTAGTCCATGAATTTTAGTTTCTTACATGAAAAGTAATGATAGCCAGTAGCACACATAAGAATTTTTTCACAGGACTAAAAGGCAGCAGCCAAACCAAGGGAGGAACAGCCTGCTAAATATATCCTGGGAGCCTCTTCTGTATTTGTTGGTTCTCTTTTCATTGTCATTTAGTTTGTTGTAATTTCCAAACTTATTTAGTCTTATTTCAATGGGCAATTAAAAGTCCAGATTAAAAATTAAAGATGTAGAATTAGAGTCCTGAAAACTTTTATTTGAAAATTGTTTATCTTCCAGTTACAAGCCTCCTGGTTTTACTTTGTTTTGAATAGGAATTAAATCTCCCAAGTGAACTTTCAAAGTTTTAAAACTAACATCTAAATCTATTTGTAGAAATGAAAAATTTCTTTCCAGATTTGATAGATTATGTTCAACATACTCGATCTAGAATTAACTCTGCTTTTTGATAAGAAATGTTTGTGAAGAGTTTTTCATTGAGCTGACAAATCAGTTTGAAAATTTTGCTATTTAAAAAAACCCAACAAGGTCTTGCATCAGTTGCTGCCTTCTGTAAACACCGTAGAGACTCAGGGCAATAGCGAATTGGAATGCTGAGAGCAAAGGGAGAAATCAATGGTGGGGTGAGGGGTTAGAGGAGAGAGCACATGGCCCTCAGGGGCAGCAAGGTAAGGCAGCAGAGTGTATCTTACGGAGAACAGAGTAGTCTGAACACTTTGAGTTCCTGTGTCTCTTGGTTGATTTTCAGGGTAGAGTACATTTGTTTTTTACAAAAAATGTCTATGGTACATGTCTTACTTGGCTATTGGAGCAAATGTGGAAATACTAGGCTTTTATTACTCATCCTTCTTGAAGTTCTGATACATTCTTTGGAAAACAGAATTCTGTGGTTCTGTCTTTTAAGATTCCATAAAGCATTGTATATTCTTTTGAAAGAGAAAATACAAAATGATTTTTTTATACAACTCTTTGAGTGAAAATGAATTACCTGAATATTTAAAGTATTTATTTTGTTTTATTTGGTAAAATATTTAAAAAAGATCTTAAACCCTGGTTGCCAGAAATTGCTTAGACACTTAACTTTAGTGTCTGTAAGCTTAAGTTTGCAACACTAACTTTCTAGGTAGCATCTCCTTATAGGGCAAATGCAACTAGTAATGAAGCTTTCTTGTTTCTTCCTCCATCTTGTGATGTTGAATTGCTATAAAGTCAGTTTTATTGTATTAGGGTATGCAGAGGTTCTGTTAAATACTGCAAAGTGGCAGGTTAGGTGAGCATACAGAGTCAGTCTAAGCAGATTGTTGCTTGGAAGTATCCTAAATAGTATATCCTACTTGCAGGGGTTAAAAGCATATATAAAAAAGAAAAAATGAAATCTCTTGTGGAAAGAACCTTTGTGAGAATTGCAGTCATTCATAGTTAATTAACATAACATTCAAACAATAATATAATCAGATGATTCCATTGATTGGAATGAAATTACACACCAAAAAAATAAGTTAAAAGTCCAAGCATTGATGTACCTCGTTTTTTAAAAAAACCCATGAGATTGATTTACAGTCTCTTCCTCAAAAAGTAAGTAATCTCCTCATGCCTGTTATTATCTTCTGATTAACTATGCAGTGCCACCTGGTGTGCAGATGGGAAGAATATTACACATCAAGAGCTCTGTTCACACCCACCCACACAGATATAAACCTACATGGCAAAAAGTGAACAGATGTTCATTTTGCTTGTGCTATAGGAAAAAATTGTGCATCGTACCCCTGATTCATAAACTAAATTTGGAGGACATGAAATCTGCATATGGGGCCTGTAGGCCCATGGCCAGCACAGACATTTATGGAGGAAATATGTCATATTCAAAATAGTTCTCATTTCAGGTTGTGAACAGACTTTTATTTGTTTGCTTCTCTGGTTTTGTTTTACCTTGTGCTTCTGAGTTTTCTTTTTCTCTTCACTTGCTATTTCAGTTATCACCTCCAAAGGGAAAAGTTTAGAGGCAGAGTCATTTGAAAACATCTTCAGAATTTCTCTGTTGGTTGTTTGTTTTTCGGAATTGTTTTCTGTTTCTTAGCATTTAAGTTCTTCCCTAAAATTATGCTTTTAGGCTTCATTGCAAAGACTTGTTTGGCTCAGTAAGTCACGTAAAATATAATGTATCTTGGTTAAAGATAGAACTGTAGTACAAGCATTGCATGGCCTTAGGATCTTCAGCTCTATTTTTGGATGTTTTTGGTGTTGTTTTGAAGTATTTTATAATTTCAGAAGTATTTTGACACTTCATAGATTATACAGTTTTTGCTGCAAGGAAGCCTAAGCCTAAAGATCAGCTAAAATGCAACGAGCAGGGGAGAAGAATGTGTTGGAAGGTAGTGCAGGAAAGAATGATGTTGTTGGAAACATTATCAGCTAGCTACTCAAAATAAATGTGTGCCTAGCTTGGTTTCTGGGTTGGTTTTATTGATGCTTAACCCTATTGACAAGGGTTGTCACTGTCTCAGAATCTTGCAAAGATGGTGATTTTCACTCGGGATTTTAAATGATGACAACAGTGGCCTTTCAGGCATCAGTATCCTTATGCAGTAAATAATAATACAGGCAGCAGAGACCGGGAAAACAATTGGAACTACATCTTATTTTGACAAAACAAAATACTCAAATCCATTCAGCTGCAAAAAGCTGTGAGACTTTGATATTAAATATAATGAGAAAGAAGTCATCAAGATGAGTCATGAAGTCAGAGAGAGTACTTTGAATAGTCTGAAGAGCAACAGTGATGAAGAGCAGTGGCAGGATTTGAGGAAAGCCAATTCAAAATATTTCCCAATTGGCTTACAGAAACCAGAATATTTTTAAAATTAAATTTTTAAAGTTGTTTGGTTTTTTTTTAATAAAGATCCATGAGAAGCCAGTGATTTGCAATTTAGTACAGAACAGGATCAAAACTGCACATTGAGCTGCAACTGCATGAAATGAAGTTCTAAGGTCTGTGCAGTCAAGTATAGGACTTCTTTACAGTCTACCTCCTGCTGAACCTTAGCTTATGGCTTACAGTTTGGAGAATGAGCACACTCTTCTATAACACAACATTTCTTAATTTTTTCGTGGATCACATGAAGAGTATTATAAAAAAATTACACCATAAATTGGTTCTAATACAAAATTTGGTAGTCCTCAATACTCATGTTAATCACATCTTCTGCTACTCTGTAATCTAAAAGCATTTTGTTATTAAAAAGCAAAAGGAATATAGTTATATTAGGAGAGGAACTCTGGGAAAGAATCTGTTTGTACATGCTTATAACAGATGTTTGAACTTGTTTTTTTTCCCAGTGCACCATCTTTCCTGGAGACCAGAAATGTACATAAGTACAAGAATTTTTACACTTGAGGCATCTTTTTCTACTATTGGCATTTGTAGTAAGCTCTTCTTCCTCACTACTGCACTGAATATTGGTGGAACATTCCTAATACACAACGGAAGCACCAGGCAGTTGAAAGCTTTTAGGGCTCAGATGCACATACCACCTTATTTATTATTAATAGTCTTAGGATGCTTTCAAAAAATACTAATAATCTGCCCTTGGGCATCCTTAAGTTATTCACTTGCAAATTACAGAGATGTTCATGCTCTTATTTACTTATCTTTCCTACCAAAAAACTACTTAGCATAACAATCTCTACTGCACATGTTTTACAAAACACTCTCTTGTCTTTTTCCAAGATGCTGGATAGTTTCCCTGAAGAAATTCTCATCTAAATATAATGACAAAATCATTATTCATACTTTTTAAGAGTAGTTAAATTTTTTTACTATCTTAGTAGATTAATTTGTCTAACATTATTTAGCATTATTTTCAGAAGTTAATTCAAGCATTTACTTTAAAGCATTTTCTTGAGAAGTGCATAAGAAATGCTGAACAAAATGGTGATGTTAGATACTGCATTTTCATATTCTAATGTTACACACTTTATTGCTTTACACCTAAAGAAATGAGCTTTGCTTGCTTAGCTGTTGTTTCTGAAAGTTCATTCCATGAGTCTTTTAGATGTACAAGTATTAATTATGCTGCCATCTTTTTACTTCCACATTAATATTCAGACACAGAATGAACAACCATCTAAAACACAGCTGGTAAGTTGGTGCATATCCATTTAACTTCAGTTGAGCTCTCTTTCCTCGTAAGGGGAGTGTTTATAATCCAATAGGTATTTAATGCAATCAGAGACTTTTTGAAACTTTTTTCTACATAATACTATAGGAAGACTGACACAATACAAAATTAAAACAATAGGTTTAGAAATTCCTTGGTTTTCTACGCCTTGCTTTCAAACAATAAAAAACTGATTTAAAACCTAGCCTTTTGCATTTAGTTGTGGTATGGTTGTTTTTTTTTTAAAGATTGTACAGAAGTAGGAAAAGTATAAAAATCTCACTTGTTTAGTCCTAATTATTGGTGAGAAGATGGCAAGGACTTTTTTTTTTGTTAATGCATAAAGTATTAAGCAGTCTTCCTGTACACATTTATGTCTCATAAATGCAGTGTTCCTGGATTCACATTTCTTTCACTGCCCGCTCATCAGGGTGTGTATCTACTTATTGAATTGACTTGACAAGTTAAGACAAACCCTGGATTTGTGCAGTAGGTTTGTAGTACTTGTTGAAGGACTTTTCAAGATTGCTTTAGGAAATCTTCTTGCACTGTCAGCTCTCTCCTTCAGGAGAGTGGTCCCACAGAAGCCACTGTTGGGCATGGCCAGGGCTCAAGGCTTCTGTCTGAGCTGGTGGTAGTCATGCGCTTCTCAGCCATCTGCTTCCCTTTTCATCATTGCTTAGTAATCAGGCCTTTATTAATCTAGGAACATTTTGGTATAATGAAGGGCAGTAACCTAATTTGGGGGGAAAAATCCTGGGCGTGTTTGAGGCCAGTTTTTGTCCTTCATATAACCTGAGGCATGCTCAGTAGCGATTCTGTTTGTCTGGGTGGGATTCACAGTCCGAGGGCCTTTTGTGACTTATAACCTTCTTTGCCTGTGCTCTGTGCCCTTAGTCCTTCCTTCAGGCTCAAAGTATTAATTGCAAAGCTTTCCTATTCCAGTAGTATTTGTAATTTTCTTACCCAATACAATGTTGTCTACCATCATGGTAGAGATACCTTCCAGATCTTTTCAGTTTTAATGGGATAGTAGCTTTTAAAGGCAACAAATATCTGAGAAGAAAATTTTACATCTTCACTATAGCAAGTAATCTTTAACTAAGCTATGTAAATATTTTTTTTGCCGTGTCTCGAATTTTGAGTGGATAGAGATTATCCAGGCTTTTGAACCAATTGTTGTAGTCATGATACTTGAAAATTGTTCTTTACTATTTTAAGCTATATTTTTAGAAGATGCCAGTCATGTGATTGGTTTTACTGTGAAATTAAAAGACACTGTGTAAATACATATATCAATGATACTAAGACTATGTCTATATTTAGGATAGAGCATATAAATATGTATCATGCATATATTGCATGCATGACACATAAATATGGATGTATAATATGTATGTATGTAACATACATAAATATGTATGCGTGTATCACATGGCAAATCCTCTGAAGGAAAGATTAACATGTACGCAAATATTTCTCTGGGTTTGTGCAGCATACTGGTGTGTCCTATAGGCTTGAGATTAAATTTACTTGTGCATAAAGTCACATAAATAGTCTTCTGTGCGTGTTTTATAGTATCAAACCATATTCAAGATTTGGCACTATCTTGGTGATATCACAAGGTGGGTTATATACAATAACTAAGTACACTGTTTGTACTGTTACTGCTTTCAGTGTATGAATGCTAAATTTACTGTAAATTGTCTTTATAAAACAATGTTTACAAGATTAGAAGACAGAAATAAGCATACTAAGTACTCGGAGTGTTCAGATAATGCTAATACAAATTACATGTTTATTTAAGAAAGGGAAATATTTTCCAAACATTGTCCTTGACAGTGTTTTCTTTCACGGGAAATCCTTTGGCTATTGTTCATTCATTTGGGCTAAAAATGTAGTAAGCTGAACGTGAACCATTAGAGAAAGTTAAATTGCATTCAACAGCTAGTATGACGATTCAGCATTCCCCCTAATGTTCTTTGGTGATTTGTTTCATAGGAAGAAAAAAGAAAGAATAATGAAAATTTAAAGATCAAGAGGTTTCAGCTCATTCATCTTTAACATTAATGTTGCAATTGTGTTGAAATTACTAGTCACCAAGTAGAAGCTTGTGATGTATTTACTACATTTCTAAGATCTGTCAAGGTTTTGTTTGTTATTGTTTCCTTGATGTAATGGAATAACTCGCTGCAGATTTCTTAGGATTTTTTTTTTTAAATAATACATTGTTGGTTTATGACTAATGATAATAGATGGTTGTTTATTTGAGTGTGATATGTATTTTTAAATAAATTCAAACAGTTTAGCAGATAGTGAATTTTCAGTACCTGGTTGTTATTTAAAATGAGATGAAATCGTTATCAAAGCCATTTCTCAATAGTACAATACTTACAGCTTTTTCTATAATACGTTGGATTTTTGCAATGAGAATGGAACATACCTTCTAAAAGAAAGTTATTCTAATATTATAGTTGGTATATTGTTTAGTAGTTAGACATTGAAAATATCACAATTCATTATTTCAATATATGGGTGATTTAGACATGATTGTTTTTCTGTTTGCTGGGAAACATGGATTTGATGCTGCTGTTATGGCCCAATACAACTCTTTTGTAGATGAGAAATGATGGCTAAGTTTTTATCTGGGAAAAAAATTCTTAACCTTTAGAGAGTTAGATAAGGTTTGCTTCAAAACAACAACTAAAAAATGCTCCCAGAAAGATTTTACATACTTGGTTGACCAAATAACAGCTCTTTAGATTTTCATGTTGCTCATTGCTCCCGAGTTTGATATTCTGCAAGTGCATCATAGAAGAAACAATTTTACGGCTAAGGAAAAGTCCAAAGCATGAAGCGCTGTGGTGCCTATTCTGAATAGATTTTACACAGTTTTAATTATTTGATCTTCCCCTGGGTGGGATGGCTTATCCCCCACACACTGCAGGCCAAGCTCAGGAAGGCCCCCGTGGGCAAACAGATCTCTTCCATGTGGGAGCCCGAGGCAATAACTGAGCCCAGTCCCTGCAGCCTCCTCTGCAGCTTCAGCCCAGGAGCTCAGGGTATGGCTTGCTACACCAGGGGTTAGTATAGTTAGCTTGAATTCAAGACTACTACAGGTCCTGAAGTTGTCCCAAATTATCGGATTTTAAATTGCTGCTTTGTCTCCTTACACTTAGAGTAGAAGTTCTTGCCTGTTGCTAGCAGAAAGAAATTTGCAGACTTGGGGGAGATAGACACAGTGACCACTCTGTGCAAGAAGTGTAAGGTGTCTTCACTGCGATGAAGTTCCTGCCTGCTTTGTTGTTGTAGTAGCAGCTTAATAATAAAGCTTGGAGTTAATTTGCATTAAAAAACCTGGTTTCCTTCCCCCAGTAAATAGAATCTAAAGAAATCACCCCTAATTGTTGCAATCCATGCTGCCTTTATGCACAGCTTTTTCTGGAAAGCCCAATAAAATTAAGTAAAGAAAGTTTTGAAATCTTAGCACTTTTTAAATCATAGGGACATAAAAGTCTTAATACACCTTCTACATTGGCAAGTTGGTTCCTTATTTTTCAAATGCAAATATGGGCCTTTGCATGTGCTGAATGTGCCCTGTATTGTATTGAAGCATAGAAAATACACATTGTAGCTCAGTCACTTCTGTAGACCTGCCATTCTTGCAAGAATGGAAAGTGCTTAATCAGCCTTGCAGAGTGAATAATCATAGATACAAGTATGGTGTTCAGTGTTCATTCAGAAAGCTATAGAATATGCAAGAAAAAATATGTAGTTAAAGGAGAGTTGAGTGAATTGCAGCTGTGGCAGGAGATGGTAGTTGTTTTTAACTGGAAGCCCCATTCATTGCCTTTAATTTTTCACTTGGTTAATAACAAAAATATAAATCATGCCCCACAGTAGATCACTGGAGGGAAGCAGTGTGGGGTTGTGCTCTGCTGAGAGTGAGACTTAGGCTCTGGCTATCGGCTTCCTGGCTGACTTCGCTCTTCTCTACTGCCATATAGGAGTAGCGAGACTTAGCACTCAGGCTATAAAAGTTCTCGATACTGTAAAAGTGCTGTGGAGAAGCTAGACTGTGTTCTTCCTGGCAAACATTCAGGCTGCTTCTTGGAGATACAGAAACCTTCATTCCTAACCACTTGTAATTTGCAGTGCTTCCCCAAATTTCATTTCTGCTCCAGTATTTTAAAAAAAGAATGTTAACGGCCAAATGAGCAAATTTAATAATGTAAATTTTATTTTGCATTATTGGCATGAATCCAGCAATTTCTCAACAATCACAAGGAAGCTGAAATTTTTTATCAGATAACTTCTTACTTGCATTGTGTCATTTTCTTTGAATTTTCCCCTATGTGATTATACTGTTAAAGATGTATTGTATCCCATGTACTGCTTTCAGAAATGAAATTTTAATAATTTATCAAAAATGAAACATATCTTGCATAGAGCCTAATATATATTTATTTCAACAGTTCAGATATAAAAAGATCTATACCAGAAATAGTTTGCTTACATGGTTACATTTTACTTACGTGTTGGAAAAGAGCTTTGAAGACAATGTGATTGTATTTGTGTTGCCAATTTGAAGAGCAGCTTGACTTTGTTTCCTTCAGTGCTCAAAGAAAATTATTCCTCTTCTTGTATAACTCCTTGTAGTAAGATCTGCCATGCAGTAGTGGTTTCCATATTTCTAATAAGCATGTGGTAGTATAAGGGTCAGGGACTAACCAGTGAATAAAAGTCAAAACTCAAAATGAGGTGCCTTTCCTGTTTAGCACTGGGCAGTGATAGATACTGATAATGTTTGATTAATGAGCAGCAGCCTTGCAGTAGGTGAAAACATCTGTAAGAAATGATTTATTATTTCAAAGGTGTTGGAAGCTTACCGTATCTTGTAGATTTAACTATGTGTGCCTGAATAAAATAAATGAGATGCAACATGTGAAAAATGAAAACACATTACTTGTAAAGGATGTGTCACAAGCAGGGTATTTTTGTTCAAGTACACTTTGTCATGGAGATTTTTAATGTTGCTCTGAATACAAATCATTTAACTGGTTCATAAAATCAACCTAGTTGGAATTCTTGCATCTATCATTGAGACAGAAATGAGGGTTAAACTTAATATGCTGGAACTTTCCTTAAATGTTTGGATTTGGCATCGTATACAATTGTGCAAACTGAACATACGAACACAAAGGATTCTCTCTTAGAAGTATAATGAAAGTGAAAAAATGTATTAATGCAATTTTAACATTGAAATCAGGAAAATTAATTCATTTCTACCATCATTAAAAAGTAATGTCATTAAACTTTGTTAAATTTGCTGCAAATGTGCTTGTAAGAACAAAGGTCTAATTCCCTTTTCCGTATATGAGTTTGAAAACGAACAATGAGTTTTAGATGGAGGTTTTACTTTTGTGCATATCTTGTAGTCGCTGGGTAGTCTTCTGGACTGCCCTTGGCTTACAAAGTGACCTTATTCTTCCTGTGGTACGTGTCTGTCTTTGTCGATCCGGTGTCAGTTCCCTTGGTTTTACTCAGAGCTGCCACAGAGTTCAGATCGCATAGAACTAATGATGGTGTAGACTTACCTCCAGGAAACTGCAACGTGTGTTCAGGCAAGTTTGAGTCCCCTGACTCCCGTGTTAGAGAGAACTGCTTTTTCTCTACTTTTGGAAATATGTAAGATGGTACAGTGGAAAGGTACAACCCACTTACCCATTTCCTCATCTTATGCCAGGTCAGAAACTGTGGAGCACTTCTCTGCAATGGGGGAAATTCTGGTCTATGCTGTTCCATAAATCTACGCCTATTATTTGTGTATACTTTATCTGCTTTTGTACTTTTCTGTTCTGTCTAATTCAGTAGGCATCTAAAATAGTTTTCCTCTTGGGATTTGGCACTGATTACTTAAGTGTGCATAAACTCAATCTAGAAAAAAAGACTTGTTTTCCTGTCATGTAAAGAAAGTATAACCTGGTCAAGGTTTTAATAAGGTGTGCCAATTTTTAGTAAGATTGGATGAGGTACTGCTATGCCCCTTGAACCTGTTTGCACACCCTCATTTGTGGAATTTAGTGCTGAAGGGCTACAGCTTAGTAGTCACATTATATTTAGTTACTTAGGGTCATCATTGTTTGTTGAAAGTTTTGTTTAAGGTTCTGTTAAATTCTATTCATAACATTTACTTTCTTCATGTACAGACTTTTCTGCTCTGTTCTTCATCTTGTTTTGATCTTACAGACTCCTCTATAGTGGGAGTTAGAAAGCAGAAAAAGCCTCTTTATCTTCAATTCTCTTTTCATAGTATTTCTGAAATAAAAAGAAGAGGAAATTAATCTTGTCCTCAGACCATACCTTCAGCCAGTTCTTTAGTGTCCTTGAGTAATGTCATGGCTTTGAGTTAGAAGGTTCTCTTGTTTGTGGAGAGGTTGGCTCATCCTCTCATCAGGCCCTACAAGTTATTTTTCTAAGATGTACTAGACAGTTAAAGCAATCATGAAAGTGTAGGGCATCTGGTTTTACTGTCACTGGATTTCATAAAATAGAGCTCCAGCAGTGATAGCAACTCCCTCTCTTTAATGTGGGAGCCACAAACTGACTACATTAAAGGAGTGACCTTTCAACCTACAAGCTGAGTGGAATTAGAGCAGCTTGCCAACCACGAGGTCTTGGTAGTGTCTCTGCAGCAGGTGTTGGCCTAGAGAACATATGGAAGAACAGCTGGACACTAAGTCCTCTGAGCTCTCACAGGATCCTGACCCATGTATATTTATAGGGAGAGGGGGGGAAAAAAAACAAATCAAACCTAAAAACGTAGATAGTCAGAATTTATAGTAATGCTACATGGGTGTTGCAATGATTTAGTCTATTAGCCAAATTGAAGCTTCAGAAGCAAAAACTGTCAGAAGCATTGAAAATCTGATAATTTCTGCACTGAAGGATCTGGATCCAAATTCCTTTGTCAGTCAGTTAAGTCCATAAACTATCAGGCCTGGAAGAGGACAGACCTGCTGCAAATCCATTTGCAGGCTTTGTTTGTAAAAAAGTTATGTACACAACCAAGCACAGTTTTTCTCTTCCCTTGTTGTGCACAAGAAAATGATACTACAACTTGAACTGATACATCTTTTAATGCTCCTTATCATTGCTGTTGTGTTTAGTGATTGCTTTCAGCTTCTGAATTAAGCTGGCTAGTAGTGTTGTAGATGACCTCTAAAATGCCACTGAATTAATGTTAGAGTTAAGGACAGAACTGTTTAGTGACGTTGTCCTGTGAGAACAGTCTTGGGTTTGTCAAAGACTCAGTGAGATTTTTCACATGCAATGTATTTTTTTGCATACTTTTTCTTTAGTATATTTGTAAAAAAAAGTACAGCCTAACAGCATATAACTTTTAAGAATATGAATTCTGATCTTGTTTCCTCTGAATTTATTATTGAAGCTATTGATGAGAGCAGTGTGTTTTGCATCTAGTGTTTAGCTTAAATGAAATCTGTGCAAGCATTTTAAGATATGTATTACTATTAGTAGTAAGTTTGGTGCCTATCCCTTTGCATACATGTAGAAATAGAAAAAGGAAAATCTTATCATGGCTTTTCCTTGCAGTCCTGAGCAGGAACTGCACAAAATACACTCTTATTAATCTCAAGAGTGCCAGAACTGTGCAAGTACTACTGCTTCTTGACATATCACCTTTTCCAAGTACTAAATGCAACTATTTGAGCATCACCATTTCGTAGCAGAGACCTTGCCTTAAAGGCATGAGAGAAGGTTGTGGAATAGGCAAGCAAAAAGTGAGACAACTCAAAGTTGAAAGGACATGTTCATTCTCCAGGTGTATATCCAGAAATCCAGAGACATTCCACAGACAACCAAATTTGTCCCGAGACTCACTTCTAGTTAAGTGGCTTAGAAGATGGGGCAACAGAATAGAAAAGGGAGAGAGCCTAGTTTAAGCAAGCAATATACATTGTAAGCCTTGTTCAGACCAAAGAATCATTTAGCAGCCTCTCTCTACAGTTTATCAGAACTTGCGTTAAAAAGGTGAATTGCCTTTCCTCACGTATGTATGCCTCAGTGAGCACGTGGGAGGAGGACTCTGCATCCAGCATTGTTACTGCCAAGCAGGATACACACTCTGAAAATAACATCTTCTGTCATCCCTTCTTAAGGAGACCATCCAAACACCATGCAGGTTTTATTCTTTACTTATTAAAAATGTTCCCAACTTCTCTTGTCTTACTGTTATGTGGGAAGCACTCTTTGGTAAGTAACTTTTCTCTATGTCTTTATTAGTAAATGAAGGGTGCTGACTTGTGATTTTTCTCTCTTACAAGTTTTACCAATCTCAAGGATTGGGTGCAGCTACTGTTTTATTTGGGTCAATACACAATGTGAAGTATCACTATCAGATATAGGTAAGGACTTAAATACATGTTTTACCTTCAATGTGTTTTGCATAGAACAACCTTGCTAGTCAAACCTGCTAAATACTTAAAATAATTTGGAAAATCTGTGAACATATTGAAGCTGTTCCTCATACTTTAGTTAAGGAATAATATGGCCTGATTGCATGACAAATGTAGTGTTTATAAATTAAAGGTTTTGTACAAGGACAAGAAAAGTATTCTTAAATTTCTAGATGATTTTTCATTATTTTAAAATAATTTTCAGTAGCTAAACTGATTCATGTATATGAAAAAATGTTATTAGGCTTTGCTTTAAGGTGCCACTTATATCTAGATGTATGTTTCATTGGCACTTTTAAATTCGAAAACAGATTCAGGACTTAGTACTCCAAGTGTATATGGAAATGAATGACTTATTACGAGAATCCTTATCTAAGTCAGGAATTATTCTCAAAGTGAGTAGTATTCACAGCTGTTGAAATATATTTTGCAGTCATCTTTGTGGCTGTATTGCATCCCAGAAGTATACAAAAGTCCCGTATTCAAGCCAATGTTATTTTGAAAAGACATTGATTTGGGATCCTTCAGCTGTCATCATTGTTTTCCAGTGCAGTGAAACTTGGATAATAAGCTACAATACGCAAGAATTGTGAACTAATGCTTCAAGGTAAAGTTCATTATGTCATTGTGTGCTTTTAAAATCCTATGCTATTTTTGCTTATGTTCTTCAGCTGGGATGGAAGTGTATCTATAACAGTATGACTAATTATCTTTACATGCATTTATCACTAAATAAACTTCACACAAGACAGCAAGATTGTTTACTTAAGCAGTATAATACTGGGAATGGAAGATAGCTCTAGAACATAGGATTACATTGCCAGAATGGCACTATTTATTAAGCTATGATAACGCTAATGTTCTTCTTTGATGTATAGCATGTGCGACTTCAGCTGAACTTGTAGAGAGCCTTAAGGATGTTTCATTGAACATTTAGTATGGCAGCAAGCCAGAATACATTTAGCCTAAACCCAGATGACAGGTTGGTAATGAGGTAGTGATTGATGACCACTGTTTCCGTATGAAAACCTGCTTGATATGCTGGGGGGGAAATGCATTGCTAGCTCTTTTCATTTCACTCCCTCTGTATTAGTTATTCTTAGTGTAGAGGAGTAGCATTGGCTGCTGGGTGTTCAGTCCTGGTTTCACTTTTAGATGCGAATCAAGTACTCAACTGAGATTTTAGAAGCGTAGCCCTATGGCTACATTTATGTGTAATTTAAATCCTAATTTCAATGGATTTTTATTATCAAAGATAACTGCAATTATATCACCTATAAAACCCCCTATAATATCCTTATAACCTGCCTCTGTAATTTTACAAGTCCTATGATTCACATCCTGTGCCATATTCAAGGCATTGCTTTCCCTTCTAATATAAAAAGAAAAACTTGTCCCAAAGGTTGTAAAACACTGCTCAGGCAAACAAGACTGAACAGAAGACTACTGTTTATTTTTCCTAATCCTCTTGAATGCTTCATTGTAAAGACACTTTGCACTGCTTATTCAGATGATGGACAAACTGTTGTTCTGTGCACCAGGAAGGATATTTAAGCCCCGTCCTTCAGCCAGATTCCATCCTGATATCTGAATTAGCAGTAAGAAGAGTTAGGAGGAGGCAGCAGAGGACTCTAGGGGTTTTATCCGTAGCTGTACACTCTCAGACAGGGTGTATATTAGACGTCCCCAAAGCTGCAGGATAACTAATGGAATCACATTAAGGCCTGGTAGGAAATCACCCAGGGATGCAGCAAAGGGCACTAGGGCAGCATAAATATCCAATGTCAAAAGAGGCTCATTATTAGTGTTTTCCCAGGCATCAGTGTCTCTTGGTCAGGAATGGGTGAGGAAGCTTGTCGCCCTAACCAGAGTGACATTACACTCCCTCTGGGTAAAATTTTGAGCAGGAAAAATTGGGATCAGTGGTAGAATCAAGAGCCAGAATAAGCAGCTGTGGCACTTTCCATTCCCCTCCTGCAGCTCCTGGGGCTGTAAGGGAAGTTGTCATGGCTTGTGGGGGTGGAGTGGCTGGCTTTTCGGCAAGGAACCAATGCGATATCAAAAAGGCAGATTTGGGGTGGTGTTTGAGAACATGCATTGGACCCAGATGAGGGAGTCTCTATTGCTGGGGTTTGCTGATGTGCCTTAATGGTGGGGCAGGTTTTCACTTGATCAAGGTGTGTGTCTCTGAGGCTAATTGAGAATTGTCTAATACCACTCAGCAGCCAGGAAACAAGCCACCTGTAATGATTATTATATGTTTGGACTAGTAATGATTGCTTTGGGCAAATCCAGTAGTGCTTCTGGTGTGACTCCAAGAAGAGACAAAGAAGTGGGCAAGACAGAAAACCACTGGACTTCCACAGATGTGTGAACTGGTGGCCACTATGTTTATAAGCAATTTGTTTGGTAACACAGTTCATCAGGAAATGAATGCACCTTGCCTTCTTGGGTTGATACTGAGGAGAATGATTTTTATCTGCTTGGGAACCTGTCCAGGAGCGTATGCAGTAAGAGCTAAGGTGGCAGAGAGGGTCCTTGTGGAATTACAGTAGCCTTTGGAGGAGACCCAAAGGAAAAGGGATAGTCAGTCCCATTGTATGGTGCAAGGAAAAGAGGGGGCCACAACATGGGGCTGGATTCAGATATGCAGTGCTGAAGTTTATCTCTATGTGCACAAACAAAAAATGATTAGGACAGGAATCATGATGTGGTCCATACAGGTCATTTAACTCCCACAGAAACAAAATTAATGTAGCTATTTTCCCCTTGATGTTTTTTTTTCTTCATGTGGCTTTCACCTTTTATCTTGCAATGTTTTTGCAAACCTCTGTTTTTTGAATAGGAAGTTCCTTAGGGAGCGCTGTTCTCCTTTTTGTTTGGAAGGTACCCACATCTCACGTTTGATACCAAAATAATCCTTTAGAAATTAGCATGTTTTAACTTGGATATGTCATTCATTCAGTGGGAACTTACATTTGATAAATTCCTGTGTAGCATCCCCAGGGCAGGTGGTCTGTTTTGAGAGCTGCAGACTTTGTCAACCTAAGTTTGATTTAAGCATTGCTTTCTTATGAGTGTTTTGACTGAGTTCGTCAAATGTTCACACTTCTAAACTGTCCCTAATTGAGACGACCACATTTTGTTGTTCACTGACCAGTGACAGGATGGAGCATGTCCATTGATTTTTACTCTATTCCTGGAAAGACCTTAATTTTAACAAGTAGTGGCAAGTGAGGACGTAGTCTTTGGGTGGAGATTAATGGCCATATGGTGTTCTTGCTTATACACTGGAAAGCTTAGTTATTTACTGTAAAATCTGAGTCAAAATTCTATATGCAAAGCTGAGACTCCTACTTGGTTTGTTTCCATAACAACATACAAAACAACATCAATCACTTATAGTAGATCTCCACACTCCATAATTAGGGATGCAGTTTTAAGAAGTGTGGGAGGAGTTGTGTAAAATGTTTTTATGTTAAAAACAACGTTAGGCCTTGTTCACACAAAAGCTTATGCACAGACTTCACTTTAGACAACGTAAGTAGTTCCATTGGTGTTTATGGCTATGTCTACACACCTCTGGTGCAGTGTCTGGAGTGACTACGCATGCTGCTGCTCTCTGTGTCCTGCCTGAATAACTGATGTTTGCTTGAGGGGAAGCTTGCCTTCTGTATAGGGGCAAACTTGGTCTTGACTTGGGGTTTACCTCAACATACTGTGTCAACAGACCACTTTAACTTGCAGTACATGGACTTCAGTATGAGCAAATGTTTGCAGTATAACAACCTATGATATTGTAGAAATACTATAATAATGTAGAAATTTGAGCAAGCAAAAACTGCTCAAAACACTTGTTTCATGCACAAAGTAAATAAATAAAATTAGCTGTGTATTTTTTTTAATGTAGAACTTTAAGTTAGTGGGACGTTTGCCAAAAGTATATATATTTTTAACTGGTACCAGATACACTCATGCCATCTCCATGCTTGCTGCAGTACGGCCATCAGTGACAGATACTGCCATGTACAGCTATTACAACATCATAACTTCTTCAGTGAGCCGTTTCCACAGACACATTAATCCCTCATAGTGATCTATACAATGAAAAAGTTCAAAGTCATCAAATGTGAGGTATTAACTCTCTACTAGACTTACTACTTTGCTGGAAAAAGCTTCTTTGGTTTTTGAGTTGTTTGGTTGTGGTGTTGTGTTTTTTTAAATACACGTTATCTATATTTTAAAGTACCAACCTGGAATACTTTTAAATTCTCCTGGCATTTTAAAGGCAATGATATAACTAAGTTATAAGAAAACATTTTCTCCAGAGCATCTTGTAGCTGACAAATCCTTGGGCCCCTCGGCAAGTGGTGTTTCAGTCTTACTACTTAGGGCTGCTCCAGAGACAGCGCTGGTGGTATGAGCCTGGAAAGGAAAGGCTGAAGGGGAAAGCTCTGCAGAAGGTGAGGGAGAGTGGAAAAAAAAAACAACCAGTAGATAAAGGGGAGGTAAACAAGAAAAATATATCTACAAGGAAATGGAACTGAAAAAAAATTAAGGAAATGTAAAGGAAGAAAAACGAGATGTAATAGAATGCATAAACTAGAAAAAAAAAAAAGGCAAATTGAGGAAAGACATGAGTGATATCCATAAGGATGATAAAAATGGAAAGGATTAAAATAAAGCAAAAGGGTCATATAGCTATTTCAGCCACATTTTCAATAGCTTCCTTTCTTTGAAAACATAGATGTCATTTTTTTCTTCTAAGAAAAAGAACAAAAGAATGGAAATATGTGTTTTGCTGAATTTGGATCCTTTCTGTCTTTGTAAAATACTGTTTGTCACAATACCAAATAAGTAAGATCTAAACTTTTTTTTAAAAAAATAGTATTTATACAAATACCTTTCCTGAGTGGTCAGCTGTAATAAGCTGAAAAATGGGGAAATGTGTATGTTTTGAGGATTTTTACAATTATTTTAATTCCATTACTAGTTCAACTCAAAAATAAGCATATCATTATGTCAGCCAGTATATTGGATTTTTTTTCAAAATGTAATTAAATCACAGCTAAGGTTGCTAGGTGACATGTAAGAGAAACCGTATAATTAGACAAATCCAAAAAAAGTCAAGTTGGTGAAACTAGTAATCCTGAAGGAAGGTTGCCATTGTCTGTACTGACACCAAATGACCATCTCATTCAATGTACAGTTCATTAAATAGTCACCGCCTGCTCCATTTCTGTAGCTGAGCACTTACTACCCTATGGGGAGTCAGTAAAAATAGAGAGACTTTTAATTAGGTGCTAATTTTGATTTGCTTTCTGAATAACCCTTTGACAACATATTATTCCTAAGTTTTAATATTAGCATTCATGTGTGTTTCCCAAAGACAGAGGGAGTAGCTGCCTAGAGATGTGTGCGCGTCTCTCTACCTGTGTCCACTCTGTACAGGCTATCGGAAAAATACCTATGATATGACGTGGCCTGTAAGTATGGTCCATCTCCTTAAAACAAGGAAAGGAAAATAGTTGCAAAAATAAGCATTTTACAATAATTAGTAGTTGTTTGGGGCTTGATTCCTGTCTCTAGTTATTGGGGAGCCAATAACTCCCCGATTATGTCTCCGTGGTCTTTCTAAGGCCATAGAGAGTGGCCTTTCAAGGATGTTGGCCACTTCTGTCAGCGCCTTGATTCCTGTGCAGGACACAGGTGGTCTGGGTGCCTCCAGAGCTCCAGTTTCAGAGAGATAACTGCTAAGACAACGCTTAGACTGACACTGTCATAGGGAGGAAATAGTCTGCATGCTTTCTGGGGTGCAAAGATTCTGTTTATGAAAATCCACTGTTCCAGTATTTTAAGCCCTGTTGCATGAATGCAGAGCCATCACAGCCTTGCTTCTAATGCATCGTCCTCAGCAAATCAGTTAAATTTCTTTGCACATCTGTAGAGCACAGGGATAAATGTTTATCCCTTATATTTTGAGGTTTGACTGTTTGCATAGCACCTTGAAAATAGAAAGAACTACAAGCAGTAAGTGCTATTTGTTACTATTGGTATCGAAATAACTCACGCAGCCAAGCGTAGAGTATAGCTTGCTCTCTGCCTAACTGATTTGCATTTCTACATGCAACGAAAATGGGAAGGTGTTGCTGTAATATCACTATCTTAATTTTATAAATCTTTGCAGTACAGCCAGGAATTCTACATGCTGCATTTGTTATACATTTAATTACAAGGCTTCAGAAATTTTAAGTATTCTGTTTTCTTCCTTTCTTCTTCAATGCCACAATAGTATTGCATTTATGGCATCTTTCTGATGGCTCCATTTACTGAATGCATTGTTCTCTTTATGTCTTTCCAGGATTTTAAGTAATCTTGGATGTAGGAATTACTTTTCATTAATTAATCCCCTATTCTGTAAAATCTATGTAATTGGGAATTTTGGTTCACTTCAGTATTCTAAACTATGTAAATGGTTGAATGAATAAATAAGTAGATAGTGAAGTCCCCCAAACCTCCCCTGTGATGCCTCAATAGTAATCTCTTTTTGTCTTGCTAAGATTGCATTTAGAAATAGTTGTGTTTCTTGCCCAATCAACAGTTTCTTCATTCAAATATTCCAAAATGTGGCTCATTTCATTACTTTTTTCAGAGACTCATAGCTCAGGAACATGGCTTTTTCTTTTCTGTTAAATTGATGATAGAGATGACCATGAAAAAAAAACAGCTGTCTGGTGTATAAATACATATCTGCTCAGCATTTGATTGCAGAGTCAAGAGATGTTATAATCCTAATCCCTCCCTCCAAAAATGTGAGGGCACGAGCTTTTGGAAAGACCTGTATTTATGGGTGTGGAGCTGTATGTGTGTGTATACGCTGGTGAAGTGACTGTCAGTGCAGGGTTATCAAGCTGATAGTTTTCATGGCATGTGCTCTACCTTTAACATCCAGATCTGGTTTTGCATTTGAATGCATAAATGAATACTTGTTTTCTATTTACATGTGTACTATAATCAGAAATAAAGTGGTGGCTGCCAGGATGCATAAGTCAGGGGTAGATTTTTTTAGTAGAGGGTTCTGTTTATCCGAGTCTCTCTCTTCTCACGACTGTTGTTGCTGCTAAGGTTCAAGTGTTCAAGCAGGCATGATCTAATTTTATATGTGAAACAAAACTAGTTTATCATTTAAAAAACTGGTGTGAAAAGCTTGGTTTGGTATAACTGATTTGGCAGTGCCAAACTTCCGAAAGACAATTTTGTCAATAGGGCAGTGGATCTGCAAAGCAAGATTTTCTATTTGCATGGTGGGATTTTTACATGGACTTTAAGGAAGCTCCAGTATCGAGCAGTGTCATTTGTCATCTGTTGGAAAATGACATCAGAGGTAGAATTACTGTTCTTACATGTCACAAACATCCACGACTGTGGGAAGTGATATTTAAGAAGTTGTTTTTAAATACTAATAATTTAAATCATCTGAGAATGGAGGAAAATTGTATTCTGGTTTTGATTTAAAGTCCCTGGCCTTGTCCTACACTGCTGTCTTACAAGATTAGTGAGTATTTTTGTTGAGTAAGACAAGCCCAACTCCACTGCTTGCTGGGAAAGGGACTGTGAGCAGCAAGATGTGGTTTCTGCATAGAAGTATACATGAGACTAAATGGAAGCATGGAAGTAAGTTTTGGAGTGAAGAAGTTTCAGAAACTAACTTTCCGGCCTTGTGTGAGAGCTTTATTTTCTAGTTCTCCATACCTGAGCTTTGTCTCTTTGTAGCATGAAGGGTGTGAATCCTAGTACACTGCCACTGGGTAGGAGAGCTCTGCAACCAGTAGAAACATATAGGGCCTGTGGAAAAAGCCTATAGGTGCCTGTGAATTTCTTTTCATTTTCTGTGAATGTCTGGTACATATGCCCTGATAGGGAATACTTTTCTTTTACCTGACTGTATTACTGGATTTTTCAAATCCCAGATAAAAAAAAAAATTAAGAAATCTTTCCGTGCTTAGGACCTCAACTGGAGGGTATTTTTGCAGAATCATAGAATACTGGAAGGGACCTTTGGAGATTGTCTAGTCTAGCCCCCTAGCTCAAAGCAGAGTCAGCCAGAGCAGTTTGCCTAGAACCATATCCAGTCAGGTTTTGAAAATCTTTGAATATGTAAGAAGGCTTGCTCTGAAAATCTCCTGGCACTCCTGAGGTTCTTTGCCTCCAAGGCAGTCTTTCTGCTAAATAGCGCATCAGTAATGTAAAGGCATAAAGATGTTTTGGAAGACAAGGTATGGACCCCGAAGATACTTAGAGCATCAACCAGAGTATTAGGTGCACACCCAGGAAGGGGGTTGTTTCATGTACCGTATTCAGTTTGGTCCATAACATCTTTAACTGTGTTACAGTTCATGTTAGATTTCTGCAGGGAAACTTTTTTCAAAACTTGATTTGTGCTTTCACAAACTTATCTGACTTTCACTACCCAGCTTGCCTGAAATGTAGGCAAACACGGCTTGCCAGCTACGTTCTTCTTGTACATAGGTAATCCTAAAAGACTGCCAAGTATATTTCTGAACAGATTTCCATGATCAGAAGTTTTTGTACTAACTGTGCAAGTAAGCATGTTTGTTATCTTTTAATTTTCAGCGTATTTTTGTTTAAACATTAAACAACAAGGATTGCATTTGATAATGATATATAAATATATAATATCAATTACCGACAATGGGCAGAAGCTTTAAAAAAAATTGGTGCTTTTCACTTTTACTAGTATAGTATTACACTGAATAACTGTTTCTCCTAAGTCTCTCTTCATAATTTGCATGGACTATATTTCTGCTAAAAAGACATAGATAGCATGTAGCAATTTTTTAGCCAAAAGGAATTGAAGATAATCTGTGTTCTTCCCTGATTCATTGATTAGCCCAAGAAAGTCTGATAGCTGAGGGTTTCCAGTGTCAAAATATTCAGTGGCAAGTTGATGTTGACATAATTGAAGTTGAACATATTAATTTTGTTTTAGTGATTGAGAAGTCAATGCATTTTAATATTGACTTTGGCCTCTGTTTGATCCAAGCCCCAGTGAAGGGCCTAATGCTGTGAACAGCTAAACTTTTTCTTTAGTTGTGCATTGCCTCAGCCTTTGTCAGATAGTGGCCAGCATATCAAGCAGTTAGGCCTAATGTTGGAGAGACAGCAACAGTGTGTAGAGATTTCTTTGTATAAAAAAACATGGAATGTTTAAAATTAGCTCAGTATGTGCATGTTAGCATTATAGCATATCCTCAAAGCCTTTGAGAGGTTTGAACAAAGTTGTCATTTAGCTCAGAACAGTGAAATAATAAAATATGGTAGATGCCCAAAAAGTCTCTATTTTTATGATTTCGGGACCCCCACAGAAACCTATCTTCGGTTTACCTCCTGAGGATTAATAGAAAAGCTGCATTTACTAGAACTGCCAAATTCTACATTTGAATGAAACATTAAATCTGTTTTAAAAAGAAAGAATAGCACGAACTGCATCTTAAATTTATGCTAGTGGCATTGGATTTAGGCACTTGAAAGCAATTTCAAGAGCAGATTTGCATACAACAGAAACCTGTAAGCAAATTGAAAGAGCTGTTTAGGATTCATAGAGGAACAAAATGCATACTCCATCTCTGACATGATTTGTCTTGAGGTTTATGAAATAATTTTTCATCAGATTATAATATTTAAAGTAATTAAAGATACAATTTGCTATTTAATAAAGAATGTGTTTTGTAACTTCATTAAAGATGCTGCCTTTCTTAATTGTAATGGTCCAAAAGGTTGTCAGTGAACTGTACATTAACTGCAGAGATAATAATGATTTTATATGCTAATAATTTTTAAATGAATAACTCATGTAGTTTTTCAGCCACACGGGGAAAATAATTTACATTCCTAAAGCTTACTTTTGTATTAACCCCTCTACTCGGGGAGAGTGGATATCCTTGTCTAAAATGTTCATTTGTTTTACATTACCGCTAATGCAAGCATATAGGACCCACTGGTGTGAAAGGATTAAAAGCAGCAGCATTAGACAAGCATGAGCATTTCAGAGAGAAATTGTTGTTAGAAAGATCTATTGGGACTGTGTAACTTGATTTTCTATTTATTGATCAGATGCTTCTTGGTTTTCTTATCATTTGAAGCTCCACTGGGATCTTTATGCTGTAGCATTGAGTGCAAATACAAAAATATGCACCAAGAAGGCATGAAGGACTTATGCTCACTCCTTGGTGTGTTTATGTGGCTGGCCTAATATTAGTTTGGGTCAGATGCTTGTGTCAGGGGAAGCATAAGCTCTCTTGGGAGTATTTGCACCATTTGGCTGCAGGCAATTTTAGGCATGTAACTTCAACTTTCTGCAGCATATTCATCTCTCTGTATCTTGGCCATCTCTTCATGGGCTGAAAGGGGACATAGGTTCCTGTCTCTTTTACGCTTTAAATATCACAGAAATTAGTTGCTTAACATAAGAAGTATAAATTTCCCATTTTGAATTTTTTACTTATCCAGCAAAAGAATGAGCTCAAGAGGGGGAGGTGTGCATGCTTGTGCAGATTTCTGCGCCCACAAGTACCTGATCCATGATCTTCAGTGACAATATTTCACTTCATTTTCTTGACTGTAGGGCATTGAGAGGGATTCGGAGATCTTCACCATCATTTCTCTGCCTGTTCTCTAGATAGAAGCCTTACAGCATCTGGAGTTCAACTGCATTATATTTCTGGCCCACAGCACCAGATTTAGTGCTCTGTCAGCAGTATGTGAAACATCCAAGGAAAACTAAGGCACTTGGTGAAAATGGTATAATTAGTTAATAAGGACAGTCTGAAGAAAATTTCATATGAAATACACCATATGCTGATGTTGGGAAAGGAATTAAGATTTAATTCATGGATTTAAAACAAAACAAAACAAAAACCCCACAAACCCTTAGGCAATTTATGACTTGTTTCTGTTGCAGACCCTCACTGGGAATAGGGTCTGGTCAAAGTATGACCTTGCTAAGTTATTTCCAGTATGTGAAAGCATACAGGCCTAGCTGTGTGGCTGATAATATTTCTCAGCCTATCCGCTTGTGTAGGAGACTATCACTGTAACTGGGTGTTTACCTACAACTCCTTGCTACAACTACTTTTAAAAGGCAAGGCAGATAAATATGTGCTTAAGGATAAGGAGATCAATGTGAAGTGGGTAAATGACCTGAGTGAGAAAGCTCATTGACCCTACAGCGTGTTACAAGAATGTCATATTTGTTGCAGTGCACTCCATACTGACACACATGTTGTCACAATCTGAGAAGACAAAGCCTCTGACGATGCATATTTATTATTCACCTGCAATTATAAAACTGTGTGCTATTTTTCTTAATTGATAGCGAACACCGGAGCATCATCATGTTGAAAGTGTCTCTTCAGAATCCTGCTTTAAAGAAATGAGTAAGAAAGTTTTCTCAAATGTTTTGATAGATGATTCATGGCACTGGAGCTGCTGTCGAGGAGCCAATATAGCCGAGCCTATAAATATGCAGTTACGAGAACTCTGGAAACATGCGTTCTGGTAGTGTGACAGATTCAAAAAGCACTTTTTCTGCTGGAGTAGGTTTCTAGAGTTGCCTTCTTCCTGTTCTACATTCAGATACCATTGTCTAATTAGACTAATTGGCTGGCAAATTTGCCTTCTTTTAAATAAAATTAGTTTGGAAGTGGGAGAACAAATGCCATCAGAAACTTGAATTACTCTTTCTTTCCATAATAATAGTTTCTTTTTAGCTGAGCAGAACTAGTCTTTATTATTTCTAGGGAATTTCTGTTTAATGTACTATATGTGACACATTTCCAGAATAAATTAATATTGGCAGTCTATTTATAAACCTTTAAACAAAGTAATCATAATGGAATGACTGACCTCCACCTTACCTGCAGTGGCGGTAATGGATACAGCTCTAACAAATAACTGTTACCTGATGGTATTTTAATAAAGCAAGCTTGTTCTAAGTCAGTACATGTGCATTTTCCTGTGTTTTGTATTGTCTTCTGAAGATCCAAAATGCGCTGAGGATAATGAGAACGAATGATACCTTAGATGTGTTCTTTCCTTGAACTGCTGGTTTTATTAAATCCACAGCTTCTGCGCAGACCTACAAATCTATAACATCCGTTTCAGATTAATTCGGAAAGAGGGGGCTGCATTCTTTTATTCTTGGTCCAGAGATTAAAATTGATCACGGGAGGCACAAGGGAGCAGATTGTAGTATCACAGCTCAATGTGGTTAACTGGGATAGTGCACGGCTTCTGTTCTACTTAACTGTGCGCATACAGGTTACAAATATTATTGATTGCAAGGGTCAGTGAAGGCTGGAGGGAGGTTATGTCGCTTGATGCTATTCGGTAATTTTTAAGGGACAAGAGCTATGGACCCTTATAGCAGCTGGGACAGGTACAGTTTAAATCTGACAAATGGAGATTTATGTTTGTGTGAGCTGGCAAAGCCCTTCAGGTAGAAATAATAAATGGAAATTTGATAGGTGGTTTTATCATAGGTCAAATAATGTGCTGTAGAAGAAAGGGAAAAAAGATTTAATTATTACCTTTTCATCAGGATGCACTGATGATAGGTTTTCAGTTGTAGATCTGTGCTGTAGAAAAATAAATAATGTTTAGAATGCTTTTTTTTTGAGGCATCATTTTAAAATATACGTAGAGATGCTTTACCTGAAGTGATTCAAAAAACGCAGTGTAGGCGGAATGATATGGGAGTAATTACTGAATAAGCTTTACACCATGTTTTTGTTCTTCCACGTGGACAAGAAAAACAGTGTATTTATATTCTAAGATTTAAGATAATATAATATGTTAACAAAGAACTGGGAAACAATATTTTTTTCCTATTTTGAAATTCCAGATGATATTGTAATTATTCAGTAAGATTTGGAAGACATTGCTGGTTTACACTGAAGACTCACGTTTGAAGAAAAAATATGGTTTGGGTGAATTTGTGTTTGCGCTTTAAATATAGGAATAAGCAGAAAGTCCTATATTTTGCAAGCAATAAGCATGTGGGCTTTTGTTCCAGCATTCCTGGATAAGTAGGATTTTACAAATATTTAATATAGATAAGTTATTTAGGGTGCAGAGCTATAATTGAGCCAGCGAATTGTTTCAATGTGGTAGTCACCATATTCAAACAGAATGGAAGCTATGGAAGTAGCATGCAACAGAGTAATTGCAGTGGGTTTAAGAGAAATAGCTGTAGTTAGATATTTCTGTGATTCTTAACTGATCTCTTTCATCAAATTTAGGAAACTATTATAAAAATCAGTGTTTATATTTTTAACGCTTTGATATCACCTATCAGGTGGTATATTACGATTATATTAAAAGTACAGTACGATTTTAGCTACTACATGTTGGTATTGTCTCAGTACACTTTGTTGCAACTTCCTTGCTGTACAGGGCCTGATATCTGACCAAAGGTATTATTCCAGAATATTGGTGATTTATTTATTCCTCATATATTTCCACAGGATTAATTTGCTGCCCTTGATAGAATTTTTTTTCAGCTGTTGCTTTGCAGCAGTGTAGAGGCCTAGTATTTATTTTTCTTTGTGGTGCCAACTAAGCATTTGTGGCTTTTTCGTTGTGAATGTTTTCCATCAGATTTGTTCTCGTTTTATCCATTTCTTGCATATTTACCATATGTAGCTTCTACTGCTACAGCTTTTCAAGACGTTTTTCCAATTTTTTTAAAATAAAAGAATCAATATGAAGAGATTTTTTTCTATGCTAACATTTGATTTTCCCTTTGTAAATTTCCACTGGCTTTGATTATTCCACTATGCCAGCATGACTGCCTATAAACTGGACATATTGGATGGGTAAGTTAAAAGGAATCTGTTTAGAAAGATATTGTTTCTATTGCAAACAGCTAGTGTAATATCTTTCTTTTCAGGAGTCTGTTGCTCCCAATTTCTTCATCCAGTTTATTTTGCTTTCACTTCTAAATATTTGGATTTTCGTACTGCTTTTCTGTGACATATAGTTTCTGAAATGATAGATTTTTTTTGTGTCCTTCAAGTTACTGATAGACAGTCTCCAAGGAGGTGATCTTGCTTTTGTGGCCATTTCCTTTCAGCCCTGTTTGCTGAACAAGAGTAAGCACTAGGGCTGGTTCTTCTCCTCCAGCATGGTGCAGCATGTCACACTGACAAACAGTGTCTGGGTGGTGTCTGGAGGAAACACAGCCCCCCGCTGTCTCTCCTTTGGCATGTTAGTGCTAGGAACATATTTATAGAAGTAAGCGGGAAAGGAGCTCACAACATCAGCATGTCAGATCTTCAAATTCAGCATCTCTGCTCTGCCAGTTCAAGGATGCTCCTGAATGAATGCTTATGCCAGGGGTGAGAAGTGACCGAATTCCAGTCAGGACTAAAAATCCAGTTCAGCTCTATTGTAAGCAGACTGGAGCAAGCTCTTTTCCTGGGTTGAATGGTATGCTCTTATGTTAGAGATGGATTTGAATGAGACTACTAAATGCATTTCTGCTGGTGACCTTTTCAGATTTGTCGCCAGTATAATAAATGTTACCAAGATGACAAAAGAAAGGTTTGCAGCAATATTCCACTTTATTTTTTACAGCAGATGTTTCTTCAGTTACTATGTATTACAATTTACAGAACTTATGTTCTACAAATCAAGATTCATAGCAAACTGTTTCAGTGCTTTAAGTCCTGCTATAAACAATGCCAGGCAGAACAGAACTGGAGGGAAGGTAAGCAGACTTCTGCATTCATCCTTCTCTATGATGATGTTTACATCATAGTAATCTTCACATTTCAGCAATGTGACAACCATCTAAATTGCTAGCTCAATTTGACTATTATTTCAAATATGGGCAACATTACCTATGTTTCCAACCTGACAAGAAAAGCTAGAATTACTATGTGTTCCTTAATTTATGAAGCTGTATATCTTTGACCAACCTAGTACCACTTTGTTCTAGTGTGTCCTTTAAAGAGTTCTGTTTTAAAAATGCTTAGTGATACTGTATGCTTCAGTTCTGAGGCATTTTAAAACAGTGCTTTTAGAGGACAAGGGCTCAAGTCAAACTAGGAGTTGAAAATCTTTGTGGTGCTTAATTTAATACCCAGATATTAAGAATTACAAAATCACCACATCATTTCTTCAGATCTTTTTTTAGTCACCTTGAAACACTGATGATTTTCACTAGAATACTGTAGCTTAATCATACTTGAGTGATACTCCAATAATATTCAATCTGTAGGTCCCATAGATTGACCGTAATAAAATTAAGAAGAGCAATTAAGACCATCGGTGGGTTGTAGATGGTAGGCTAAAGCCTTGAGAAAAACTGGACTGACGGTAAAACCGAATTAGCGGTGGACTCTGTATTTGATTGGATAATGAATTATGGTTCACCTTTGGACATTTTCGTTGACATTAGGTGTCAATCTAATCTGAATCATGGGATCACTCAATGATGTGAGGACAGAACATAAGGCTGAAGTGTTTTGTAAACCAAGCTCAGATGTAGAACACTGATTGTGTGGTCATAATCCTAATTTCTATCATTCAGCTGGATTGATTCTAAACTCTTTGTGATTCCCATCTGCAGTTTCTGAGGCCTAACTCTTGTGAAGGCTACATCTAAATTGGGATTGGACAAATGGCTTCAAAGAGAAATTGGATTATAAGAACAAATTTAGTTCTGGCTAACCTGACTCCTTAATTCCTGTTGTTTCTATACCATTGGCAAAATCTTATATCCTTGTCTCTGTGTCTAATTTAGCAGCAAAGTAATGTGTGAGCCCTATAGACTGCATTACTTACAGGTTCAGCTACTTATGCAGGTGTTTTTAAAAGACATTATGGTATGGACATAGCTGTTAAACTTAGAATGCACTGCAGCAATTATGTATGGCTCTTGTTGATAGATGTGAGAGATGTTCTTTTACATATACTGTACAATGCTCATTGTAACTTGAAGGTAAGAAAAGGCTAACTCAAGTGTTTTACAGTTCTTTTACTTTTCTCCTTCTGCTTTTCTTTTTCTATGAACAAACCTTGCAAGTGTACCTATTCCAAAGTAATCATTAATAAGAAACAGTAAAAAGGAGCAGTTCTATTACAAAATAAATCTTCCAGGCTTACAAAGAAAACAAATTTGAAAGAGCCACCTGCTGTGGAGATGAGGCAGTAATCTCAACAGCAGGAAATAAACAGAGAGAGGAAGAAAATACAAAAGCATAGACATTAAAAAAGTAATTAAAACACTTATCTCCATCGACATACATAGCAAACAAAAAAAAATCAACCACCTAGAAAACATACTCTATTGAACCTCACAACAGGATGTAACAAAGCTGCCACCATAAAAAAAATCTCTAGCAAAACAAGAGAGATCCTTTAAAAATACAAGCCTCAAAAGTATTTACTAATGTGTTAATCACTAATGGACTGACCTTGAGAGAAGCTGAGCACCTGCAGAGCATTTGCAACTTTACTGTGTTTTCAGTCTTTCAAAATCAAACCATTAAAAATGTAGAGAAACTAACTCTTTAGATGCCGACGGCTCTCTGATCTATTTCTGATGAATGTCATAGCATGAATTGTAACAGTGTGTTTAATATAATAAGCTACCTGGCACAGCTTACGTACCATATTTGGGTAATGTGTTTCGGTATAGTTCACGTCTAAATTGTGTAATATTGATCCATGGATGGCAATGTTATCAATATTGCTATGAATGAATGTGACTTCTTATAAATAAATAGGTAGAGCATATCCCACTGCATACAGATAAGTTCTATCATGTCTAGGAAAAACTGTAAATTTGACAGTTATGAGAATCTACTGTTTCAATGTTATCTTTCAAGAAAATAATGTACTTAAAAGTCAATTTATACAATTCATGGTTTGCGTGACATAAAATAAACCTGCTTTAAATACATAGATTTTAATCTCCACTCTCCCACACCACAAACTAGACTTTTTGAAGAACAGAGCATTCAGAAATATTGAAGGATGCTTATGCACTTGGAATTTATGATATGTTCTTTGTTCTCTGACATGAACCTTTGTAGTCACACTCTGACCATATGGTACCTGTAGCTTCAAGTCTCTGGGCAAGTGTGGAATGTTATCAGAAGTGTTATGTCTGAAATATTTTTATATGGTAACAGAAGGAGCAAGTTGGAATACTCAATGTGTAAAAGGGCAGGGAGATGGGAAAAAATGGGTGCTTTCCTGTTAATTCAAAAGGACCCTTTCAGAAGGGAAATGGTGGGTTTAGAAATTTACCTTTAGAGGGACATTATCTTAGCTCTGTATCTACTTTAGCACAACTTTTTAAGAAAATAGTAAACCCCATATAAACGAATATTATTAAGAAAAATAACTTATCAGACCATGTCAATTTCTCTCTGAAATTTGTATCTGTCTCTCTCCATCTTTCTTCCATGGCTCCTTTGCCCAGGGCACATGAGTGGGTATAACTTGTTATTCCTATTCCTCAAGCTGGCCAAATGTGAGGTTTTAGTGGTGCAGAAACTGTGCTACCTCATTACTGGTCTGTGTTTGAGTTTCTTAATGCTGATTAGCAGGCTATGTCTCAGCTTGTCTAGGCTTAGCCTCTCAGGTATTATGTCAGGAGACTTGTGTTGTCACCAGAGCAGATACACAGCTAATCTTATTATTAATTTCTTCTGCCCACACCCAGTTTCTCACGAGATTTACGCTTTTTTTTTCCTCATTCTTGGTAGACTCTGACAGTTCAAGACTTTCCCCTGGTCCAAGGATCTCCTGGACCCCCTTCCTCAGCAGATCACTGTCATGGGGCAGAACATGTGTAGTAAAGAGGAATATTTGATTTATTTTTCTGTCTAGCAGAGTTTTCCCTCTAAGTGTGATTTTTCAAAATCTTGTTTAACTCTGAAACATGAGCTAGTTTTAATAGATATGGCAAAAGATTGAAAGACCTCTCTGCCCTCTAAATTTCTACCTAATGCTCCATATTTGTATGACATGAGAACATTTAAAAAAAAGTGTTCTATAAATTGATGAATGGTGTTTGATATAGGTTTCAGTTTGCTAGTTTTAAAAGGTAGGAAAAGGGATGTGCATAGCCAGTGAATCCAATTGTCTTTGTTTTCTTTTGAATTCGATTTTGATAAATTTATAAATGTCATGTCATTTTGAAACAAAGTTGAAAGATTCATTATAAAAAATGTAAAAATAGAGTGTCTTGGCTTTTAAAAAAATCATTGTATTCAAACACAGACTGCAATCACCAGCCTGCATTTACATTTTCACCTGAAAGTAAGGGGTTGGGAAAAACAATTCACCCAGTTCTCATCTTGAAAACTTGCTGCTGTCAGGATAGCAACAGCTAAAAATCCAAGAGAGGGAATTTGCTTCAGTGATCTTAGCTCTTAATTTGTTTATCTGGTCCAGCTGAAGTTTTTCCAAAATCTGTTGTTACCACAATTAAAAATTATGCAAGCCAAACTTTTCAGTGTTTGATATGAGGAAAAACAGAAAACCTCACAGTGCTATAGTAAATTTTGTCCCTGTAGGCTACTATATATTTGTACTTCAACTTCAGCTCCATTTTTTTTTTTTTTGTTTAGAGATTTGTTTTCAGTCAGCTGCCAGTGAAAACTACATTTGACCCTTACCAAGACAGAGGGCTTATTTTCTATGTCAGTTATTAAGACTGGCTGAGAAGTTCATTTAAAACTGAAAATCTGCCCAAATGTGTCAGATTTAAGTAATACAAACAATGAGTTCAGGTTCAGAAGGCATTCCTGTTTCTGGAGAGATGGGATTTGATCAAAATAGGAAAGAGAGACATGCTGTGCCTCTACTCCCACTTTAGTTTTCCTTTCCAGACCAGGCTAATGGTTACAGTAATAGCAGCAGTATTTATTTCCTTTTCAGACCTAGCTGATTGATGTGTTGACGTGCCTTGATTTATTTGGTGCAGCAACCAAGTGGACTAGGTGTATTGCTCTGCATGCCAATCCCCTACATTCTGTATGCATCACTCTTCTGTATTGCCTTGTGTATCTGACAAATTGACTCTAATCGTTTAGTGATTCATATTTCATCTGGACTGGGGGATTGTGAGAGGATCTAAATTCTGTCTCTTTAAATGGAGGCGATGGACTTGACACTGCCAGTTAAGAAAATTAGCATGCCAGCAGTACTGTGAGAACAAAGAATGCAAAGTCTTGATAGAAAGCAGATGTTGTTGTTTTTTTTTTTCAAATATATATATATATGCATGTATATATTTATACACATATATAAAGTTTATAAAAACAGGAAGATAAAGTCTGTGTTTTCCAAAGCCACTGTTATAACAGCTAATGACTGTGGAAAGTGTATGGTATGTCAGACATGGGAGAAATGCTGATGCTGAGGTAGAGCCCACTGGATTGGTTGTGGGGATCAAATGAAGGAAAGAAGGCTTCTTAGTAAGAGAGTGGTGCTTCCTGAGAGGTAGCTGGAGCATCTGGAGATGAAAGGCAAGGCTCTAAAGGCAAGGTTTAGCAAAGCAGAAGGCCAGGAATAGAGGTGAATTGCTTTCTGCACTGTACCTGACCCAGATTGGGATTGTGTAGATTAGCTTTTACAAAACTGAACTAGATCTGTCATGCAAGCTGTTATTTTCGTGACAATTCTACTTTCTCTATTCTTAGTAAATGCCATTTTCTCCAGCATATGAAGCTTTATTGTGGTTTGGATATCAGTTGCTTTAGAAGCTTGTTCCATGGCATCAGCAGGTAAAAAGACTGAGGCTCCAGGGAGTCCATGGCTTTGGCTGCAGAAAGCAGTGAGGGTGGGGGCAGCCATGGCCTTCTGCTTGTATACAGGTGTGCAGGGTCCATCTGACCACCACCAGTGAAATTGTCTTTCTTGGCTGCCCCCTCTTGGTTGCCCTTCAGAAGAGTTGTTCTTCAGTGCGGGTGAAGGAAATAATTGCGATCACAAGATTTTGGTATAGCTTATTTGAAGACAGGAGACCTAGAATAGCGAAAGATTATTTCAGGATAAGAAATACAAAGTAATAAATAAAAGAGACTTTTAGATGGCTTGCAGGTGGATTTGGAGAGCAGACAACTGACTACCATTTGCTTTAGCCTAAAACCTAGGGGAAAGACTTTAGGTTTTTCTGAACATTTTTTCTTGGGTGGTTCCTGGCTATTTTGTACTAGTGTGTGAATTCCCTTTTGCTAAAGGATTTCTCTGATTTATCTTCAAAGGGTATTTCTCTTGGTTCATCATTTTGACCTAAATTGTGTCTTTCATAGATGACTGGGTTTTTTTAAATTTTATTTCTTCTCTAAAACTGTTAGCTCAAAACTACATTTTTTCCTCTGTAGCTGGTTTGTTGGGGTTTTTCTTGTGCCAAATGTTCTCTCTCCTGAGAGGCTGTTGGCTATTTATCAATATTTGATCTGTCTGTAAAGCGTACTTCTGTGGGGTGGCTGTTTATTATGAAATGGTGTCTCTCTAAAGTGGATCTTATCAGTTCTTGATCTCTTTCTCTGTCTGTCTGCATGTCTGCCTCTTTCTTAGCTAGCCTAGTGCTTTTAAGAAGTACTCAACCTCTCTATTTTAACAAAACTAAATTCAATCATTATAATGGCAAATACCAAACAGCAAAAGGAGATAAATCAGAATCCAGTACAACTTCCAGCAGATGCTTAGCAAAGAGCTCGAAACTGTGCCAGGTGTTTATAGGTATAAAAGAAAAATCCCCTGTATTTCCTTCAAATGTAAACATTGCAAAATTGGTTTACATGGAGTTTTCAGCAAAACAAAAATAGTAAAATAAATGCTGTGTACACTGACTACCTCTTAGGCTTATTATTATTATTTTTTTTGGTCACCTCAGCCAGAATCCAAAGTATTCTTAATCTGACTCCTTTCATTTCAGTGGCACTGAACTAGTGATGAACCTGACCATGAACATTTTAACATACCCTTAATTCTACTTTCTTCAGCCTACAGGAACTAAATGACTGATGCTGTTACAGACAAAATAATTTTCATTAGTGGATGATAAAAGAGGCAAAAATCAGAGGGAAATAAAAATCATGAGGATTTCTCCTTGTTTTTGAACCAGGCTAGATATTAGATAGAAAGGAAATAATCTTTAATGCAGTCTACACGTTCCACTAATAAGAGTGTTTCTCCCGAGAGTAAACTGAGGTCTCTGAGCTGGTTTATGGATACCTCAACAGAAATAGTTGCATTACTCTGTCCTCTGCCTATAGGCAGTCACTGAGAGTTTTTTTCCGAGGTACTCTTCTTGCCAGAGGTGATTTTGCAATATATACATAGAGGAATACTTATGCAGTTTTTAAAATAATTTCTTTAATGCATTTTACATATTGTACTTTCACTGGCACTATTTCTGGCAGCCTCTTTAAGATATCCATTATTCATTCTTCATTAACTAATATTCCAGTCTACCCAGGAAGTACAGCATTCAAAGGTCTTGAAGTTCAGTACGTGCTAGTATTTTTAACCTTATTTTTCTCAATATCCGGCTATAGATCAGCAGTGTTTTGACAATCAGGTGTTCAGCAATTGAGTCATGATTTTTTTTTATAGAGATCAAGAAAGTGCTCAATGACATGAGATTTTTGAAATGCAAAACTTTCAGGATATTTTTATTTGCTTTTTGGTTTGTAAGTCTTTTGAATTCACTGAGAGCATGCTTTCATTTTCTTCACAGAAACTCTTTAAGATTTTTTTTTTCTTCTTGTATTATAGTAACTTCATTCAGGGATCTAGAAGCTCAAGAAACTTCCCTCATATCAGATGACTCATGAAAATATCCTAAGCTTTCTTATGAGCAAGTCCTGATCTTATGCTGTAATGAGACAGATTTTTTTGCTGCTTCAGTAATATAAAAATGCCTAAACCTTCCCTACTTGAAACAGCGCTCTTCAAAGTGCAGTCCTATTTTATTGTTGACACAACAGAAGGAACACAGATTGCTTTGCATGCTCCAATTCTGCCTTCTTGATCTGAGAGCTCCTCAGTTCTAGTGTGTTTCCTTAGAAAAATTGGTGACATTTACTCCATGTCACTATGTAATTATTAATTAGCATACTTTGATGATATTATGGTTTTCTAGTTGTGAATGTGAAAGCCTGGGCCCTGTTGAAAATAACCTGATAGATCATTGCATTTACATGAAAAAAAATGTTTTAACTTCGATATGCCCCCCAAATGTTCACACAGCAATGAGATTCTTTGAGAATTGGAAGATGCGTTTTGCTGCTTTCTTTTAATTGAAAGGTATTTGCTGCTATTATTGGTTGTCAGCTGTATCTGTGTCTCTATCCTATGGCTTCTGTATAAATATGTACTATTAATAACTATAAATAAATGTCAGCCAATCAGGACTTCCGGGTTTTGAGAAAGCAATCAAGAATGGCAAAAAATGATGGCATACAAATACTCGTAGCTAAGACGGATTTCCAGCATTGCCATTTGTCCTCCTTTCCTCATTGGTTAAGCTGTTTATTATTGCCTAATTTGTATAATCTGCAGGCTAGCTGTGTTGAAAAATGCTTCAAAACAAAGGGAAAAAACCCTTTTCACAGCAGTAAGAGTTACCTCCACGTGCAGGCAAAGCAATCCGAGAAAAGCTTGCAAAAGTCTGCTCTTCCCCAGCAGCTTCCCTGATTTTGCACCGTGTATAACCTGTTCTCTTTAACCCTTTCCTCTGCATTTGTTTTGGTACGAATTATATGAGTACACAAGTTATCCAACAGCCTTCTTTTCAAGTGCCAGTACTATTAAAAGATCAACAGTAACGCAGACTACAGACTACAAACATGAAGTGATGTTCTTTTAGAAAAATCTGAGGGTTTGTAGAAGTGCTTGTATTGAGGATGTTTTTGAGAATGTGTATATAATGTGAAATATAGGTTGGTCATTGAAATTCTAATATGCCTCAAAATATCCATTTCAGGTTTGCCAGAACCAAACAGAGACAGTATATTCCAAGGACTCAGAATGGATCAAGGATTCTACACATCTAAAGACTTCCTACCTTTGGTAGCAATGGCGAGTAAACCAGGTGTGTTCTTGTAATCATGTTCAGTGAGTCATTAGCAGTTATTGATATATCAGAGTGGACAGCTGGTTACACAGTAACACATCCAATTACGAAGCACCTCCGGGTGAATAGGTCTGGGGCAAGGTTTACTCTTGGTGGGTTGCAACTTCAGGAGTGTGGTCAAGAAAGTCAATTCCAGAGACTGTAAAGCAAATAGTCACATGTAAAATTCTAAGCACGTGGCAAATCATTACCACTAATAAGTTATATTTTTTTTTTATTTTGAATTAGATTAAAAAGATGTCATAAGCTTCTAATTTGTATAAATTATGTTGATATAGTATATATAAGAGGGTCTTGAAAAAATCTGATATTAAAGGTGGTACTAACCTATATAAGCAGCTGCTTTGTATATTGTTGATAAATTACTTTACTTGATCCCAAGTCGTGTGCTGCATGTTTTATAGACACATTTAAGGGACCCCTAGTTCCTTACCCAAAAAACTTGCAATCTAAGACTCAGGATAGTAGTGGTACGCCAGAAGTTAGTAAGACAACGCTCAGTTTATAGGCACCAAATGCAGTCTTGCTCTGTGCTTTAACACCTTTGTTTTGAGTACAGAGATAGCTGCGTTTGCTCCCCAAGGAGCATAGCTACTTTTAGGGGCCCTGAATATGAAGTCATAAGCCCCAGATGGTTGTATGAGGTGAGGTTCCTGATTTCTATGCCATGTTCCCTCAAGGTTTAGATTCTCCAATGTATTGATAAAGAAGAAATTCCATGTACAGTTTTCTAGGCATAGGCTTAGTGCAGTATGTGACCTTGTATAGATAAACCACATACTTAACAACATATATACATTGTCTACAAACTGATTTTCTCCTGAACATTCAGAAATTTCTTTCAACATCATATAGGGATGCCTGCTTATTTAGTAGACTTTCCATAAACAATATGTTAAAGAATATATCTTCTGTGGCAAATTATTCTGCATATAAAAGTAAAGTTTATTAGCCTATTCTATGCGAAATATTTAGGAAGTTCTGCATCCATCTGTCCCATCTCTTTGCTGTTTTGATCAAATGCTTATTTCTGTCTGTTTTCTTAAGCTCAAAGTGAGCTCAAATGGTTTGGGAGAAAAGAGTGCGGTTGGGTTTTTTTTGAAGAAAGAGATGTTTAAAAATTAAACAGATTGAGAATCTGCACTGTAAAACATTTGCAGATTAACAAAGGAAAATAAATCTTGCAAAACAATCCCCTATTGTAATAATTTGACTAAAAAACACTTCATAGAATTCTGTATGGATCCATAGTACTTGTGTACTGTAAGTCGCCTACCTGCATGAGTACCTAGATAGTGTGATCTGCATCTTTTAAAATGTTGCAAAGTAGAACTCTTGATTTTCCAGGATATGTAATGGTATTCTTTTATATTAAAGTCTGCAATGAAAAAAAGAGTGAACTTTGAAGAACTAACCTTTTCTGACTGACAGTAATAGATAGCTCTTTGGTGTTGTCTGTTAATTAACATGGTCTGTTTTACTTAATTTTCCTAGTGTCTGTCTGTAGCTGTAGCCACCTCTTGCTCTCTAAAGCATGGGATTTTAAAATAAAATATACACATATTCTATCCTGCTCTATCTTCTTTTTTACTGTGACAGGTCTCTAAATAATAGACATAATAGACTTATTGACAGTAAAATATATATTCTGCCTGCTTATTAAGTTCTGAATACCACTTGTTAACATACTTTCCTCCAAAAGGAGTTTGTTCCCTTTGCAAATACGTAGATGTGAATTTACCTTGGGGGTGGCCTTGTTACCAAGAGCGAAGTGGGCTGCTGTGACTGATCTGTTGTGGACTGGTGCTGCAGTGGCACTCTGAGCTGTCTTTCCCCTGCGGCACGAGTGCTTGTTTCACTGATCAATGTACAATTTTTGTGATGGATTAAGTTCATTAAAAATAAATGAGAAAAGTTTTGAGAGAATTTTAGAATAAGAAGCCTATTAAATAGGTAGTAAATGCAATGCCACCTACATGGGGTGGGGGGGAATGGTAGCATTTGCCATGCATTAAGTATTTAACAAAGGGAGAGAAAATATGTATTAGGATGTTATTTCTCACTCTGGTTATATGTCTAAATTAAAGCATTGTTTCCCTGGAGGTTACTTGTGTTTCTTTACAATTGCATGTGAAAATCTGCTGTTAATATAGTGGGATACTTGAGTTACAGTGCAATGATTAAATGACTGGTTTAGCACCTCCTGACTGAAATTATCACAGGCTCATTGAGAATATAGCTTTATATTGTTTATGGCATTATTTTTTAAGTTGCAATAATTTGCCTAATAATAGCTAGTTGTATTTAAACTCGTAATAAAGCGTAGTCTCCTACAAAGAACACACACAGTTCAGTTTTACTTAAGTATTTTTAAATCTAATTTCTTAATCTAATCATCAAGTACAAGCTGTAGATGTAGACACATAATGTCATTCTCCTTGAGTAACTTTTGCAAATTGTTTGTAGAAAGCCACTGTAGATTCAATGTTTTCTACCAGTGAAAGATCTAAGAATCACTGAAATCATAATATTCTTTCTGCCTTGTGTTCAGCTGCCATAGAGAAGAGCCTCTCAGAACACCTCATAGCCAGAACAATGTCAGTGCCTTGTAGAAAACTGTCTGAGGGGACTAACTTTGAGAAACTATTACACCAAGCTGTCAACAACTGGTTGCCTTTTGAAAAATACCAAGTATTATTCTTTATAATCTGTTAAAAGGTGGTGTTGTTGTTTTTTTTTAACTTGGAGAATAATGAATCTGATAAAGGAGAAACTTACTTTTTGAATAAAAAGATCTCACAATGCTAATTTCTGCCTGACAGGACCCACAATCCTACAAACAGATTGTCATTTGAATTCTTTCCAGATAGAAAGGTGCAGCTGCTTAGAGTACTGACTATGAAATTATGTATATGAGCAAATCTTAAAAATGGGAATAAAACTGTCTTTCTGTGAAGCAGAATAATTTGATAGTGACACTCCATGCTTGGAAACTGTAAGATGCAATTTTACAGTGCTTTGGGTACAAGTACCTTTTGAGCTGTCATGCAGAAATGGTTTCTCTACTTGAAAATGGGGTTTTCCTTTCATCTTTCAGGGATGTGTGCCTGTCAGTCTCCGTTGCCATCAATGCATGGAACTGTAATTGTACTTGGGGCAGGAGACACTGCTTTTGACTGTGCAACATCTGCTTTACGCTGTGGAGCTCATCGTGTGTTTGTGGTCTTCAGGAAGGGATTCACTAATATCAGGGCTGTCCCAGAAGAGGTAAAATTGAATAACAGCATTTATGAGAAGAAGTTGTTATTTCTTGTTGTTATGGTTGTTATTTCTACAGGGCGTGAAAGTGTGATATATGTACTTAAAAGACATCATCTAAAGGTTTTATTTATAAAAATGCTCTTAAAATATATAAATGTTTATTAAAGATCTGAGGGTCATTTTATGTAGTCTCTGTATAAATAATTTTCTTCTGTTGTACCTGTTTCCTGTAAAGTCAGAAAGATGCAATTGCATACAGGGGATAGAATTTCTTGTAAATTAGAAAATACAACAACATTTTTAGTCTGGGAAGCACCCCAGAGATCAAACAGCTATTTCAGTATCATAGGGTGACTATTCAGGTCATGCTTAGATCCTAGAATGATACTTTCTGGTTGCTATCAAATGAATCTCAGTGATCCTGATGTTGCCTTGGGAGCCTACAAAATCTTGTAAGAAAATTACTTAGAGTGATTTTGCTTTTGAATCACCGCCAACAGCAGTAGAGCAGTGTCATTCGGCACAGATTTCAGTGTTCAATTTGGTTTTTAGTTTGGCTTTGCACTTTGGCTTTTTTCAGGACATATGCACATTTTGAAATTTAACTCTGCATCCTCAATGTATCTGTACTACAGGAAGGTTTTTCTCAGGTTAGATATTCTTATTTTGGTGGTCTTTTCCCACTATCATTTATTTGGTACATACTTCACACTTTTGCATACTCGAGGATATCAGGATATCTAATGCATCGTTGTCGTGAGATTTATGGTAGTTTAATCATCTGTTTCAAGAAGGTGCACATCTTAGAGATCTTATAGAAGGGGAATGGAAGTGCAAAAAAAAAAGTAATATAGGGTCTTTTCATGCATAATTTACTTCTATTTCTGCTGCACTTCATTTTAAGCATTCTAGACACCATCAGATTACTGAAGCCATTGCACAGGCTGACTCATGTACTATTCAGAGTCTTACTAATCAAGAATCAGCTGTCACTCTGAACCAGAATCTCTGTTAGCAGCCTGGGTAAATTCCTAAAAGTTCCACTCATGCAGTGACCTTGAAAAAAAGGAAGACGGTATTAAGTTGACTGTCTGTATACTATACACAGGTGACTTCTACTACAGGAGAATGCATGGTAGCATATTGAGTCAAAAAATATTTTGTGTTTATTTTTTTTCCATAGAAACATAACAATGTTCAAGTTATATATATTTTATTGCTTCTGTTGTACAGATGGAACTTGCAAAAGAAGAGAAGTGTGAATTTCTGCCTTTCCTCTCCCCTCGGAAAGTTGTACTTAAAGGTGGACAAATTGTTGCTATGGAGTTTGTTCGAACTGAACAAGACAGTGATGGAAACTGGAAAGAAGATGAGGATCAGGTTGTCCGTCTGAAAGCTGATGTGGTGATCAGTGCCTTTGGCTCCATTTTAACTGACACTAAAGGTAACCCTAACTAATGCATTCTGTAAATGCTGATTGTTATTTTAGCTGCAGCTATTTCCTATCCTTTGACAGTTTTGTGAAATGAGCCTCCTGGAGGTTACAAAGCTTGTGACTGCTGGTCCTCTTCTCAGGAATTTCTTTGTCCTTTAGGTATAGGTCTGATAACAAAACACTTTTCTGTATATCACTGTATAGAGCAGAAATTCAGATTAGAGGTACAGTTGCTCAGTATGTATCATGCTTCCCTCTCAATGCAAATGGGATCTCAAAGAATACTCTTGGGGATTTCTTCTGGTCTCGCTAATTAACTTTAGAGAAACTCATTATGCTACAACTTTAAACTGAACTGATCTCATGTCTGAAACCTCTTTTTTACCTATTAAGTTAAGCAAGAATTAAGACAGATTCTTTATTCTGGTTCAGCTCTTCTGGCTGTCACTCATTTTTGCATATATAAGAGAACTGTGACTTCTCTCATATATACAGTATTTGTTAAATTCACCTGTGCTTGTCTCAGCTTGTCTCATTATTTAGTTGCACTTTACAAGATTTGGACTTGAAAATTAACAATTACACAGTTCCATCATAAAGATACAGACATTGGCACAGACGGCATTTCAGAGCTTGAAAGAATTGCCTGGATGTAGCAGAAAGAGAGCTGAAGAACATAAGTACAACTAAGAGGGCTGTTCTCCTCTGACACCAGGTTAAAGAGTCCAGGCACATACACCAAAGGTGCCTCAAAAATAAATAAAAAAAACCCCACTGACTCAGCAGAAGACCGATTGATAAAATAAATAGATCTTCAGTTTGGAGACACTCATCAAGGTTAGCATGTTCTGAAAGCCTTAGTGATCAATGTGCCTACCTCTCCAGGGCACGGTCATGCCAGCCAATTACTCCATGACATGTTGTGGTCCTTTGGGTATAAAAGCTCTAACAGAGGACTTGGTAAGTGCCTCAGAGTGCATATCACCAGAAAATTTGATAATCAGATGCTAGTTCTGCCAGTGCAAAGGGAATTTCAAAATTTCTTAGCATAATGTGGTTTTGTGAATCTTTTCAATGAAGGAAAATTGTAAATCTAAAATATTCTAAGCAGACTCTAAAAGCATTTGTAGACATACCTTAGGCACATATAAAATGTGTGACTTCTTACAGCTGCATTTTCTGTGTAGGCATTATAGATAACGCTGTTTTAAATAAAGTTAAAGAAATGAGTTTTCTGATAGTAAGATTTTCTAGAGTTATTGGTAAAATTATACAAGTGTACTGACTTCACACGAAGACAAAACATTAGTTAATGAAGATAAAATTATAGGTCCCATTGAAGAATTTTAGAAGATAGCTGATAGCAGATCTGTCTGTAATCTGAGCGAGTTATTCAGTGCTTCCTGCTCACCAGTCCAATTGTATATATAGCTAAACCATTATACAGTCATGAGAAGAATCTAAATTCTCTCCTACAGTAAAAAATGAAAGATCAACCTGGTTCCTTAGGAATGTCTGAAGTTTATTCCAGGAGCATTTCCTATCTTGTGTGTGTTACTGTTGCTTTGGGATAGGCTCATGCAGCCTAGGCTGTTATCTGGACAGCAATAGCACCCATCTATGTACAGTGCTAATTACTCAGGGCTGCCCTGAGTTGCCCTGAGCAACTCCTGCCCTGCGAGGTATAGGAGGTATAGTCTACATCTCTTTGACAGAACAGTCTCCCATTCCACTTGGAGATATGTTACTGTATAATGAGACTGGCATCTTTGTTGGTCACGTTTTGGGGCTAAGTCTAACCCCCAGGAAGCAGGGAGAAGTATTGTTTTTATCTTTAAGAGATTCATGACTTATTCCATTGGTGGAGTTGACTCCAGTGAGAATTGTGGAAAGTTTTGTTGTTTTTTAAAACATTCTGTTTAGGTTTTTTTGGAAGGTTTTCCAGAACCTTATGTGGTAAATCAAATATTAGCCTAAGCAATCAATATGTTTTGTTGTGATTCATAGACCCTATGATAAAGGAGTGATTCTGTTTTCTCCCACATTAAAAACCGCTTCAGCTGAAAGGTTGAGCTTTCTGTGTTGCTTAGCCATAATACTGTGCCAGTCTTGTGTCTCCTAATGTGCATTCACTATCTAGATTAGTTGTTTTGAGGTTTTTAAATAGGAACATAAAATGGGAGGAGTACAAAGTCATGCACTAAGCTGATCATGAAAGATGAGAGTCATTTACATTAGGGGTAAGCAATACACATCAGTTTCACGCTGCATTTTTGGTGAAACTGCTATTAGAATAGCAGTCAAATTACAAGCAAAAATGCAAGGCAGTTTTTTTGGATGTTGTGAAAGTGAAAAGAAACTAAGACTTGAGGGAATAAAGTGTTTATTTTGAGCATACCATTTCAGTTGCTTTTAAATCTTTATTTTTTTAACTAAGCTGTCTTAATGAAAGTCAAATTTGCTTTTCACCATTGAGCTGGATTACAACCAAATCTCCAGGCTGCCTCAGCATACATAACAACCACCTAAAGCAACTTAGATTCTTAGTGTTTTGTTGTTTTTTTTTTAAAAAAGGAAGTGCATTTTTGTTGCAGGTTGAGATATTCAGGTATTCTCCATCAAAAGGTGGGGAAGAAAATCCTCGAGGTACTCGAAACTGGACAATGCCATGAGCAAAGTGATGTGACTTAGAACTGGATATGACTTTGAACTTGGGAGGGGATGGACTGTGTCACCCCCAGAGGGCCCTGCTAGTCTGAATTATTCTATGAGTAGATGATTCAGATGCAGGTTGGATAAGCGTGTTAATTGTTGATAGACCTCATACAAAGAGGTCTATCAATTGACCAAATTCATAAGGCACCTCAGGGAACTGCAAATGCATTATTGGTATGGGCTAAGCTAGAAGGAAATGTCCTGTTTGTTAATATTGTTAAATGTTGATGCTACTGACGTAAGAATAAAGAAAATGCTATGAAAACTTGAGGGATTAAATTCAGATTTAGCCCCAGTTCAGCGAAATGCTCAGGGCATAGGCATGTGGGTGACTGCTGTTTTGAACAGAAGTAGCTCATAGGTTACAAAGTGTTTTCTTGCATGATGACTATTAAATTTGCAACTGAGATTCCATGTGCTCACAGTAGGTAGTCTTTTTTTGTTTTGTTAAAGTAAAATGCTTATTTTGTTTTTAAGCGAAGGTTCTAGTAGGTATTCACCCTCCCCTTGGAAATCATATAAATGCATCATTACTTTTAAAAAATGGACTCCTAAATCCATTTTATGCTCGGGAAGTTGCTAATAGACAAAACAAGAGGTTTGTCTTCTAGACTATTTTAAGAACATTGCCACTTTACTGAAACCAGTAAAAACAACCAACAAATTGTTCAAATCAAGCTACAGTAAATGGAGTACGAAAAAATGTTTTGCTGCTTGTTGATAAAAGATTTTTTTCAAGCATAAGCTGCCTTTTTTTATTGCATAGCTTTCCAATGCCTTCAAACCATCAGAACAGACTCATAAACAAAGAGCTGTGAGACAGTTTTGTACCTCTCCTGTGTACCTGCTCTTCTGCTTGGGTTGTTATTTTGGAGGCCTATGATGTGTTAGTGAATTACTGAAGTATCTTCTGTCACCATTCCAAATTGCAACTACTCAATATATGCAGATATATTTCGGTGTACTCCCTAGCACTGTGTACAGCCTTCAGCATCCTACTTAACACCAGTCCAGTTGTTTTTAAAGTCTGAAATTTGAATAACCATTTTCTAATCCATTTAATTCTGGTAAGCAATAATGAAGATTATTTTTGGACTACACAACTTTTCTCTGGAACAAATGTCCTTGTTCTGATTTATTTTCCTGATTTCCTGAGGAGAACCTGGATTTTCCTTCAGGAAAACCATGGAGAAAATATGGAAAATAGTATATTTGTTCAAAATGCACTACAAAATGCAGTGCAGGACAAGGGGATTAAGACAGGATGGGGAACCGGCAACACTGTGTTTAGCAGGCAGCGACAAAGATGAAGTAGTCCCGTTTTCCAGAACACTGAATCTTAGCATGATAATGTCTATTTTATTTTCCTGGAGAGACAAAAAAGGGCAATGCAAAAATATCCAAGCAAACTCCAAATACCACCTCTGCAACCCACCCCAGCCCCCAAATAGCAGGCTATTTGTGAGCAAAAATAATTTTTGGTAGTAGCTAGCTATTGCATGGTAACTGAAGGGAAAACTTTTATTTCACATTGCTGGGAAGCAGTTAGGACATTCAGATATGTTGCTTTTACTTTCAGTATGACTGTCATCTCACTTGGAAACTGCAGCAGCAAACCCTAGAAAGCTTACTGCCCCCTCAGTATAGTTCAACATACAGCAAAGATAAATTTGTCCAAACAGTTTGCAATTTTATTATTTAGTTAACTCCCGCTTAATATTTATTTCTATACATTGAGAAGCATTTGCTAGGGGAAAAGGGAAAAAGCTTGCAGAGCTCTGACCTCAGAAGTGAAAAAGATTTTTGGATTTCATTTAGACAAATACAGAACTTCAAATAGTACAGAAGGCAGGAAACCTGCAGGGAGTGTTGGATTTCTTCATACAGGCTGCTTGGGCAACTGAGTAACTTAAGCCTCAAAGCATTGAAGTCTTGACTATTTAATGAGAGACTATGAGGGAGGAAGAGAGGTGGGTAAGATGCCCCAGCTGGGAATGCCCACAGGGGTGACCTGGTATCTCCCTAGTAGCACAGCATCTGCCTTGCACACACAGAATAGGCTTTTAGTCACCAGACTTTTTAAAAAAATGTAATAAAAAATGGAAATTTGTGTAGATTCAAAGAATTCCTAGTGAAATAGGTAGGAATTTTCCTGCTGAGTCACTTGGAATAGGATTTTTCTCCACAAATGGGTTTACTGAATGAGCTTGAGTGCAGCAATTCCACACTCTGAAATGATTACCAATTTCCAGTATCTGAAGGTGGCTTCATGATGACTTCCAAAGCCCTGTTAATTTAGAGCAGGAATTCTGCTCTTTCACTCGAGAGGCTTCACTACACATTTGCTTGCTGGTAACAGGCAGAAAAAAAAAGTCAGTACCAGCTTGCAACAGGACCCCCTCCTAGTATACCTGGACCCAGTTTTATCCAGTCAAACCCCTTTTTAAGTACACTCGTGGGGCACAGACTGTGAGAAGCATGAGTGTGCCTTTCTTAATTTGCTGGGCATTTAGACTGGTCAATGTCAGCGGTTAATCAGTCTGTTGGTGCATGTGACAGCTGTGGTTTTATATTTGAGATTAAGAAAGTTACAGTATATTTGTATTTTTCTGAAGTAATGCTGCTATTCACTGTAAAGGAAGTCTGTAAGATGGATATCAAAAATAACATTAATGAGCTACTAAAGCTAAAATTACAGGAACTTATGAAATTGGTTAAACATAAAAACCATTAAACTGTTTATTGAAGCTTCACAGATATACTGCAGCTAATGAGCATTTCTGCTATTTAAATAAGCTCAAATTGAACACACATTACATGGATACATAATTAGTCATGGCAGTCAAACACACAGACTTACTTTTAGAGCTTTATTTGAGGAATCTTTTCCATTTGATTTGTTTTGTTAATTAAAATATTTTTTCTGTATTCACTTATATTTTAATATTGTTTTTGCAAGTGCTATAATTTGCTGCTGCTTTTCCATTTGTGTTTGTTTGCTGTGTGAATATAGCAAATTGGGAATATATATTCAGAACTGTCCTTTTGTTTGGTGTTATTTGTGTTAGCATCACTTGATAGCATTAGAATAATTCAATTGTATGTTGTCTTTCATTGAGAAGGATCTTTTCAAATTATATATAATATCTCACCAGGATATGGAGGAGAAGGCAGTACATCCACAGGATTGTACTTTGAATTTTTAAGAGAAAATCTATGTTAGTTTTAAACTTTCAGAAGTATGAGGCTGCAGGGATTTAAAAGACATTCTTTTCTTTATGCTGTCCCAAGTCATGTACCAACAAAAACATTAGGTATCTAGTTTTATTATTGTTCAGTGTCAAACAGCAATTCAGAGAATCGATACTTGGGATCACCTCCTTTCAAGCTCAGATTTGGCTTTTCGGGTCTATCTCAGCCCCTGCAGGGACAGAGAAGGGACTTCCTTTTGTGAAGACCAGAGTTCTCCCCTTCTTTCTGTAAGTGGTCTAGCAGGTGGTATCTTCAGCCTCAATCGCCCTGGGTACCAGATCCAAGTTGTGAGGATGTTAGGATCTCTTATATAAGATGCTTTTAAATCATGCCCTTATTTTTACTTAACCTAAATCATGGAGATTATAAAAAAGACTGAAGGAAATAGCTGCCAGATACCGTGTCAACCTTGCCACCAGGGAAATGTTCTTTCCCAATTTTAAAAATACTGATCAAGCAAATCCCCCAGCCCTGGGGAGATGTTTCAGGTGAAGGTATGTTGGGCATTCTTTGCACTCAAAAAGCTATTGGTATAATTATGTCCAGACACCTATTTTAGCACAAAGCAATCTAAAGATAGATTTGAGAAATGTAATAGATCCAGGATAACAGAGATAATACTCTATTTTTCCACAAGATGAAAAAAGTAGTCAGAGCTTCCAGTTTTACATCATTTCTTCTGAAAAACTAACATCTCCAATGGCATGTTGCCCTTTAACACCTTTACTGTGGTTCAGTCATGTCTCAGAGAAACAAAAGTCATCTATTAAATCCCCAATACCAAATCCCGCAGCACCAAGTTTTCCTCTGGGTTTTTTCCAAACATGTCTTATCAAGCCTGTGTGTATTTAGCTTGTGAGAGCAGTCTAGACCACATGCTGAGATGGTACCACTGCATGCAGCAAGTTATCCTATATGTGACAAATATAAGATGATCAAAAGCTTTCTTGAAGTACAGACAGTCTAAGAAATAAAGAGAAAGATAATGTATTGATTTATAAATATTACTGAAGCATTATTAATAAAACTGCTATCAATCATTATCAGCACTTCCCTTTTTTGAAAAAGAAACAAAAACCAACCCTAAGCCCAAACAAACCAAACCCCTTATTTTCCAGACTGAAGTATGTCTCCGTCTGAAGGTTGTGTTTGGTGTGATCTTACAGTAATTTAAATATTTTTAAAGGAAACCATTACATAATTCTTTTGACTCTTACTATGCAAATATTATTTTATAAATATTACAAATATACCCCAAGTATATGTGGGGTGGGAGTGATTGTGCAAGCAATAGGTCTTGAAGATAGATTAAATACTCTTGGTATGAAAAACTGCTACCGTGTTTGAGTTTGAGGCAGTTTAAAACTGTCTTCCTTGATTTTGGCTTTTGAAGCAGTTGCAAAAAACCATACTTTGGATTTGAGTCCTCTGGATATTTGTGTACACCAGGGGTGAGGAAGAGAGCGTAGGTGGGACAAGTAGGTGACAATGTTTGTACCTTGCTTTCTATTTTATTATTTTGCTCCAAATTATACACAGCACCCACTTTAAAATACATTTCTATTGTTTGATTTGGAGATGAAGGGAGATACTGAGCCTGGGAAGAAAATTCTGTCACGCTGATGTGCAAGAGAGATGTGTTTGAAGCTTCCTGTATACTCAGGTGTGCGCTGGGACAGTACTGTGACTTTGCCCTCAGATTGGAGGAATATTCTTGTCTTAAACTGGCAGGTTTCTCTTTTACATATATGACAGCACAACTACATCAGTTTAATTGACCTTGGCATTCCGCATCTGCTAGTGGTATGTCCCTGAGGGACATTGCAATTTTAAGCTGCCTTTTATTGCAGAATCTTCAGTTCCTGTAAACAAAACATATTAAAAACCTTCATTTTGGTATAAATCATCAACATTTGCTCAAAATATTTATTGAAAAAGTGATTCTCTTAATGAAGCTAATTTGAAGTGTCTTTTTGATCATAATAAAATAACTTAAAAATACCTAATAAAAATCATATTAATATAGAGCAATATTTTTTCTTAGTCTTCAGAGCATTTATGTGTATTTAATGCCATTTGTATAATGCCCTGCAGTATAAAATTATTTTCTTTTTTATTTTCACATCTACATTATTTTTAAGGACAATAACAGTTCATGTGTAGAATGCCTATGCATGTTATTTACTAAACTGAAAAAAATTAAGGCATCTTAATGCATTCTCTAAAAAAAACATCAGAAATTGCAGTGAAAAAGATACAAAAGAAAAATGCTTAGTCTTCATCTAAGCGTTTCATTTTGATTGTGTTTTTATAGTTTTATACTTAATATACATAACAAGTTTCAGAGTGAGCCTCGCTTTCAGGATATTCTGAGTTAAAATTTTGAGTCAGGATGGTTTTGAATTTATTGAAACATATATTTTTCAGAATTAAATTTCTTTAAAACCCAACACGCTTTTCAAGCCAAAGCTTTGATAGCATAACATTTACTGGCAGGAAAATATGCCATCTGAAAATTTTCAGTCAGGTTTACTAATGACCTGTCAAAAAATAGCAGAGTATCATTTCTGTTGTGAGGGTTAATACATGTGGGAAGTAAATTCTTGAGATCTAAATTAATTTCTAGGAATTACATCATAAACATTCTTTTTTCATTTTAAAGCTCAAAAATCATATGCTGCGTACTAAGTTGCACAAGAGAATGTATGGTAGTTTATTCAGGAGAAAAGCATGTTGATATGGTAATTGCATTATAAAGTTATGGTTAGAGGGAAAGGGTGAATATTTCTTTTTCCTTTGCTAATATTCCTCATTAATAGGAATTTCTGAAGTGGTGGTCTGGGAGACGAATAATGCCGGTGAGAATGACTTTGTGAATCCCGGCTCCTGCGATAAGCAATGTGTTCTCAGGCAGTGACCAGAAGAAAATTAGCACCAATTATTTCTTGAGCCTGCAATGAAACCGTCACTTCTTGTGACGCTTGTGTACATTTATCTTGTACACAAGTCTGGCTGTGCAGGCACACAGGAATCTAGTTACTTTTCTGATACTACCAAACTGCTGTTCTATATAACGCATGTTGTTCTTTCCTGAGTCCTGTTTGTAATTACATACCTCCACTAGCTCAACAAAAACATTCATGGATATAAAAGGACTTTTCTACTGTAAATTTATGTTTAAGTGAATGAAAGAACTAGGACTTGGAACTGCTTTTCTAATAGTTAGCAGTGTATATTTGACAGGTTTTACCAACAATTTTATGTTTCTTCTATTAACATAGTTGTCTTTCACTTTAATTACAGTTAAAGAGGCCATGGCACCTATCAAGTTTAACAGATGGGGTCTTCCTGAAGTAGATCCAGAAACTATGCAAACAAGTGAACCCTGGGTTTTTGCAGGGGGTGACATTGGTGGTCTTGCTAACACTACAGTGGAGTCAGTAAATGATGGAAAACAAGCTTCCTGGTACATGCACAGATACATACAGGTGATTTTTTTAAAACGTACTTCTCTCTTTCCCATTTCTATCTGCTTGTAGATACTTTCATTGTGATTATTAAAATAATTTTATTGTGGTTTAGATTAAAAATGCATATTTTGATGAACTGATACCTAGAATATCTGGTGATTTGAACCTTATAGATTCACTCAACTTGGATCACATACTTGAGTTTTGGTAGTTGAATCCAGCTTTCTTATGTTATCTTAACCCTAGAATCCCAACAACATTTTCTTGGCCCCACCTCTGGATTTCATTCAAGGGTTAACAATCCTTCCTGCACAATACACAGTGCAAGTAGAAGCCCTAATTAGTTGGGGAAAAGAAGTGAGCCCATCAGTATTAAAAAGTAAAATCTCTCAACAGTGCATAAGTAAAAATTAAATACTGCAATGTAGTTACTTGGGGAAGACAATTTTAGAGTTTTTAGAGTACAAGCGTACTAGGAGCTCATAGAGCACTCAGATTATGTACACTGGGACCAAAGTTTGCTCTGATGAGGCTGATAACACAAGAATGCACAGGGGAAAATAATGCAAAAGATAATTTGCCTGGAAAATATGAGTTTAAGGAGTACAGACCTGAAAAAACCTGGTAACTGCATTTTCCTTTTCAGTGCTCTTTGTGTGTGACCAAGCACCTCTGCCCTAATTTTCCTAGTGAAAGAATGAGCACAAAGTCTAGAGGAACTGCAGAGGAACCTGCAGAGACAGGAGACACAGCCTGTGTATGGAGAGCCAGCTGACAAAGAGCGTGTTCATAGTGCAAGGAACTTTTCAGAAACACGATACATGATTCACTCTCCCACAAAAAGAGATTTGAACAACTGAAGTTGGGACTGTAACAGCTCAATGTCTTTCTCCCCCATCCATCTGCTCAAAGCCTCTCTGATTGCATGTTTGTGCAATTTCATGCTGTTGGGGTCTGATTTCACTTCCTAAAAATACTTCAGCTGAAAGCTTGTTGTTAGTATCTGTGCATATTTTTTCTCACTTGTTCTAAAGCACTGTTTGCGTCCTGCCTCCTTAGATCCTAAGAAAATGCTGAGTGTGAAACATCTTTAATCCCTGACCTGCTTGCTTAATTTCTCAGTGTACAGTGAATTTGGGTGACTGTGATAGGGTATCTCCTCCTTTTTGTCTCCTTGCTCTTTAGCCTCTAGAAATACATGCATCACTTAAAAACCCTCCTCGATCATGTTGCTTCTTCCTCAAAACTTGCTTTTTTTTTTTTTCTCTCTCCACTCTGGAATTTATTCAGTACTTTGGAAAAAATCTGAGTAGTCATGGCTTGAGAATTAGAATTTTAAATTAAGCAGGCTTGTGATATTAGAGCATTTTCGTTACCCTTTGCAGGTTTCAAGGCAGCTTATTTGACCTTACAGTCTCACCAGGAAGCTAATGGGAAAGCCTTACAGCAATCTTCACAGGAAAGTTTCCAAATGTCAAGTGTCACCTTTCCAGCTGTTAGATGAATGGGTTGCCCAGGGGCATTTATTTGGATGTGCAGCCCTTGTAAAATCTGGTTGCTGTGGTGCAGAGTGCTGTAATTTGGCAATTTACTTCACCAGTTTTTGGAACTGGTAGAAATTTTAGTGACTGGAGTAGAGGTTGTTTTTTAAAAAAGTTGTTTAGAAAGGATTGTGTTGCTGTGATGTTTAGTGCCTGTGTGCATGTGTGCCTGCCTTTGTGCACGTGTCTGTGTGCGCTCAATTCACAGCCTTGTATTCTGGAAACTTCCAGTATCAAATGAAAAAAAACACCCTTACACACTACCTTATTTTCTCTCTACTGTGAAATTCTAAGGCAAGAAACATTCCTGTGATCTGAAAGTCTGAATCTGAGTACACATTAAATTTTAAATAAATACATTGATACCATATATCCGTTTGTATTTCAGTTACAGGAATAGGTAACCATTTCCAAAATCGCCAACAATCTCATCACCAGGATCTATAAATAATGCAGTTAGCCTTTAGCAAAATAAATTTATTCCATAGGATTTCTCAACCAACCCAAGACTGTGTCAAAGACTGAAACTCAAAGCACCATCCTGACTTCTTGAGGAATGCACTGTTTGAACTGCACACTGCTTATATCCCAACCTACTCCAGGCAAAAGGCTAAGCAAACAGATGGGTCTGATATTTGCCCTGAAACTCCAATCATTGCAAACTCTGGCACATGGTCAAGTGAAGCATGAGATCCAGACTCAAGGACTCTCCAGCAGAAATACCTTATGTTCAAAACTGGGAGTTATTTACAGAAGCTTCTTGGCTGCTCTTATGCTGGAAATGTTCCATCATTAGTTGCCTAAATATCTCCTGCTTCTTAACTTGTTCCTCCCACCATATGAAGCATAGGTTCATCTCAGAAATTATTGCCTGCAGCTGTGTCAGGTTAGTTTCTATAAACATGACCAATCAAAGCCGAACTAGGGATAGTTGTAGTAGAACCTGATAGAAAATATAGTCAGTCTTCCTAGAACAACTCTTAGAGTTATTAGAGATCCAAACAGAATCATCCTAATTCATGCAACTATCTACTATTCACAACGTTTTTCAGGATTCAACCTTTTTTGTTATTCTACGAATGATGTAAAAATTTCTGTAAAATAATCTCAATTTAGTTTAGGGATTACAATGGCCCTCACTTTTGTCCAACAGTGACTTTATGATCTTGCGCAGAAGCATTATAGGCTGCTGTTCTCTTCTGTGCCTCAGTTACCATAAATTTCTTTTTCATCAATGTATGAGATTTAATAATATAATAGCTATAGTTGGGCTAATTAACAATTATCCAGGACTAACTTCTAATTTTCTATGCCTGCCTTGAGAGCAGAGACAGCTCTTGCATTGCAGTTCTTCCAGAATTTTCTTCTTGGGCCACTGTGCCGGCCTTGATTCTTCACTCCTCTATTCATACACTTACCTGGGAAGCGTTTTCCCATATGTGGCAGTCAAGCTGCCATCATCTTCTCACTAAAATATGTCTTAAAAACTGACTTTTCCTCTCTGGTTCACAATAAGCTTTCTTTTATTTAAATCTATATTTTCTTTAATCTCCCCAGTGTGGACAGTTTTATATTATATTTTTCCTAAACTGAAATGTACATGATACATTCAAAAATAGAGGGCTGGATCCCAGCTTTGTAGGGTAGGGTAGATTGTTGACTCGATGATCCCAATGGTCTTTTCCAACCTATTCTATGATTCTGTTGTATTCTAAGATATAAATTGCACTTCACTAAGATACTATTTGATATGAATTCTGAACACATCACTATGTTATTTTGAACCAGTATTGTATATTTGCTATTTCTTTCTTTATCTATGCTGTCAAAAAATATATGGGCTTTGTATCTGAAGAATATAGTTGTTGATTCTTTTATGAAGGTTGACCATTCTCATATATTCCTCAAGCATGCATGAGTGTACATTATTTCATAATCAATAACAGAGATGGGTGGTTCCCAGGAAGCTTGTCTTTGGAGCCATTAGTTATGTTGTCTGCTTCTTTTCAGGATAACCAAAGGAAAAATTGAATGTCCGTTTGTTTAGACAGAACAACATATGAAACACTAGCATGGAAAGAAGTAACAAAGCACCATTTACAAACAGGTTGACTAAATGCAAGTGCAGGAAACCTGGTATTTTAGTTGCTTACAACTGAGTAAACAATATGTTCCAGTCTGTTCCAGAAACAGAAAGCCAGAAAGGCACTTAAAAAATCTCTGTCCAACTGGACAGAGCCCTGAGCAACCTGTTCTAGTTGACCCTGCTTTGAGTAAGGCTGTTGGACTAGGTGGTCCTCAGGCATTTCTACAACCATTACGAGGTTGTACAAAATAACATAAACCATTTAACAAACTTTAAACATATGTAACAAAGTTTAAAAATGGATAATCAGAGAGAGGATAGAAGAAGCATGTGCAAAGGAGAAGTGGTATGTTTTAAGATGGGACTTAAAAATAGAGAAAGTAGAATTGATATGAAAGTATTCAGGAAAACTCTTCCAGGCAGTAGGATTTGTAGAGAAGGCTCCCTGTGAAAAATAACAGTAATGCAACTACTCACTTTCACAGTCTATCTTTGTTAAAGGCCCGAAAATGAAGTTAGACCGTATCACTGTGGTTAAGAATTTTCTCCATCTAAAGAAAATGAATGTCACAAATCGTATCGGGTGTAAAGCTGAGTTCCTGTCTCAGCCCTGTGCTACAGATGGTGTTGCTTTTGCCTCTGGGTATATCCTGGTTAGAGTAAGGTAGGGCCACTGCAAGCAACAGGCCGGGGATTTTTCACCACCCTGTTCCTGTATCCAAAAAATTGCCATGACTGGAACAATAAGTACCTGCAATATTATTAGCTCAGCTGGTTGGCATTAAATTAGAGAACTTGGTCCTCTATTTTTAAAAATCAAGGGAAGAGTTATTATAAATAAACCCTTGCCTGCAGGCTTTCTTTTCCTATTTGTTTGTGCAATGTCAGGGAAATCCTTCATTATAAAGATGATTTTGCTTTCAGGAAGCTATAAAACATTTTAGTTTGCCAAAAGTTTTGCTTTGTAGAAAACAACACATCAGGGCTTAGTAAATTTATTTCTTTTATAAGCATTGTGCTGAAAGGAACAACCAGCAAAAAATAAATAGAGCAAAAAGGGAAGTGATAGGAAGGAGGGAGATAAATCTGTGAGGATGTATAGCCACTGGCTACTGTGAACCTTCAGCTGCATCCTGCCCCTGTGTGTTTTTAAGATTTGGTTTATTCCATTGAGACCTTTTTTTCCTCCTCCTCCTCCTGCCATCACCCCCTGGGTCATCTCATCATTAACAAACCATTAGGCACTTCTTTCAGGGCTTGAGTGTGTCTGGGTGGAATTGTTTGTGGTTTTGCGCTTTGAGGGGAGATTGGCAGGAAGGATATGCACATGGTTTGGATTTCTTTTTTTTTGTCTACTATAGGATTTATTTTCTGTATTATCACAGAAAGCTCATTTTGGGTCTCTAGTTATTCTTAACTTTCAAGCAATGCTCATTTTAGGTGAGAGCAACTCACCTAGATATTAAATTGTCCTGTTTGGGAAAAGAAACAATACAATGTAACCTAAGGTGCATATTAAGCACTTAATCTGTCTGTCTATAGCAATCAATATTTACAGTTAAACAAGCAATGAATAGTTCTTGAGTCATCCACAGACTGAAATATATTCTCAGAGAACATCTGAACAATTCTGATAGCAAATGACTTATCAAGTGCTTTAAAAATGGAAAATTGGATGTATTGCTCACATGTGCGCATAGAGTCAAATGGCCGAAAACCTTTCCATAAGTTGTTTTTTTTGCTGTCATTCTTACGGAATCAGTATCAAAAAGTTTAGGGTAAGAGTTCAGTATATCAGTGTTGGTTTCAGCAGATTTCCCTGCATCTTCCAAATATGTAGGAGATAAAAAGTGCTAAAATTTAAAAAATGCTTTAATTTCAGTTGTGTGATATAGGAAGTTCTGTTTTGGCATTGCAAACAACATTTTGCAGTTGAAATTTTAGTTAAGAAAGACCAAAAAAAAAAGTTAAAAGGATTAAATCAAACCCAAAATAATCAAAAGACAATGCTTCTTTTTTCTTCTTTTTCTTTTTTTTTTTCTTTGATTTGTCAGTTAACAAAAAGCTTTTGAGATGGAGATACTGGGCTGTTTGGTCTTCTAAGAACTCTGATTCTACTGGTGTAGGAAAGCAGCCCTGTGGAGTATGACATGCAGAAAGCAGTGAGCACTCAGGAGGGAGGAAAGGGAAGATGTCTGGCTTTTTATAAAGTGAGGCTGCATTAGCTGCTAGCTGGAGAGGTTGTGATGCTGAAGGGAGTTTGGTCCCTCGCGTTCGGGATCTTTGAAACTTAGCTTTTCTCAAAATGTCCACCGTTAAGAATGCATTCAGGTTCGCATCATTGAGGCTAGGGAAATTCCACTATTTTCAGTGCTTTAAAACCATCAGAAAATTTGGGCCCAGAATTTATCCTCTGTGTCGAAGGAATCGAAGATCTGGGGTTAGAATCTGAGACATGAATCCAGGCAGTCCCAAAACAGGCATGAATGCTCAAGTTTTGAATCAGCTGAGGGAACAAAAGACACTAAAACCCCCTCTTAATCCCATCCATGCATATTAGTTTTCACAAGTAAAAGTGGAGTAAATTAGTTCCTTAAAAAAAACTCAAAAAAAAACAACCTAAAAGGCCACAATTCAGCAATGGCTGAGGTTTTTTCTCTGTTAACAGAAAATCTTCCTACACCTTCAGGAGTGGTTCTTTTTGTCCTGCTGAAGAATTCTTCATTTTATGGACAGAAGAAACTGCTGTGATCTTACACTGGGACTTATTAGGAACACAGACTGTGTAGGGCTTCTATCTGTTAGAAATTCCTGCTTTATTTCTTTGTGATTTTATTGAGTCAACCATCTGAGTGAGCAAAGATTTTAATTCTACCTACCACAGCCTGATTAGGATGCTGTTCAGTATCCATACATGGGAAAAGATTTTCTCTGTACAATTTTTACAGTATTAGATGCAAGGTTTCCGTTGAAAGCTTTTCACTGACTCTCCAGAGAAAAACCTGTCTTTAAAATGAAAACAAAGTGACTATGGTGTCAAAGCCATAATGTGTATGTTCTTCTTTGATCCCAAATCAGAGTCTAATTTTTGTCACCCTTAAGGTGTTCATATTAATACAGTTAAATATTAAAACAATAATAGTTTGCATATATTGATAGTATCCCATTGCATAGACTAGATAAAATCTTTTAAAAAGGGTGCAGGAGTTCAAAATATATTGAGTTAGGGCTGAGTGATCCTGCACAAGGATCACTTAGTTTTCACAAGTCCCTATACTTTTTATAAATTGTCTCTTGGGAAGAAAACTAGCAAGGGTCTGCCTGTGCATACCCTGTTTGGTTTTTTCAGTCTCACTGCTGGTGGCTGCTGTAGGGAACTGGCTGTTCAAAATGGCTGAACAAATCTTTGAACTGAACCAGGCTTAGCAGTACCGGGATGTGAAATAACTCTTTCGTTATCATCATTCTTCAGTTATTTCCAGCATGGCATAATATTCTGGCATGAATGCTATTTGGACAGAAGATGTTATGTATGCAAGTGTTTGCATGTTTTGGTGATTTGCAAGTCTGAAAACATAATAGAATACTTAAACTTTAGGTTGTTATATATGAATTATTCCCTTATCGGGGGTAATAATAAATTATATAAAAAGGAATCAGCAAAAATATCTGTGATTTTTGTTTGGGTTTTTTGCAGTCCTTACACGGTGTGACAGTTCCTACTGTTCCAGAACTACCACTCTTCTATACTCCTATCGATTTAGTAGACATCAGTGTAGAAATGGCTGGACTGAAGTTTCCAAATCCTTTTGGCCTTGCCAGTGCAACCCCTACTACTAGTTCTTCAATGATTCGAAGAGCTTTTGAAACCGGATGGGGTTTTGCTGTCACTAAAACGTTCTCCCTGGATAAGGTAAGAAAATATTTTAAGGTATATTAAGCATGTAACCATTTCTTTATATATTTGAAAAATCTGAATCTTTTGGGAATAACACTATTAAATCTAGCTAGCATAAAGATAGCAGGGAAGGGTATGGTACATTGTGTAGGTCAACTGGTCTGGGACGTTCCGATAGTGCAACGTAAATGTGACACAATTTCTGGCTGTTTGTTGTTACATTATTCCCTTTTATTTCCCAGCCTTTTAATATTAGCCAACTAGTAAGGGTAATAGTCTTTTTTTTTTTTTTTTTTAAATATTGCAGTGAAAATGTTTTCTGTGAGGGATCAGAATGCAAAGGGAATGAGTAACAGCTTTATCAAGCAACTCATGAAAGGCAGCTTCTGTGCCAAGAACTGCCAAGATAAACCATTGAAATGGATTTGCAGTTGAAACGTGATAATGTGGGTGTAAGCCTGAGGCTTGGGTGGGTAACGGAAGAGAAAGATGAAGGCAATATAAAACAAGTCTATGAAGGGAAGATTAGTTGTGCTGAAGGTTTGTAGTACAGTGACATAAACCTTCAGTAACATGTAATGGAATAAGAAGGAGCTAGAATTAAGTCTTTAAGGCTATGGCTCTGTGTGGCACCTAAAATAATGCATTTTGTGTAGATTTAAAGTGTGTAATTGCTTGTTTGATCTGAGAATGGTATTAGGATGTGTTTCCTCTTACATTCAAAATGGCAAAATGAGACAAAGTAAGATTTTTAGACAGTGAAAGAAAACAACACTTTTGATAAATGTATTGCAAAGAAAAGAAATGTGATTTGGGCAGGGTTGTAGATATAGTTTGACTTGCAGGAAGAGGATCAAAGGTAAATTCTTGAGTATAGGCCTGAGTAACAGCATGAGTAATGAGTAATGTCAACCAGTGACAAACAGTAGCATGGGCTGACGAGAGCTTTTGAGGTGAGTTTGAAAACAAAGAGCTTTTATTCTTGGTTCAGAGATGGGATGTAACAGTATCGTGCTGAATGGAGACCTTAGCAGAAGAGAAAAGGTGGATTTGTAACTCTGCCACCTCTACATGGGTAAGTACCATAAGGGAATTAACTATAGAGGGTGGTCCTCTAATATGATGAAGATCTAAGGACAGAGCACTATATTACTACAGCATTCTGTAAAAGATGTCGGACTGGCTTCTGCTGTCACTTAAACCTGAAGCAGCCCTAAGGAAGTATGTGTTCTTGTGGATTGCAATGGAGATTCCAATTTACTTCACCGGGTTTCTTATGAAAACACTTTTTAGGACATAAATGTCGTTCAAGTAGGTTTACAAGTGACTTATGTGTGTAACATACCGTCAGCTGTAATTATTCAGTGCCTAGAATAAAGGCAACTCATAGCAAGTACTGAGATTTATTTATTTATCGGTTTTATTGCTGGTATGCTCACAGTCCTGCCAGACTGCATGTTAATTACTGTGTATCTCAAGAGCTAAACAGACACTGGCTGAGTTCCAGCTTGGGTGGGAGTTCAGAACGAAAGAGGTGCATGTTGTAGGAAGTGATGTTGGTACTCCACTAAGCAGCAGACTCTGAGTCATCAGACTGCAACTGCAGCGTGTTCCACTGGATGCCATGCTCTGGAGGTGTGACTCGGATGGAGAACTTTCAAGTGAGAGGATTGCTAAAAGCAAATATAGTAAGTGGCTATAAAACACTTTTTAAAAAAAAAATTGTTGCTTTAAGATGCAAAATATTGCAGATAGTATTTATTTTAAAGAGAAAAATTTAAGTGCTTTAGATCAATTCTAATCCAGTGATCATTATTTCTAGCTAAGCTTTCTTCTAAAGTTCAGTAGGAGTCAGTAGTCTTTTTCTGGTACCTAAACTCTTGAATCATATATTGCTGTGTCCAGTAGGACTGTGTCCCATGAACTACTACTTAGTTTTTCTACTATTGTGTTGTTCCCAGTAGTGCACTTACCAGTGTTAAGCTTTAGTATTTGTGACATGATTTGAGATTCTTGGCCGCAAGGTGCTGTGGAAATAACATTGCTTTTATTTCTAATAGTAGCATAGTAATTAATGCTACAAAAATAAATATTTCAAATGGGAAAAAAAGCTCAATGAGGTACAGCAGTCCTTGTGTGAACATTGAGTACTATGCAAAGACTGCTCTTGTTGTCTTAATGCTAGAACAAGGAGTTATAGATTTCAGAGGTAATATAGGTTGACATAACGTGCAGACTCTTTTTTTGTTTTAGAACTTAGCTTCTGATTATATAGACATAAGTCTTGCACAGTGTTCAGCAGGGAGCAGTATGGTCTCTTGGGCTGCAGTGCCTGTGGAAGTGGAGATTTCAGACTGGGCTGTCCTGAGCAGCTAACTGCATAGCAGGACCAGGAAAAAAGATTTCCTGATCTAAGCGTGAAGTCAGCCGGAGTAGGCAGAACTGCTCCCCAGACAATAAAGTTTCCAGAAGGGGAACATCTGGGAGGAAGAGAGCTCGCTAGACGCAGTTCTTGGCAACTCCTTCACTTCAGCGTTGATTGCATGTGATTACAAGCAGGGTTCTGTGCTCATAACTCTTTTCTCCTCATTTTATATGTCCTGGTTAGGTTTAACTTGTGGGCTTCTTTCTTATTTCCAGTAAAGGCCAAGTGTAAACTGCCTGTGTAGCAATGGGGATCTTAGCAGCAGGAGAAATGATCCCTTTTCCAGAGCTGAATTCATCACTGTGTACAGTCACGGATGGGGAAACCACTGACTCCCCTACTGGCCGTGGGCATCCTTCAGCAAAAGTGACCGATGCAGGCTGAATTTGAGTGACATACAGCTAGTGAAAAGGACATACAGCCTAACGACATATTTCCATGCATTAACTACAGTGTGATGGAATAAGATCAGAGAGAAAAGCAGGATAAATGTTGGAAGAAGGAGATCCAAGGATAGAGATAAAAAGGATTTGGGCTGGAGAGCTGTGATTCTCATAAGACAGAGGATTCCTTTCATATGAACAATTTCTCCTTTTTCCGTCTTTCACTACCTAGCACAGAAAACTCTTCTAAAATAGTAGGCTATGGATCCCTGCAGCCCATAAGAGGCCATACTTTCTTGTATGGGGGAACTGTTGGATACCAATGCTGCAATTCCAGTCCCTGGGCCGTAATTTACTCCCCCAGTCCTCCCAGCCCTCATCTGTCTTGGCCTCACCTTGAGACCATCACGTGTTGCCACAGAGGGAGTTAGCGTAACACTAACTGTTTCGTGCCATGCTCACACCTTTTTAAAACACCCACATATTTTGTTGCATAATTGCCTTCATGACAACCTGTGTAGTGTTTTCTGTTTGTAGGGTGAGGATTTCAACTCTAAGTGATTCAGCAAAAGTTTGTTCTTGCGTAGTACTTACTATTGTTGAAACGTAAAAAGAGCTTACATGAGAAATAGCTGAAACTCCTTCAGTGTTACCTTATTTATACTTTTAACTATACTGCACTCTAAATACTTTAGAAGGTATTGTATATTATAGCATTATGCAAATATTAATTATAGGTTATGTACCTGTATGTGTCTGTAGGTATCTGCGAGGGGGATAGTGACTTGTAGAATTTTATTTAACAAATGAACAATCTTTGCACAGCTGCTTTAGTATCGTAGATTTGATTTCTTCCAGAAACGAGAATAACTGCTTTTAAAATCGACTATCACTAGGAAAGACCATGGTAGCAGAACAAAAAATCCTGTTCTCACACACATTTTCCTGCATTCATGTTTTCCTTTTTTGACTGCAGGATCAATAGGTCATTGCTCTGTTGGTTCAAATAGTATTTCTGTCCTATTCAAATAACTCTGGGCTGCAACATATTATGTGTAAATTCTGTTGGCAAGCTATTGATAGGAAATGGGGGAGCTGCGTGTCACAGGCAAATGGGGGAGCTGCATATCATATAGTCCACAATATATGAATACCAATTATGACCTCTTTTAGAGGTTAGATGTACAGAAAACTACCCACAAAATGAGATACTGCATTAATTAAATAACTGTGAATGGGAGTTTTTTAGTAGTAATATTATACTGAGCTGGTTTATTTACTTAGAATTTACTGGTGAGTATTGTTTAGTACAAAACTTGCATTAAAACCTGTAATCAGAAAGTTTGTATAAACATAGTATAAAAATTAGTCAGAGGCTATATGAAGTATGCGCATCTCTGTACCATATCCATTACCACAGTGAGAAGCTTATAGCAGAAATTTTGTTTTATCAACAGAATTCAGGCTTTGTTGTTCTCTCACTGCATTGTACAGGCTGCTTAGAAAGATGAAAAAACAACTGGGATAGCAGAAATGTTTGCTTTGATTTTTAGATGCTTCCTTCACTTCTAAAATTTAATTCTGATTAATCAGATACATCTGTCTTTATTCTGTTGTGACATGCATTGATTTGTGATGCTGTCGCTTTCAATAATGTAGAAACAGTTGCCTTTATTATGAGAACGGCAGAAATCAACATGCAGACTAACTTCAATTTTAATCTTTAATATTTTTTTCATTATACATGGAGCAAGTTGCATGGATGATTTTAAAAACAAAGCTACAATTAAAACTGGATTAAATTTGAACTAAACCATAGTGGAGAAAAGTTTCTAGTCATAATATACGTTTATACAATTCATTGATCTAGATTTTGCAATATATTTTCAGAACAATTTCTAAATTAAAACCATCGCTGCTAGAGAATTAATTAGTTTACTCAGGATATAGCACATTTCTATGTGCTGTTATTACAGTGTACATATTCAGGCTCCAACTAGTTCTCTCTGTACATTTGCACTGTGTGCACCTCATTTCATAATTGAAGGTGGTAAAAAATCATGGTACAATGACGCATTGTTTTCCATAACATTAGTATTTCACAGAAGTGAATCTGTATTACAAAATGTATATTTTTGTATGATATTACAGCATAGTAATTTAGATTAAACTAGTTATAATTTATGGTGCCAAACGAAAAAGCTATTTAAGATGCATTAAAATGCAGAACCATGACATTTGAAATTCTGATGTTCTTAATATGACAAAGGTTATTCTATGGAGTTTTGCTATAATATGAAATATTAATATTTCACAATACAGTTTTGATGAAGTACAATTTGCCTAGCTTGCATATGATAAAGAAATTAAATGCTTACCAAGGGAGTTCAGTGAGAATTAGAGCCCTGCCTGAACATCTGCTTGAAATGTTATTATCCTGTCCTACTGACAGCATCGCTCCCTCATTGTTTTTCAAGATTGACAGCTGAATATTGTACTGATTTCTGCAGCAAATATGTTTAGGTGAACTTTGTTTCGTTTTTTAGGAATTTAGAACATGCTTTTGATTTCCGTCCCATAATTTTTTTTTATACTCTTGACATTTGTAGATGCCAGATTGAGGTCTAGTATGCTGTAGCAAAGATAGACCGTTGACTTGCAACGAAATGCCAGTTGATATCTCAGTAAACAGAAATATTACTATTCTTTATTGTGTGGTCCGTATGAAATCTGTATGGGCTTTCTTTGGGGAGACAAATGATCAGATTGTTAATGTCAAATATAAAAAGGACTGTTTGCCTTTCTACTAAATAACATCAGAGGACTTTTATTAACTACATTTGTTGTGCAGAAAAATGGACATTTTACAGGATTCCTTAGCGTACAAAGCTCTGTGAGTTGAATTATTTTTTGTTTTTTATAAATGTTAAAATTATTATTATTGGTATTACTATTCTTTTGAGTTCTTTGCCTACCTTATTTTGTTCCATATTTCTGAAAGAATTTCAATAAGAAGTACCAGTTTTATTGTTCCCCAATTTTGACATTTTTAAATCACCATATAAAATGAGCAAAGTTTAAGAGAGATGGTAAAAGACTGTTCTAGGGAAATGCGATAGAACGTTGTTATTTTTTAGAACGCTGCAGCTACAACATTGTATTTTACTTGAATAATTTCATATAGAAAATGTGTTATTTGCCTATAAAAAGGAACAAATCATTCTGTGAATCTGAGTAAGTGGCAGGGAAACAGATCTTCCTCCTTTTTCCTCAAGAAAAAATTTCTCTGATGTGTTCAACTTAAGTGCCATATCTCATCTCTATTTATTTTTACCATAGCCCTGACCCAGTATAAAGAAGTTTGGAGGCTGTCCTTAAATGCTAATGCCTTAATAGCTTCAAAATTGCTGTCTGAGGAACTGGAGAGTACCATGTTTGACCATTCTGTCTCCTCTATCCGTACACCTAGGGCTGTAGGGGCTTGGCACATCGTCACCCTGGAGCAATCCCAGTCTGGAGAGGTGTGGGAGAGATGCAGTGCAGCTTGAAAAAAACGGTGAAAGCAGAGAGGCCAAATAATCCAGGATTGAGAGCTGTAACCAAGTCATTGATAAAGCCAAGTCACTTCCTACCACAGCTGAAGTCTGCACCAAGTAGATGTACACCTTAAGTTGTTGCAGGCTTGCTTCTTGACACCAATGAATGTGCAAGTGAGGTGGTTTGGACCATTGCAATAATCTGTTTTTACCATTAGTAAGTCTGGTTATTTTGGCCAATTAGTACATTGAACGTTGAAGATAATGAACTGTGTTTTTAAAGCAAGAGTTTAACAACTATCTGTAAAAAGTCTCTCTTTCTTTGTGACTGTATTTATTACTTTAAACTTTTTACGGATTCATGATAAAAATTAAAACCTTTGGGCAAATGTTTAGTCTGACTCTTCCTGTAGCATTAAGTACTGTGGAAATGCTGCATTTCTTCTGCAATGAGAGCCACAGCACAGAGTCTGTTAGAGAGAAGTCTGTTATCTTGAGGCGTGGAGCACAATGTGACAACTCATCAATGGAAGGCAAAGAGGGATCTGTCACGCGTGAGCATTGAGTCAGTAAGCCTCATCCATGCTAAAGGGCAGATTTTTACAATCAGAGGATCAGCAAATAGCTTTCCGTATTTTCTCTGCTCGTTCCATTCACCCTCACCTACAGGAACAAGCTTGGCCGTAATTTAAGTGTCTTAGGCTTCTTGAGCTAATTTCATAAGGTCTGTGGAGTCTTTAAGCCAGCAATGACATATCTTTTTCAAAGCTTTGCACGTATCTGGCGAAGGTAAAACTAGATATAGTGCAAAACTGTTTCTTCATAGGCTACGGGTTCTTAAATTTTATAGTTGTTTAAAAATTCATTTTCCATTCATGTGTTTGTTTTTAGAGACTGTTTCTTTTTCAAGTCTTTTTCTTCTGGAGCGAAAGGTTTAAAACAGTAGAACAGTGCACTAACATATACAAAGTGTAAATTTGATCATTAGCCTCAAGCTTGAATATTTTAGGCAGCTTAATCTGAAAACTGTTGCATATTTTAATGAAACTCATTGTGCACTTAGTGGCATAACTGAGCAGCAGTTCCAGTGAAATTCGTAAGAGTGGAAAGATTGCAATACGTAGTATTTTGCTACATAAATATTTCTATAACAAGTAGCCAAAAGTAGGAGTGTTCATTCCTGCTCAGCGTAATATGTGGTGTTCTGTAAGTGACCAGTGCTTAAGAGAAAATTTGCTTTCTATTCATAGTGCGACTGTTAGCCAGTCAAACAAAATAGATGCAAATTTTACACTTAGCTAAAATCTGAACAGATCTCTTTTTAAGTTGAAGAATTTGCTTTGCTTTTTACTACCTTTGCTTTACTTACCCCATTCTTCTGGAAATATCTGCAAATAATTAACAAAATTATTTTTTGTTAAAAAGAGAGAGAGCACACGTGCATGATTTTCCAAAACTGCTGAGAATCTGCAGCTCCTGATGGCTGTATCTGAAGTACTTAACATTTTTGAATATCGCATCCTGAATAAACAGGATTCTAAATGTACATAAAAGGAAATACGTAATGTACTTGTGTAAAATATAATTCAGGTATCATTTTCTGTAGCTGTTTTGTATGCCTTTGGAAGGGTGTTGGTAATCTTGGCAATACCTCAAATAATTTTGTGTCAGAAAAGAATTCAAATAAAAAGACGGTTTCAATGTAAGCTAGAAATATCCAAGTGCAACTTTGAAATTTAGAATTTTCATACTTAAGTTCCATTCTCAATTCAGATTTTTGCAGATTCTTTTTAGTATTTTACTTTCTTCAAAACAACTGACTGCATATAATTTTCTTAAGTGGCATTAATGTACTTAATAAATTATTAGAAAAAGTTGTATATTTTTCTTAATAGTTAGATTTAATAAATGCCTATCTGAGACAATCACAGCATAAGGCCATATTTAACCTTTTGGACTTTTCTTAGCATAAATGACATAACTCAAAAAAAATAGGGAAGTTTATCATGTTGCACTTTAGTAGAAAATCACAGACTTTCAGAAAAAAAAATAGAAATATATGTTTTGTCATTATAGAATTCATAAATTTCCCTCCTGTCAAGTCTTTGACTTTCTCCACTCCTCATATGGTTAATTGCATGTGTCAGGCTTAATTTTTTTTCCTCAATTCCACATTTTAATTATAAGAAAATCCAGAATGCAATCCAGACTTCAGTAGGTCTACTGAGATACTGAAGTGGAATAAAGGATGTCTTTATGCTTCAGTTGCTGTCATTTACAGTTCAGCATCTTTTCTGAGGTCTACATTCAGAATCCATAGGTGAATTAGACAGCTGTGGACAAATGTTCTAGCAAGAGTCTAGGTGACACTTTGGGAGCCCGCCTCTGCCCACAAACATCAGGCTGCAAATGTATTGGGGAAGACAGGAGACATACTTCCAGCACCATGCCTTCTTCCCTGAGGACCTGCTGGTTGTTTTTTGCTTCAGCTGTACACGTTAAATGGCTGCCCTGCTGTTGGATGAGCACTTTCCCCATCTCCATCAAGAAAAACATAAGAGAACTGAAGCATCCCATGCAACAGCTACTGCCTGAAGATTCCCAGTTGGAACATGCAACCTTGGAATGTTTGCAGAAATGTCCCAAACTGACTGTACATGGGCACTCTTATATCAATGTCAAGCGTTTACGTGGTGGTGTGTAGCTTGTGTTAAAAAGTTTGCAGACATAAACTGAAATGATACAACTAGGTCTAAACTAGCACATGCTTCCACACATGGGTTTACAGGGTTTTAGCTTAACCATTTTTCAAGGGATTTTTTGGCAACATGCTTCTCCTAAATGCTCAAGTTATCTCAGGTCTTGAGTTCCCGCTTGGTAAATGAAACTGGTAGGGCTGTGTTTAACATTGGATTTGCCCACACAAGGAGTTAAGAAATCAAAGAGATGATTTTTGAATCTCATGGTGATAAAATTGCCTTTACTCCTGATTGACGTTGTTGCAAAAGCAGAAAGAAGTCCCATATGTTGAAAAAAACTGATAGGTTCTTATGTTAAAATACCTATTGCTAATGCAAATATGTATGTGAGTGTATTCTTAATAAAATCTCTTATCATTATTTGAGATGTATAATTACCTAATTATTTTACTATAATAGAGATTGTGGTTTTATGGGTCTCCATCTTTCAGTCAGAAAATGTAGTATTTTAGTGACTAAATCTTCCAGAGTTAATTGCAGCAGGAGACAGGGGTGTCCATCTCATGAACTTTGGAATTATTACTTGAAGAATTATCTGAAATGCTCTTGTCACAGCTAATTTCAAAACCTAATTTTTGGTCTACAGAAAAAGGAAAAAGGAACACACATTTTTAATATTCCCTTAATATGCATATTATGATAGTCTTTAGTTGTACATTCTCACATTATGTATTACAAGGGCATAAAGCTTTAGATTTATATAGAGGATTTCATACTACTACAAAAATTATTTCTACTGAATTACACTAATGTCATTGAATTATTATCAAGTATTGACTTTTTTATACTTTAAAGCTAATCTGCTTGGACTTTCCTGGTGAATTTTGGACTATAAAGCAGTTAATTCAAATGCTAGCAATGGTTTCAAAAGCAGCTATCAGTACCTTTTCACTGTTCTCAGTCATATACTTAAACCTAAATATGTAAGTAAGTTTACAATTTAATTATTTTTTTTTCCTTAACTTGTGCGTGTCTGAATTCTCTGATAATTCAGTGGAATAGAAGAGTTTAAAAAAAAAATTCCTAAAATGTATTACAAATGAAAAAGACCTAAACTAATGTTATAGCTTTTTTTTTTTTTTTTTCGTGAGCAGCTGACCTTCTATTGCTAGAAAAAAGAAAGTCTTGGCTAGAAGACAGTTCAATAAATGAACAGGCTATATATTGATTTTTCTCCCTCTTCCCTTGTTATGTAATATGATTTCCCTTCCCTTGGAAGAGTTGCTGTCGTACGGGATGGGGCTGGGATTGTGGTCGTGGAAGCGTATGGGAATGTGTAGACTAAGGAAGGCTGTCACAGCAGTCAATAAGATCTGAGAGGTGTTGACTAATTGCCTGCTAATTACACAGTAAATTGTCTAATTAAGCTGACGGTTAATTAGGGTACGCTCGCACAGCAGTCTTGTGGAATTTTTGTCTGATGTCTGGGAAGCGGCTTGTGTAATTGGCAAACTGGTAAGGACTGGCAGAGAACATGACTGGGAAGCACGCTGCCAGTAGATGACAGAATAAGGATGCGTTTGCACAAAGGTTGTCATGTGAACACCGAGGGGTTTGTTAGCCTTCTCCAGCTACGTGGCAGCGGGTGCAACGAGAAATTTAGTTGAAAGCTACTGGAAGCTGTAAATAAAATAAGGTTTAAGTGTGTACTATTAGAAAAGCTGTGATTTATACTCTTCTCATATTTTAGTCAGAATTTGGACTGTAGATAATTAGATTTTTTGCTAATAAACACAGAGTATCAAAATTCTCATATAAAAAACTTCACCAACCTGTGCCATTTGACCATGACAGTAATTTTATTGTATTGTGATCTGTTTACTGGAGTCAAAAAATTATATTGGTTCCCAGGATACTCCATTTGTATGTTGATATTGAAAAAGTATAGCTGTTAATAATGGATGCTCGCCAACCTTCATATCTGCTATTCTGAGTCCTCATTAGATATTGTGCCCATCCCTAGATGTGACAGAGTATGAATAGGTCATAATGATGCTCTGAATTAAATGTATATACACTATGCATAACTATAATATGATTAATGAAAGTATCCAATTCCCAATTCTGACACAAAGCCAATAGAAACTGTTGGGAGTATTAAACAGTGAGAACCTGGACAGTATAGGAGTACAGATACCAATTCAGCAAAGCATCAATTCACTGTGATTTCAATTTCTAATTCAGTAAAATAATGTAGTACATGCACTTTCTTAAAGGCAATTTGAAGTATAAGCTTCCTGCAGTATCAGCATAGCACAATACAGGACTGAGTCTTCACATAATGCTGAGATTTAGTTTTGAGCTATGTATTAGCAATCTCTAAGTAAAAAATAGCTCTTTTGTATATCATGAGCTAAAATGAAGAAAGTATGTCTGCGTGTATTTATTTATTAGGAATATTTTGATGTCACTTGAGCAAAGTGAAGTTTAATATCCACTTTCAGTCTTGGAAATGATACATTGTTTCAGAGGTCCCCATCATTTTACTTTTCAATATGTGGTTTGTCCATAGCGTCTTCCTGGAATAAAAAGAAAACAAAGTGAATTCCAGGTATGGTTTGCTGCTGAAATTACTGATTTTTTTTTTTCTTTTAATTTGAACCACAAATATCTTTCTTCTCCCATAGAAATAAAATATTTTTAAAATCAAAATTTGAGGGAGAAAATTATACTTTCTTTGAATTAAAAAAAGCCATTTTTGTCCTGTGATCCTGTGATCTTGCTGCATTTATCTCCCTGTACCTGTTAATAATGCCTTTCTGTAACACATTCTATGTTGTGAATTTTTGTTTATGATTTTTCTTTCAAAAATAATTGAGCAAAAGTGTGATACACTTAGTGCATTCTTACTGTGCCAGTCATCTGACACGGGACTCCAAACACTAACAGGCTGATCTAGAAGGCCTTAAAGCTTCTGTAAGGGGATTATAACAGTACTTGTAATGTTGCTCCTCTCTGTGTACTTGCACAGACTAAAATGCTATGATTCCCCTGCATCACATTCTGTGAATTGTTGCATAAAATGGAAAAGGTGTAATTCATTGATTCAAGTCAAAAACATTCAAGGAAGGCCATACGTACCTAATTTTCTTTAAATAAAATATATTTTAAATTTACATGTGGTTTTTTCCACATGGATCTGCACATGTGCAAAAACAAACCTCTTCATTTTTCTGTAGTGTTTTTAAGGATTATTCCTTAAAAATATTGGAGAAACTAATCTTTTTTGTCTCTGAGAGCACATTCAAGAACAAAGCTCACTTCAGCAGCCAGCTGCAGGAATGGAAAGCATACGGTGCAACCATCACACTTGCTTCCATTTTCTATCATGGGGCAGCAAACAGGTATGTTGCTAATGCATTTTAGTCTCTGAAGACAGAAAAAGGAGTTCAGAGGATAATTGCTACCTTATTACATCCTTCAAAAGGAATTTCTGGCACATGCTATTATGATTTATGATTTAATAAATCACGCAAACATAGAAAAGGATGTTTCCAGTAATTTACATGGTATAGTAAATGTATTTATGTAAAGCCATACTGCAACATCTAAATCTGTAATAACAAAAAAATGCATGGCAATAATACTGCTGTTAAACAGCATAATTTAACAACTTTTGTTGAGAAATCATGGGGTATTTAAAATATATTTATGTCTTCATATGCAGTTGTAGCTCTATCTTATCGTATATCTGTGCGTTATTGTGGACTCGATCAAAACTGGAAGCATTTCCCAAATGTCCCTAATGCATTCTTTCCCAAAGCATCCTTATTGTCTGTTTTCAAATCTCGTGCTTAAACAATGGAGTCAGAGGAGCCTGTTGTCAGCACGTTGTTGGTGTTATGTTCTGGTTTATTGCGTGTGATGGTTCTCTCCCTGTGCAGTTCAGGAGGGTTCCTGTTTGCTACCCTTTTATTTAATGTGTATATCAAGCCATAGAGAAGGTTTAGTAAAGTGACATTGATTGAAGTGTTTTCAATATGTCGAAACTCAGCTTTATAACTCTCGGCTGATTTAGCTTGAGCAGTTGATTGCATTATTCAGTGTTTGTGGGAGACTGGGGCATGGTTGAGAGCATGCTGAGCAAAAGTCAATCCAGACAAGATAGGAGTAATGCTGGGATCGTTAGAGGAAACATCCAGAGGCTACGGCAAGAGAATTATCAGTCCTCCTGGCTGAGGGATGTAGTTCCATTCCAGGCTGTAGCTGCAACAGCAGATAAGAGCTGGGAGCCTACACTCCTTTTATTTTCTGAATGCAGGCAGGCCTTGCTAAGAGTTTACATGCTTTGTATTTCAAAGTTAACCTGCCGCCGATACATGGTATATGGGACTGCATCTTAAATCAATCCAAATGTTGTCAGTGGTGACAAACTTCGCAACTTGAACCCCACAAAGTGCCTCATTGGGGAATTAAAAATGTGCCCGGGCCGTCCTGGCTGTTCTGGTACACTGGGATGAGGGGAAGGAGATGCTGGCAGTTCATCTGAACAGTGTTGTTGAGTGCGCTGGGAACTCTCGCCCCGAGGTGATCTATAACAGCCTGAGTCTCTTAACTCTAGCCCAAACTTGAAGAGCATGTTTTTCCTCCTTAACTTTGCAAGAATTGAGGAAAGGGTGAATATTGGGTTCCTAGTTGTTACTGTTTTTTTTATTATTCTGTTTAAGTTTAAGTTGCTGCCAAGAGCAGTGTTCTTGGAAGGTCAGTTGATTGCTGCTATTGGTAGGAGGTATATTTTAAAGACAGCCAGGAGTACCTGGAATACATGTTTTCACATGAAAGTAATGCAGTTCTCAAGCACATAAATAAACAAATCTTATTTTCCTATATTCTGGGTATACTTAAACTCAGATGAATTTCTCTGCTTACATTTATGGACTTTTTCGTTTGATAGCCAGAAATGTTTTGTGCCTGTAGGGAGAGCAGAACATTAGAGTCCATGTCCAAATTTTTGGAGTATGCATTTTTGAGTGTCACATTTTTTTAATGGCTATACTTTTGTCATTTCTCATTCCAGGATAAAAATCTGCATTTATCTTGGGCTAAAATTGAACAGATCCATCAGATCTATCAAAAGGGAATATTATGATTTTTTTTTTCTAGAAACAGAAAGTTTATCCTGGAAATGCAAACTTAATCTTCACTTTACAATAAAATTGTATGTATCCAAATCCTTTTTTTTTTTTTTTTTTTCTTGAACAACTTTACCCTCATAATACCATTTACATTTTCTAAGCCTATGGTAGGGGAAGGCTCTTAAAGTATATGAAAGAGAGAGTAAGAATATATTTGAGAGTAAAGTATTAAAACTATAAACTAAAAAGCATCAATCTTGCAACTTATTTCTTATGCCCCTCTCTTCAGTACTGAAAGTGATGCTTTGCTACTGTAACAAAAATTTTTCTTAGTGTGTGTTGGGAGTTGCATACCTGCAGATACATAAGGTCTGTCTTGTGATGTGTATTTCATTGCTTTTTAGGTGTTTTTTTCTGCTTCTTACATTTCTCCCTTAGAGTAATTAAAAAAAAAAAATTAGTGCCAGAAAGTGCAAGGATTTAGTGAAGTGTAAATTACCAAAAGATAACAGTTTCTACACAAAGAGACTGACAGATTTCAAGCTCTGCTAAGAATCTGTCTGACAGTCGAATTCATGCAGAGGAGAGACTTGCTTCTCTGTCAGACATCCTCCATGTGTAGCTTCCTTCAATTGTGTTCCAGGGTTCACATTCCCACCATGCCGCCTCCTTATGTGTTTTCCTTATCTTTTTAGAAGTCTTTTGTCAGCCAGCCATTTCTGCTCTTAAATGAGCTTTTATCACGGGCAGTGGACCATCCGTCCTTATTTGTTTTTTACAGGATGCACTGGACTGCTTCCCATTTCTGATGTAGATGTTGGAATACAACATCACCTATATTCCTGCTTTTCTACGTATAAAGCAAAAGTTCAGAGTGTGCTAGCTGGTATTCAAAAGCACAGCATTAGTGTCCCTTTCAAAATAATGCAACTTAATAGCATAATTGAGGATTTGCATTCAGCATGCATGTTTACAGTGAAGTGTCTGATATAGCTATGCTCTCGTGAACAGCAACATCGAGTACAATGAAGAAAAACTTTTTTTTGGAAATCATAGAAATGAGAGTTATTTATTTTCAGAGATCTTAAGTAAACGTAACTGGGGGAGGGAAAGCAAACCAGCATTTCTAGCCAATCCATGCCTGCACACATGTATCTCTTCTGGCTGGAGCTTTCCCCTTTGGTGCCATTAGCATTTTCATTTCAAAAAACGACAGTCTGCAGTGGAAGCAGTAAAAATGTTCAACCTGTGGTTTAAATTATTGATTTTTTTGAATATTGAAGCTGTATTTCAAATGGGTTTTGTTCGAGTTACTTCTGAGTAGAGGGTTCCAGAGGTAATTTGATATCTAAAAGCCTGTATATTTCAAAGCCATTTCAGTCTTTTGAGTTCCTTCAGCTGATTGGGTAAAATACCTTATTGTCTTCTGAATTGCAAGCAATAGATAAACTGCAGCTCAAGGTTAGCACGTAGACTAGCATACAATGCTCTTGGTGATTTATTATGTGTACTCAGTGTCCAATCAACTGACAAAAATAGCTCATTTATTTTTAATGCGGTAACTTATCTTCACTTAAAAAAGAAAAAATCTTTTGCAATGCCAGTATTCACAGTTTAGATGGGAGAATTCTGCTATCTGTGTCGCTAGGTAATGATGCATAATTAAAATTAGGTGAGTTCATGGTATAGAATCCAGTATGTGTAAATAGAAATGCATATATTTTCCCAAACAAATCATGTTATATTACTACAGAACAGAATGGCTGCAGTGAGAGAGAAGTCCCTTTCAAAGAACTGCAGTACAAGCAGCACTCATGTTTATATAAGAATACTTTCACAAAGGGCTGGGTTGATGATTATTGTACATGTACAATATGTAGGAAGTTAGCCATTCTCAGTATCCTTCTATTCACACACAAAAAAAAAAAAACGTAAAAATGATATTACTTTAACAAGGCTCAGATCTGGCAGTGAAGCCATATTGGAATGCATATTAGAGTTTATGGGAACTGTGAAAATGAAATTAATTGCAGGAATGGGCCTGGTTAAGAAGTGTTATTATCACTGGTGACACTAAATATCATAGAATAATGGGATTATTCAGATTTAAAACAGTTTTTTTTCCCTTAAGGAGTCTATGGATTAAAGAGTACTAAAATAAAATGTTGTTTCACTAAAGCATGAATTATGTAAATTCAAAATTATGCAACTTATTTTGCAAATATGCATATATAGTGCATATATGTTTACATAAAATTCAAAGATATGCAGATAAGTCATGAGAAGATGCATGGCATAAAGAGCTTACATAATGTCTGATTGGATTCCCTCCTACAATAACTCTAGTTTCTATGATTGTAGTTTAAGAATTTGTCAAAAAGTTTGTTGATATTCTTGGGATACTGCACTTTTGCATTGGAGTTTACAAAATACTGTTTTGATACCATGAGGATTAAAGTTTCTGCTGTATCACTGTGTGCATCAAATGATCTTATTCTTGCTGATATGCAACAAAGAAGCCTGCCCTGCTCTGCACTGGCTGCACAAAGCACTGTTAGCTTGGTGAGAGTCGTCTAAGATAAACAGATACGTAAGAACCAGTTTCTTACTGCCTCTGAAAGCAGAAACGTGCAGTCCATACCTGCCTATGTACTTTCTTGTTTTGCACATTAAGGTAAGCGAGCACTGACTATATGGTGTAGATTAGTCTCCATACCTGGGGATACAACTCTGGGCTGAGGATCAGCAATTCAGGGCTGTGGGATAGGAATGCTGAAGCTCAATTATTCCTAATTGAGGATTTCTTGTAGGACGAAAAAACATATTTCTCCTTATAGGACTTTGTGTATGACTTTTTACCTTTAGCATCAGAAGGCTTTTGAATCCTTGTCCCAGTTTTAAATCAATATTCTACTGGAATAAACAAAGAGCCTTCAGGTCACACTGCCCTCCCTAGCTGAGGACAGATTTATCCTTATTATTCCAGTTTTGAGCACGCATAAGCCTTTTGTAGCACGTCTCAGCTGGCTCTGCCATTAATAGTGCCAGAGATCTAGCCACAGCCATAGTATACTTTCTTACACCTCTGTGGCAGTAGTAGAGGAAACATTTACCACAAATTCCCCAAACGAAACCCTAACTCAGGTATATTCTGTAACAACCACCTTCCTATTGATTTCCAGGGGAGTGGACTTCATGTCTAGCCTATCTGTGTGTGGCTGCTAGATTCTCTGACAAGCATATTTATTTAAATGACAGACCTAAGCAGTGACTCCAAGAGTGCAGAGGTTTGGGACCTATTATATATTTAATGAGAAAGAATATGGTCAGCTCGGAATATTTTTTTTTTTTTCTCAATGGTAAACAGAAGAGCTGTCTTGCTAGGAATTTCCATGTATCATGGCTACATTCAGTTCTTACAAGAAGATTTTAATGAACTTTGCTTTTTTTTTTTTTCTTTATTAAATTTGTGCTTTATGCCCCATGGGGCTGAATTTAAAAGCCAATATAATGTGTAATTTTTCCTGGGCATTTAAAAAAATTAATAGGCAATGATTAACCTGCTGCTATGAAAACTTCTGGTGAACCCAGAGGAAAAGTAGACTTGAGAATGGGGCCTCTGTGTCTGCCACAAGTGGGTGGGAATCAGAGCTCATCCTTTGGCATAAAAATTCTGTCTACACTTCAGCACTTCTTTACATGGATTCCTGTCTGTCAGAGAAGTTAAAACATGTGCAAACACTGAATGTTTATTTATTACAAGCTCAGTCTGGAAAACTAGAATCAGCCCAGCAGGCTGGAAATCTCTGCTTTGAGGTTCTCAAGAGGAAAAAGTCATCTCTCTCTAGATTATGGAGCCTATGTGTGGTGCCTCTTGTGATGCCTGATGGATGAACACGCAGTGCTTTCAGAGACAGATAGCAAACCCAGCAGACTGCAGCCCAGCCAGGATCTGCATTCCAGAAGCCACATCCCAGGATGTATACATGATGCCCCAATAATTGCATGCTAGCAGAGTGCGTTCCGTGATTCAGAGTGTCAGAAAAAACATGCTAGTCATTACAAAAAAGCTTATTTTATTTTGTATCCTATCAGGAGGATAGTTTAATTTGGAGTAGAAGATTTAAGATCCTTTGCAAGTTGATTTATAGGAAAGTAATTTCAAAAGAGTAAGAGAGAGAGAATTGGTTTAATTTCCTTTCATTTCTCACCCCTGAATATACACAAATGCTAATCAATGTTTATAGTATTTAAGCATTCTTAATCCTAATGGAAAAAGAAAATGCTGCAGGTAGGTACAAGACATACCTCAATATTTGCAATCCATCCCCAGCAGAAAATTTAAGTACATGCTTCAAGGGAGTCATGTGATTCCCCTCCTAATTACTTAATCCAGCAATAAAAATATTTTGGATTATACATAAATTTAAATGTAAATTTGGTGTTCTGTACTTCCCCAATGTTGATCCTTTGTGCAAGAATTCTAACAACTCCTTAAATAGGATTGTGGTTAAAAGATTTTGTTCTTGATTATTGAAGAAGTCATATTTTTCCCCCCTTAAAGGGAAGCATCTATTCTTTCTTTCTACTAGGAGAATGCAATAGTCTTGCTTTATTTATAGCAATCTAGAGGAAAATATTTTAGTAATGGTTCATAATTTACTAATGGAGTTTTACAAAACAGCCTCTAGGAACAGCTAGAAATACATTGATTATATGGCTTCCCTATGAGAAAACAGTAATTAAAATTATACCACAGATTCTATCAGGACATGTTAATATTTAATTAGGCAATAAGTGAGCTTGGTACAGGTGTCCAGAGCTGTTGACAGGAGCTTTGTTAATCCATGTACTATTGTCTCTTAAATAAATAGTTATCTTCTTGCTTTTTTCAAGTGGAAGTTACATGCTTAATTAGCAGACATAAGAATTCTTGTGTTAGAGTTTTTGTTTGTTTATTTGTTCCTGTGTCTATACATTGAGTGCAAAATCCTAGATAGCATGGGTTTTAAAGAACACATTTTCTCATTGTTTGCTATTTCTGTTAGGGATTTTATTAGCATGATGACACTACCTGCAATTCTCTCCCATTTTTTTATCTAGAAGAGCTCATTTTGTGTCATTTTGTGTCTTGGATTTTAGTTCATCCCTTTAGGAACCTGCCACTACTGATGTTGCCACACTGCCTTCTTTTACAATCTTTTGTTTAGCAATTAGAAAACAGTATTAGAGAAAAAATATTGACTTGTTTCTAACAATGATGTCTGAGAAACTATGTTAATTTTGCCGCCTCTTGAAGTACAAGAAGAGAATCCATTTGTATTCTCCTTCTAAGCATAACTCCTCTAGTGACTCTTCTAAAATTACTGCTGCAAATGTGTCATGTAATTCTTCCTTCTCTTTCCTGGCTCTTACCTGTTTGGTTTTTTTATTGGGTCTTATCTATGTTGATTCTGCCTAGTTTTCTTAGATTCATACTGTCTTTTCCTTCCCATTTCATGGGATCATTCAATAGTACTTGTCTAGAATGAAGTCTTAAGAATTGCTGCTCCTTTATTTGGCCAGTTAAGTACACTTCACAACAAGTTTTGATTACTGATGTGATGATGATATTCCCTGACAGCTGAAAATGGGCTAATATTTTTAGATGTCTGTAACAGAATTAATCTCTTACGGAAAGCTAAATTGTTATGATCTAAATCCACAGGAGTCCCAAAGGGGTGAGCATTATTAACTGGACTAGTATATTTTAATTATTATGTATTTATTTTCCACCTTTGTGAATGTACACAGGTCCTCAGAAGCCATGCCACAGAAATTTAATTTTAGGATACAGATCAAAAGCTGCAATGCATGTAGATGTTTTATTTATCCATCTACTGCTATTTCATTCCATTTGGTTCCCCTCAAATCATTAGCATTGCAACATTTTGCTTGCAGAAGAGTAATAGAATCCTGTCACAACACGTTGATCACTTGTGAGCATCTGCTGTGGGTTATTATCCAAAAAAGCCTTGTCAGTATTTTAGAGAACATAAATGAGTTACTTATACAGAGTTTAGGTTTTTCAATGAAGTTCATCGGGTACTTCATCGAAGTTCCACAAATAATGGTTTGTTGACGCAATAATATAAATTGCAGGAGAGTGATTTTTTTACACGGTTTCAAGATGTTCCAATCTAGTATCCCAGGGATTATCTGTGCTGTTACAGTATTGCAATTTGTTTAATTGTAGATAGTATCAAACATCTCACTTTACGTAGTCTGAAACAAGGATTTCTGAAAGACCTGGTTTCTTAGTAGATCTCAGTACAGTCTATATAGTACGATGAATAGGTGTATTCTATTCTATTCTCAGGTGTATTTTTGGAGCTCAGGTTACTTTAAGTTCTAAAGATGGTGCTTTTTTTTTTGGTATTTTGAACTCTGTGCTTCAATTAAAATGGCTGGGTTGACCATCCGCTGCTGACTTTTTCATCAGTGACTGTTTTTCATGGAGTTGTCTCCTGGGAGGTGCAGAGCACAGTCCAGAAAAAGATGCTGCACCGTGAAGGCTCTGGTTGCTTAATTAAATGGAAAACTAAAAATCTTCAAAACCTTCAGACAAACAAACATTTGTGCCAAGGAAAAATTAGAAATTTTTTGTTGTTGTTGGAAATTGTATAATTTGTCAAAAAGTTGTCAATAGTAAATTTCTAAAGAGCTTGCTACTAGATGTTCTTACTTTATTCTTATTTCTGATATTCTTTGCTAGCTGAAGAATATCTTTTCCTCTTCTTTTTTTTTCTTCCACTACAGTTTATATGCTGCTTGTTTCAAACACGAGCTTCAGATTTCTTTCTCACAGAAGTCTTGGATGTTTAAACATGATTCTCTGTTCTTGTGGCCTCTCTCTGAAAAGGAATTAATGTTTTAGACAACTACTGGGCATTTTTCTCATCAGCCAGCTAAAGCAACCATTCATCGATGAGGTAGTTTACTATATCAAAACACTGAGATCTAAGAACTATACACTGCGAAAACAGATCCTAAAGTAAATGTCTAGATACAGATGCAACTGTTCTCAAGAACTATGTCTACTTCTGACTTCTATTGGTACAGCTTTTCACCACAATGCTGTTTGACAGCAGAAATTTAGTCATGTCCTACTGCTTACACCTTTATCAGAAAACTGACAAAATGTGTGCTCACACTGAACATTAGCAAGAAATTTTTCAAATGTCCTTCATGTTTTTTTCCTTTCTCTTCTCTCCCTCCCTCGCTTCCCTGTCTCTCCCAGAGAAACTGATATAAAGCTGATGAGAATTTGGATTTGCTTTGAAAGCATCTTTTGTTCAAAAACTAATTTTAACCTTGTGATAAAGATTGCTTTTTGTATTCTATTGAATGTGATATCCAGTAATTATTTGTCAAGGCAAAGTGCTGTAGGACTTAGTACATTTTAAAATGATGTTTTGTAATTACAGTACAAATGTCTTTACATTCTAATGTCTAGAAAACAAGCAAAAATGTCAAAAATAAGAAAAGTATTAAATGTTTTAATTTTAAAGCATTATGGCTTTGTATTATGAAAAGGTTTTTTTTAAGAAAACTGCTCAAGCAAATGTAATTGTAAACAAGGACCAAAACTTCATTTTCTTGTAAAATATGTAACTCAACTAGAAGACATATACTTGTACACTTGACATAAACATTATAGTTATGCTTTCATTTTTTTGTACTTTTACTCATAATTCATATTGCTTTTGTCTTGCATTTTAATCTCCTGATTTATTATTTTAGGGAGCTTTAGTTTATAAAATTAGGACTTATAGTCAAACCATCGCGCATGAATTAACAAAGATTGGGGTCTGCTGTGTTTTAAGAAGGGCAGCAGACTATTTTTACTTGACTTGCAATGGGGATGAGGTTGTCCCAAGATTATTCTAAGGTAAAGAGAGTAAACAAAAAAAAAATTATACTCTAATCTAGTGAGATTATCTAATGACCTTGGGATTTTGCTCTCTTAATCATAAATTATTGGTAGTGGCGGCCTACTGCCTGAAAATTTCATTAATAAGAACCGTGGTGTGCTGAGCAAGCAGCAATGATAATAGCTGAGGTAGAAATTAAGTTCAATGTCTGTAAATTTTGAAGTTTCTCATGGTTAGATCCTAAAGCCCAAGTGAGACGGTATAGAAAAACATCAAATACGTGGTAACTAAACCTTTAACTTGTCATTTGCCTTTCACACAATATGAGTACTTCAGCAGTTTTTCTCCAAAATCCTGACACATTGCTTTTTCCCTTATGGGGCTGTAGTCTTCTGTGATAACTTACTGATTTGGAAAGCTAGCTTGCTTGCTGGATCTGTAGTGTTAAATTGGTTTAATAAACTCAGATGGGATAGTGTAATGTTGTAAAAACACTTATGACGTAACAGTCTATTTTTTAAAAATTAGTTTGCCTAACTCAGCTTATTCAGTCTACAAATAGAGTAGAATATTAAGGAAGATTTAGAAGCACTGTTTGTACTCCAGACTAGGGCTATAAATTACGTACAGTTTTGGGTACTTTCATCTTTGCAACACATGACAAACAGCTGTCAAGAGACAGGTAAGTATCCTTTTCCCCTCTATAGCGCACTAGGTCTTGTATATAAAAGCTGAAGTGTAATTTATAAGTAAAAGCAATGATCTTTTTCAAGATCTGTTCTGTACTAGTGGAGAGATCAGAACATTTATGCTTTAAATCACCTTAGTTAACAATCCTGGAAAGCTGAAGAAATAACAGATTTTTAAGTTCAATTCTTATTTTGGTGAGAGAACTTGAAAAATAATTATTTTGCATCATTTTATCATTATATGGTCTCCTGTCTTCAAGAGAAGGAAGGCAATGAAGAGGAAAGAGAGGGCTAGGTCTAGACTTCATTCACAAAAACAATGAAAAATAGAGGTGTCTTTATGATACTAAATTCCTCATATCTGGGTGATATTCTGACATAAGTTTTTCTGTCAAGGTAGTTTCAGTTCTTAAAAAATGCTTCCGTATTCACTGAGGGAAAGAGGAGGAGGGAGTGATGAAGTGACTTTGTTGAGATTTTTAACTCATATGGGAAGAATAAAGTTTGGCCTATTCCCTTACTAAAATAAAATGCTAAATACAAGTATTACAAATTCAACAGGTGGCATTGTCTGCAACATGACAATGGTTTGTGCACTGGAAGGTGCCAGTGTTTACATCAAACCTCCCTGGGCAGAAATCATAAGCAGATTTACTTGCCTTGCTCCATAAACCAGTAAATCTCGCTCTATGTTGTAAAAATCCTACTCAGAGAAAGAAATTAGCCCTTAATCTACATGGTTGTGCCTGATTTTGTGTTTGTGGACGTCCTTGCTGTGGATTTAGCTTCCTGTTAGAAGGAGCCTGACAAGCTCAGCTGGAGCTTGGGGAAATTCAGGAGAGTCAGTCAGTGCTTTGGGCCACAGAAGAGGAATCCCACAGAGATGTCACCTGTCTCAGAACTGATGGAGGAGAGAAAGTGAGGAACAACTCGAACAGGATGTATAGGAGTGGTGCAGTGTGAAGTGATATTGTTGCTTCAGGTTTCATTTGCCTTTTGTGGATGGTTAAGACTCCAGAAGGGGTGATACTAGACACAGTCTGGCTAGACAGCTGAGTCACAGAAGAGGCAAATCATCACAAGACCTTGAGTGAGAGTTGGCAGGGAATTACGAGGACATAAGCCTGTGATGCCGTTTCTATCTATGAGGGTGTGCAACAGCAGCGAGCCAGAATTCCAGAATGCTTTAACAACTGTGATATTAGGCAGAAAAGGGCGACATCTCCTTCTCTATATTTTTACATAGGTTGAAAGTGTGCATCAAGTTCTACTGTAATTAGCAGAAACTGTAGGGAAAACTGAATCTTACTGTTGGGGGGGGTTGATTAAAGGATTTAAAAAATAAGCTCTAAAAACATTTCACACATACTGGATTTTGAAATCTTTAGAACCTTTTCAATACATCTTTGAAAATCTGGGGAAAAGGAGTACATCATAATTTGCTTAAATATCTGCATTCTTCAGCTATTGTGCTTTATTATTCAAGTAAAGAAGGTGGTATATAGTACTATATTCTACTATATTGAATATAGTAGAAACATATTTGGGCTTTTTTTACATTGCAGTTTACTGTCTGCTAACTTTAAGCATGCTATTTTGAGATACATGACTAAAATTACTTTAATAAGCTATTTATTTAGATCTCTTCTTCACATAGAGGCCAGTGTGGCTGCCATGGTGTTCATATTGATATTTAGTAAGTAGTAGCCCCAGGAATGTACAGATGCATACTACACTTGGCAAGTATAATGCCCTCCCTCCCCATAAGAAAGAAAGGTCAAATAAATTAACTTTGTAAAAAGTAGTAATCTGTTCATTGCATTAAATCTTTTTCCCATGTTAATGAAAAGAAACTGGCAAAGGTCACTAATTCCTATCTGCTTTCATAAGTTGAAGATGAAAAAAGCTTAATTAGAAGTATGCAGTGACTTTGATTGACTTTGGGGCCAATGCTGCAAGGCAAGTTCTCTGTGTCTCAAAAGAACCCTCTCAGAGTGAAGAAAACACATGTTAACTCTTAGTATAGTGTGATTAAATGCATTTTTAAAATCCAGAAATCTTTTTTGAAACCTTAATTGTGCTGCAGATATTTACATTCGAGAGCACCTGTACTTTCAGGAGTGAATACATGTAGAACAGGATAATATAGTAATTAAAGATACAGTTAATTGATTTTCTTTCCATATCCCAAATATAAATGCTTGTGTGTTCTCTTAAGCAACTTTATTATTTTTTATTATTTAATTAATAATATAATTAATAATATTATTTATTATTATTACTTTTATTTCAGGTGTGGAATATTATTGTAATACTGTAATATTTTGGAAAAACATGAGAAAAAAAGAATGCTTCAAGCTCTGCAAATCAATAGAAACACATCAGAGCTTTGATATGAAAAATCATATAGAATTATGCTTTTGGTTCTTTTTACTATGTTTGCTTAATATAGCTACATTAACTGAATAGGCGTGAGGCTGTGGTATACATTTTTGGGAGACTCCTTTTATACATTCCAACAACTGACCTCTTTACACAACATTTTTCTCCAAAATCTTTTTCTTAGTTTCTAGGAGACAAGATTCTGAAATAAAAATGTGAACCGAGTTAATGAAGAGCTGTCTTCTTGATGCCCCTAAAACAATAAGTCTGAGAGAGAGGTGAACGGCTTGATTCGTTTCTACGGTTCATTAACTTCCACGCCTACAGATGACAATGTTAATATTCTCAACGTGAATTATTTCTCTGATGATTAGTTTAGGAGAAACACACAATGAATGCGCTTATCACAGAATCTAAGACTGCTGGACACCCCTTTGGGTCCCTTAATATTCAAAATGTCCCTTTCTCTCTCAGCTTAAATGGCGTGGTTCTGTTATTACAATACAAAAATCTGTGGCAATTATTAACTGCAAATGTGGACAGCGTGAAGCAAAACAACGTTTAGAGTGAACAGTAAGGCATGGGCTGATAAATTGTTTTGCACCTTTATTTAAATTGAACTGACTAAAAAGTGCTGAGTGTTTGGGCTTTATCTCTAAGATGTTGTCTCAAACCTCCCAGCCCATTAGACTTAAGTCGTTTACAATGCAATGATCTGATTGTAGAGTTCAGAGATTATTAGAGTAAATGGGGCCTGATCAATGCCTTGGGTCTTTTTTTTTTTTCTTATAGTGTGTTAATTAATTAATCAACAGGAACAGAAATATATGTGTAATGCAAATTAACTCAGTCTCAAGTTACAAGAATACCAGAATTGTTGATAAGCAGGAAAGAGGAATCCAAAAGCATCAGGATATTGGTGCTTTTATCTGTGTAGCACCACTTTCTTAGGTGGTGTCCTGAGCTAATATATTTGAGAGATTGATATTATTGTTTCTGCTGTGCTCTCCTGGGGAAAATACTCAGCTTTTGAGGCAAAAGAAGAAACTCAGTACCTGAAATATTCATGATTTGCTGTTGCCCCTTGATTTGTTGTCACTGTTTCTCTTCGTTTCCATTAACTCCCCCTAACCAAGTTGTTTGGCTGTAATCTAGTACCGAATACAGTTTCCTTAATCCCCTAGTCTACATTAATATGCAAGATTTCCCTACAAAACAAATTAATTTTCTATGGACTATTCTGTTTCCCTTTGCCCATGACTTTTTTTTTTTTAGTCATTTTTTCCATGGTTTTGTCTTTTAATGTGGTCAGATATAAGCTTTGTTCTCCTCTAGTTGCTCTTTATTAAAAGTCTTCTATCCTTGGTCTTCAGAGTACATAAAAGCTTTGTGCTGCTTTTTCCAAGGACTGTTTATTGCTTCAGTCGCATTGGGAGGTAAGATGCTTCATTCGTTTTGGAGTGTGGGGACATTCTCCTATTCCTGTATATGGACCTCTATTTTCAACTGCATGCAGGAACCAGTCCAGCTCATCTGTCAGGTCATCTTTCTTATAGCAGTCAGCTTTTTTTAGAATCAAAAAGTTTTTAGGTTCAAACCTCAAAGTGCTTCCTGTCAGGCTTCTTGCTCCAGTTGCATTTAGCTTTTTATGCACACAGCAATTTTTACTAACAATAAAAGGGTTGTGTGCATAGCTTGGGATAAAAGGAAAAGTTGGCATTTCAGAAAATCATGGAATTACAGAATTACATGGGGTTGGAAGGGACCTCTGGAGATCATCTAGTCCAACCCCTCTGCCAAAGCAGTTCCACCTAGAGCAGGTTGCACAGGATCATGTCCAGGCAGCTTTTGAACGTCTCCAGAGATGGAGACACCACCACCTCTCTGAGCAGCCTATTCTAGTGCTCTACCACCCTCAAAGTAAAGAAGTTTCTCCTTATGTTTAGATGGAACTTAGATGGAACGTCTTATGTTCAAGTTTGCGCCCATTACCTCTTGTCCTGTCACCGGGCACCACTGAAGAAAGACCCTTGACATCCTCTTGACACCCACCCTTTAAGTATTCATGGGCGTTGATCAGCTCCCCCCTCAGTCTTCTCTTCTCCAGACTAAAAAGACCCAAGTCCCTCAGCCTCTCCTCATAAGAGAGATGTTCTAGGCATCTAGGCATGTTCATCTTTGTAGCCCTCTGCTGTACCCTCTCCAGTAGTTATCTGTCCTTCTTGAACTGGGGACTGGACACTATTCCAGATGGGGCCTCACCGGTGGAGGCTGAAGAAAAGGAAGAATGAGTGCCAGCATTTGGATGGACAATTGCTATAAACAGGGAAAATCAATGTTAAGTTAAAACACCAGAAGGTGATCTGTCACAAACCCCGTGGCCTGGAGCACTATGACTATTTCAGCTGCTCTGACCTTACCTGCTGATTTGGAAATGGCAGTAACAATCAGCCAGCCACAAGAATTGCCCTTCTTAGTGAAAGTACCTGTGATACCATGTAAAATTTACTTCTAAGACCAAATGACATGAAACTGGTGAAGGCCTGTCAATATACCGGTTCCCTAGCTCTCTCCCTGTTTAACTTTCGTAGACGTGGCAGGAGACTGAAGAGAGAGATTATGGTAAGGCAAGTTCTGTGTAGGTATTTCACACTCATCTCAGAGAGACAATTTTCATTTCTGTCACTTGTGTGATTTTGTTCTGTGTGTACATAGACAGATTCCTTGTATCATCACATAAGTTATAAATTCCATTTTGTTTCCATGAACTGTGAGTCTTCTTGTGTCTGGGGCTGTCATGTGCTAACGAGAGACAGGAGAGGTGCCAGCGTGTCAGTCGTTACAGTCTCTCCATCTAGCTTATTCTGAGCTAGGAGAGGCAAACAAGGAACGCGATCTTAAATAAGGACAGGTTATCCCTCCCAGGAGGAATCAAGACAAAGCAGCCAGGTGGCAATGTTTGGATTTCAAAGCCGGGAAGGATTTTTGGAAACAAGCAGCTGGATCAGGAAAGCTGGAGTGATGTATGGACACAGCGGAGGGGTGGTGTGACACAGAGGCAGCAGGGAGGCAATGGAATCCGCCATTCGAAGGAGCAGCTCTCTGTTGGCAGGGGACGGGAGGGGAAGGTCATAGAATCATCTGGGCCGGAAGGGACCTTCAAAGGCCATCTAGTCCGACCCCCCTGCAGTCACAGGGACACCCCC
>JAOTQQ010000004.1:14236678-14284665 GCA_026546715.1 Gallinago undulata
AATCTGCTCTTCTCCAGTTTAAACCCATTAGCCCTTGTTCTGTCATTGCTGGCCTTTGTGAACAGACTCTCCCCAGCCTTCCTGTAGGCCCCCCTCAGGTACTGGAAGGCTGCTATTACAGGTCCCCGAGCACCGCAGGGGATCTCACAAAATCTCAAGGAAAATTCAAGAGCGAGGAAACATAGGCAGAGAGATGTATGTGTGTTTACTGTTTTATGTGGCTCTGTGTATCTCTTGTGGACATTAAAGTGAAGAGTGGCTGCTTTTGAGACAGTTTGCATAGTCTGTGCATTACCTGATTCAACTTCGTGGAATCCTGGAGAGATAAATTGTCCCTCAGATGTCGGCTATGACTGAGTCTGGGAAAGAGTGGGTCGAAGCCATGGGGATTTGGCAGCAGTTGCAGGGTCTAACCAGCGGTCTCTGTTCTTAGAAGAGAGAAGAGATTGCCTGGAGACCCAAAGCAGAGACAAAAACTTCAGAGTGTTTTTGCATGGAAGCAGACTGAGGCTTTGGAGTGTCCCGCAAGAGGTATAATCTAGGCTGTAATATCTCAGTCTTTGAACTCTTACTGGTAGCAAAATGAGAGAGACTGGAAGAACAACAAAACACGCACATAGTCAGACAACAAACAGTACCACAGGCGGCTCCAAGCATTGTCTGGCTTACACACGTGTGTACGCGTACACACGGACAAAATGGAAATCATGCCACGTGCATCTTATCGTAATTTGCACTGAACCTAAAATTAATAGTTCTCAGCAACAGACAGGCTGTTAGCTCAGGCTCAGTGCCATGCTACTGCAGCTGCTTTGCTTCAGAGCATAGGAAAAGGAAGCTCGTAGTGACTTGCATCATGGTCAAAGAAACTCCTATCTGTTGGAAAATGACCATATGCACCCTGTGCTTGCAGGAGTAATGTCAGATTTCCAGCATTTAAGTAATTGGCTTTGTGTATTTTCTTGTGCTGGATGATGTGATAGCACTGGCCTGTGTGTACGAGCAGCTTTCTGGGGTGAAGTCAAAGCACAAGCTCTTCTGAGGCAATTTAAATGGCATGAAACACTCAAGAGCATAATGTAGAGCAAACTGGTGTAAATAGTTCTTCTGCATAAACTGCAATTTTTGTAATTTATTTTGGGAATGAGGGGAGAGTACTTTACTGTTTGGTTTTGCAAACATTCAGAAAATCTTCTGAATTATTTTTTTCTGAGAACATAAATATTAAGAGGGAAGTGAAGCTTTTGTGCTGAAGGGAAAATATTGTAATAGGGAAATTAGGGAATATTGTGATGTCCATGTTCCAGATTTATTAGGCCTGATAATAGATGAACTGGTGAGATTACTTTGTGTGATTTCTACATATGTAAATGGACGTATAATTATCTATCAATATAAAATATTAGTGCATATTTACTGTATAATAATTAATTCAACTTTATAAACAGATGATTACCTCAAATTTACATACAATGTGAAGAAAAGTCCCTTTATCCTCTGTAACTGCAGCATTTGGCAGATTCAGGAATAAATAATCTTTTGTGGCAAGGGTATGCCTTATCAAACATATGCAGATCAGTGCTAATTAATGCTAATTAAGGTTTCCTGTCTATCTAGTTGGAAAAACGTCCAAATGTTATGAAATCCAGTTAGTATGCCTATTACTCTAATTGTTTTATATGGGATGATTCTTAATTAAAATATGTAAATTGACCTTAATTGCTATATACTAATGGGGGTTCATGTTATCTCACTAAAAATGACAAGATGGTGAGGAGGGGTACTTAAACAAATAATTCTGATACATTTGTAAATAAATGACCTTTACTCAAAATTATTTTTAATTGGAAATTGGCAAAAGGAACATTTTGCCATCTATGTTGCTCTTTAGTTTTAAATAATGTCAGAATTTACAGTTCTTTGTTAATATAGATATGATGACATTGCAGCTTAATTAAGACTACTAAACAAGTCAACATTTTGCATGTTTACTGCATGTTTCAAAATTGTTTGTTAACCTCATGTTGACCTTCAGAAATGTCGTGCTTTACAATATTGATTTTAGTTTTCACTATTTATGGTTTTATTTTTGTCTCTTTTAGTCATGTCATTTCATTTGTGAAGTTTTGTACACTAATATACTTTTGCTGGTGACTGGACCAACCAGAGAGGCTGGTGGGCAGCACCTCTTTGCACTTCACCTGTTCGTGTAGGACATGGACTTTGATCATTTTTAGGGAGGATGGTTCACACATATGCTGTTACATGACTGAGGCCTACACAGATTTTTACACAAAGTGTTGTATGCATTCTGCTCAACACAAAAGCATCCTTTAAATGATGGCAGTTTTTGTATGATGGTTTTGTATGGCAGTTTATAGATGCCCCATATTGGCATTTTATCGATAGTTGACATATCATTTCAAACATACAACAAACATACTTCTCCTCTGATGTAGGTAATCTAAGTAGAACTTTGCTGATTTAGAGAACTGGCCTATAATTGTAGTTTTATTCATAATAACTACATCTTTAAACAACTGATAAATTTAAGCTTAGATTATGTCATAGACATTGTTGATATATGCATGTTTCACTTTGCAAAGCCAATCTGAAAGCTTTCACTGTTTTGCAGGATATTGTGACCAATGTTTCTCCAAGGATTGTGCGTGGAATTACTTCAGGTCCTATGTATGGCCCAGGCCAAGGCTCTTTTCTAAACATTGAACTGATCAGCGAGAAAACAGCAGCATATTGGTGTAAAAGTATTGCTGAACTGAAGGCTGACTTTCCAAATCATGTAAGTACCACTCAGTCAAAAGATGCAAGGTACTTCTTTAGAATCTCCAGTTTATAGGTCTGTGAAACTCACCTATTTAATATTTATTAAATAGAATGCAAATTGTTTTATTGACAAACAAGTATGTTATTAAAAAACACAGAAGCCCATCCAAATGATCTTTATCACAAAATTCTGTGAAATGACTGTTACACAGACAACTGTCATGATTCTTTAGTTAGACTGACGTTTGCATTCAAATAGATAATATCAAGAGAAAGAGTTGATCCCAGTGTGGATGATTGTCAGTTCTGCTGTGAATAATTTTGAATTTAAGGTCATATTTAAAGATGTAACTTATCACAATAATTTTCAGTGTGAATTTAATTTTATTATTAAAAAAATTTTGTTGTTTTTATTCTTAATCCATATGGGAATGATACTTGTAATATTTTTATAAGCAATTGCCTGCCTTAGGAGAAAAAAAACAATACTGACTTAAAGTTAACTTAACTACAAGGGTAGAGTTCTGTTAAACCCATCTTGGGTATGGGGAATATCTGGCTAGAAGGTAGTAATCAAAGCTGGAGCAATGATGCCAGTCAGCAGCATCAGCTAGCTAAGTGATTTTCAGCTACTGTTCTAGTGAATAAGAACAGCGAGATGGAAAGTAAAATTCACGTCAGTCATTATCTTGAATGGATAGAGCTAGAAATATTAGAGCCTACATATCTTCTGTCTTGAGGCTATTAACTCTGTGGTTCAGCTATGAGCAAAGTAAGTGAATGTTGCTGAATATCTTATTGTATGAAGACAAGCAGTTGGCTTATTTTTTTATTCCTGGAGTTAAATGTGCACATCAAGTATAAAAATGTTTAAACCTATTGTATTGATAGTAAAAGTTAAATGCTGCGTGTTTTAATATCTTACTTCACTATGGATGGACAGTGTGTTTCTTTGCTGAGGTTCGTATCACTTTATTTACTATGACTGGATTTCATAATAGTGAAAGTATGAACCAAAAGATGATAATATTATTCTCTGATTCTGATTTTAGCATCCTTTGACAAAGTCCTGGATATTGCTGTTGTAGCAGTAAGACTGTTGGCCATTTCTGCTGTGGGAATGGTACACATTGCAATGTTCACCAAAAATCTTTCCCAACATTTTGTGCTTGAGATCAAACCATTCTCTTCTGTGAGGAGAAGCATTAGCAACAATTTCAAAAGGAAAATTTGAGTTTTCTGAGACTTAGCCTCTTGTGTGGGATGAAGAAGTCTCACTCTTCCATGGTTCCTGGGATGAGCATTTTCTGATCAACCCTCACTATGTGAGTTATTACTTTGAGAATATGAATTTAGCTCCTGCACTTTGGCTGGAGCCAATGTGACATCTCTGAGGTTGGTAATGCTTCCGTGGGCATGGGGGAAGCAACACCCAGCAGTAGACCTTGGCTTTGCTCGCAAGGATTTTTAAAATGTGCCCGTGAACTCATCTAAGAACTGTCATAATTATAATGGTAAATTTGTTGCTAAATGAAAATGGATTTTTATTGCCTGAATAGAAATCTCTTGGTGCTTATTTTGAAATATTCTGTATAATTAGAGCTTTCATAATTTTTTTCCCCTTGGTTCTCGATTATTTCTCTAGAAAGCCTTCTAAACTTGATGGGGGGGGGGGGCGGGGGGGGAGAGGTGGGATTAAAACCAAACTCAGTTTCTGAGAGCTATTTGGGTGAACTTATTTAACAAGCAAAGAATAACATTTTCTGCTCAAATGAAAGCCGAACAGACATGATGACACAAGTAATTACAATAAAATAACTTACCTTGCTACAGCAAATATTAGAAACAAATCAAAATTTATACATAAATACTTTGGCTATGTAATATGAGTAATTTAAGGTAGGATTTATCTACAGGATTTATTTACAGATGAAAAGAATATGAGCAAAATAGCTACCTCACTAGAAGGATTTCTCACAACAGCATCCTATCTCATACCATTAGGAAGAAGCAAGCTGTAATGCAAAAAGAGCAGCTAAATTCTCTGAACAAAGCTTTGGATTTAAACTAAATTTTGCAAGGGGTTGTGCAGAAGAGGACCACCAGGCACAACTCAGTGGATAATGTCACATAACTGTGACATGTTGCCTCTGTAGATCAGGGACTAGTGTCTCACTTTTGCCGTCTTCACTCCTGTAGTGGGTGGCCTCATTCTGTGGCTCTTCTGACTCCCAATTCTTGCTTGTAGCTTGCAATTATCTATGTCCGGAAGTCTTTCTCAGTTTTCTCTTCTATTAGCTTCTCCTTTTGACCCTGAATCCACTTCAAGTGGACTAGGGGTAGACTGGGGCAAGAGCTGCCACCAGCAGAAACTTACTCCAGTGCCACTGGCAGTGAATTCATGAATTCAATATTTGTAAGGGTCCAAGCAGAGGAGAAAACAGAAAAAGTATCTGGATTTTGTATGTTTGCTTTTGAAGCATCATCAAAAACTTTGATGTTTCGAGACTTGAGTTAATTTAATATTTAGTAATTAAGAAATTAGATGGTATGCAGAGTACAGGCCCAAGATTTTTTTTTTTTTTTTAAATCAGCTGCTTCTCTGTTAAAATGATTTGCAGTTAAAATGGAATTGTTTTCCTTCTGGTACTTCAGTCATCTCATTAAGGTATTACTTCAGCCATTTGGCTGAGACCATTTAAAATATATTATTCTGCATTGTTTATTGTTAAATTTTGAAAGGATGAATTTTTAAAAACACTGTGTTCACTGCTTTCCTATATACCAAGAAAATAACCTTTCAGTCAGAGAGCTGTGAAAGTGAGAAGAAAATTGATCTGTTTGTATTTGTCATTATCTTTCTACTTTCGCAGATATTGTAGTTTTATTTCTATTTGCCTCTCTTTCTGATATCTAAACATCTTCCTAACTAAGCTAAATTAAACTTAACTAAAGTGGGGTTTTTATGAGAATCTTTTAAGTATTTATATTTTTAGTATTAATATTTATCTTTTAAGTATTTATATTTTATGGTCACACATAGCATCTGATACCACAGGATGTATCATACTGTGTAATTATTAATCAGCAGAAGATGGATTACTTTTTTTGGTCTTTAGTAGTAGATACTGAGAACTTGACAGCGAGAAAACAGGGAACAATTATGTTATTTCATTGTCTTAAATGTAACATTAAAATATTGCTTCTGAATTAGTATAACACTGCCACCTTATTGGCAAATTTTGCATCCCCACTCACCCCAAAAAGATTGTAAACTGCTATAGGAACCTAAGGCTCAAGAAAAAAGTGAAAGAAAATTATCAATAATCAGAATTTTCAGACTGAAATTTAATTACCATTTATTTGAGAAGAATGACTACTGGAAACCATAATCATGGTCTGGTAGTCTGTTTTCTTTGCTACGTGCTGCAGAGGGACATTTTGGGCCAAGGCCAATAAAAGCTGATCCTGTGTGATATAAATATTATCTCAACATCATAATGAGAAATAGGAAAACTCTCCCTTTCTAAGATCTCCTTAGACTGGTTTGAAATGTCAGAGGGGAGATCTGGTGGTGGGGAATGAACAAATGGCTGGGTGGGGGCCTTAGCTGATGGCCGTAGTCAATCTACTGCAGATGGAAAGTGTATGAAGTTGTCAGTTCATGTTAAAAAGATTAGAACATAATTTTGACATGCATTATTTGAAGTGTTTTAGGTAGTGGGGCAAAAGAACTAATGCCACAACATGTCTTACTTTCATAGTTTATTTACCAAGGAGATACCTGATTATATGGTCTATTGGTGTACTTTCCAGCCGAAATGCGGCTGAAAAATTGGCATTTTATGGTATATTCAAGAAAGCAATTTACTTAAGAAATATTAATTTGGCCAACTAGAACTCACTTAACGATATGACCCCTAGATCTATGGGGCTGGGTAGGATCCATTCAAGGGTGCTGACGCAACTGGCAGAAGTGCTTACCAAGTCACGTTCCATCATTTATCAGCAGTCCCAACTAACTGGGGAGGTCCCAGTTGACTGTAAGTTAGCTAATAAGATGCCCATCTACAAGAAGGGCTGGAAGGAGGATCCAGGGAACTGAAAGGGAACTACAGGCCTGTCAGTCTGACCTTGGTGCCAGGGAAAGGTATGGAGCAGATCATCCTGTCAAGGTGACACATATAGGACAACCAGTCAGGTTGGGTTTAGGCCCAGTCAGCATGGCTTTATGAAAGGCAGGCCCTGCCTTATAAACCTGATCTGACAAGGTGACCCACTCAGTGGATAAGGGAAGGGCTGTGGATTTTGTCTGTCTAGACTTTAGTGAAGCCTTTGACACCATTTCCCATAGCATTCCCGTGGAGAAATAAGTGTACTCTTCTCTGGGTAAAAAAATGTCTGGGTGACCAGGCCCAAAGAGTTGTGGTGAATGGAGTTAAATCCGGTTGGTAACCAGTCACAAGTGGTGTTCCCCAGGACTCAGTACTAGGGCCAGTTCTCTCTAATATCTTTATCAAGACGAAGGGATTGAGTGCACTCTCAGTCAGTTTGCAGATGATACCAAGTTGGGCAGGAATGTTGATCTGCTTGAGGGTGGAAAGGTTCTACAGAGAGATGTGGACAGGCTGGATCAATGGGCTGAGGCCAATGGGATGAGGTTCAATAAGGCCGAGTGCCGGTTCCTGCACTTGGGTCACAACAACCCCATGCAGGTCTACAGCCTTGGGGAAGAATGCCTGGAGAGCTGCCTGGCAGAAGAGGACCTGTGGGCATTGCTCGACTGCCAGCTGAATATGAGCTGGCAGTGGCCAGGTGGCCAAGAAAGCCAACAGCATCCTGGCTTGTATTAGAAATAGTGTGACCAGCGGGACTAGGGAAGTGATTGTCACCCTGCCACCAGTGAGGCTGCATCTCAAGTACTGTGTTCAGTTTTGGGCCCCTCACTACAAGAAAGACATTGAGATTCTGGAGCATGTCCAGAGAAGGTACAATAAAGCTGGTGAGGGGTCTGGAGAACAAGCCTTATGAGGAGCAGCTGAGGGAACTGGGATTGTTTAGTCTGGAGAAAAGGAGGCTGAGGGGAGAACTTATCGCTCTCTACAACTACCTGAAAGGAGGTTGTAGAGAGAGATGGGTTACAGTCTCTTTTCCCAAGTGGCAAGTGATAGGATGAGAGGAAACCATCTCAAGTTGTGCCAGGGGAGGTTTAGATTGGATATTAGGAAAAATTTTCTTCACTGAAGGGGTTGTCAAGCATTGGAACAGGCTGCCCAGGGAGGTGCTTGAGTCACCATGACTTGTAGATGTAGAGCTGTGGGATGTGGCTTAGTGGTGGACTTGGCAGTGTTAGGTTAATGGTTGGACTTGATGATCTTAAATATCTTTCCCAGCCTAAATGATTCTATGGTTCTATATGATCAAGAATGGAAACTCTGCACAGGAAAAACAATCACTTTTATTTTAGAAAAAGTCTACAAACTTTTATCAATAATAGGAAGTGGCTGGGGGAGCTTTAAATAAAATTACAAAGCCTTGCAAGAGAACTTACTGCTGAAAGATACTTGCCGTTAGCTACAATATGTCCGTTATCTGTGCTGGTAACTTGTGAATACCAGTAGTGGCAGTACGTGTTTTTGTGTGCCAATAAAACAAGGAGCTGAGTGTGCAGTGAAGCTGGCAATCACAAGAACAATTTTGGTGATTGTGAGGGGATGGGATATATTGGTGGTAGCACTTGCTTCATCAGAAAAAGCATACACACTGTTGCTGTTCCTCATCAAGACCTTATGCTTACCATAGCACAGCCTTCTCATGTGAGATGATGTCACCTACTTACACAGATGTCTATTCGTCTAGTCTCACAAACATGTCTGTATATCTACACTACCTAGTAGCTGGACAAATACTTTAAGGTTTCGTATTACCCTGAAAGGTCATTAGCATCTGCACTGGGGAGAACAAGCTTGACAAGAGCAAGCTTTGAAACCGGTAAAACACTTCTGTACAGAAGAATGTGAACTGAGGCTGCAGTAAGAAGGTGATGGACAGGGTTACCAGGTAGCCTTTCTCCACCTTTCCAATACAGTAATTGGTGCCCTGTAGATGATAAAAGCAAGCAAATTCAGGAAAACCCTCAATATTCAAATTATTTGGGTTTGAGCATGTGCAGGAGGTCACAGCAGTACAGAAAAAGGGCTTTCCTTAATGAAACTAAATGGATTGCAGGGGAAATGTCATTCCCCATAGGACTAACAGAAGTCAATCAAAAACAAGAAACTCTGAAATTTGTACTGCAAGGAAGAACTGGGATCTTGGAAGAAGATGCCAAAGTGAATGTTTTTCAGTATTGCTGTATTAGTATACTGAAGTCTTAAAAGTAACTTTTTGGCTTCCTAACTGAACACAAATGAGTTTGTGCTGCTGTATGACTCTAAGAAACGTACATAGGGTACCAGATTGTCAGCTGTGACACTGATTGTGTGATTCAGATATCAGTGTCGTGACGCGTTGAATTGAGAAGCCTCTTCTGCTAGAAACATTAAGTACATTTGGACCCCAAAACCAAGCTGAAAAGTCTTGTCATCTTAATGTTTGTTCTGCTACTTGCAGAATGTTGCTGACAGTCTCTCTGACAGATACTCAGCAGAGAGCAGCTTTTCAAGGATGAAACTGTTAAAGATATATTTTTGTTCAACATTTTGTTCAGAATGTCCCAGGAACACCTGTCAGGAGTAGCCGTGCTAAAGAGCGAGTGAGAACAGATCGCTGGATTCCAGACTGATAACCAACTTCTTTGTAGCATTGGTTTTTGGTGGTTTTGTGGTTTTTTTAAATGTCTTTACATCTCCAAAAATTACGATTTTTTTTTAATTATGCAGGGTTTTTTTCTACCACAGAGGTATGAAATAGGGCAGCCAGTTTTCTTTGGTTTTGGTGTTTCATGGTTTTTTCTTTGTTGTTTTGTTTTTTTTTTTCAATTTAGGTAACCAAACCAGATTTGTTTTAATTCTACTCTGTGAGGACAGAAATGAGGGGTTACAGAGCAACAAAAATACAATTGAACAACATGAGTTCCTTGCTCCTTGGTGCAGAAAAAATGTAATGTTCAAAAAGATTTGCTGAAGTTATGAGTAGAAATAGATTGCAACAGCAATAATATTTAATTGGCTAGTTTACATGGAGAGGTTTGATTAGTTTGCCAAAGTCATCCCTGAAGCGGGATCCTACTTATGAAGCTTGTGTGTAGGGCCAGGTCTGGTTTTAATAGCAGGTTTCATCCACAGACTGTGAACAAAATCTATATTTATATAAACCTTTTCCTTCTCTAAGTCCACACTAATAATAGACCTTGTTATCTGGTTACCGAGAGGGATTGACTAGAATATTTAAAATTGCTGTAGATCTCCTTTGAGACTTAAAATTAAGGGACATTAGGTGGAAAAAAGAATTAAGATGTAGAGGAATCATAGACTTTGCAGCTTTACTGTGAGGAGAAGGTCAAAGTTGGCTTTCTCACTAGATGTTTCAGGGAAAAATTTGTGTATTTTTTCAGGCATTATTATAGCTTTTACTTTTGATGGTTGTTCAGAGGTCTGTGGGATGTTGTGTAGAGTACGTATTATTTACATTTCAAGATACCAGTCACTGACTTGATTCATGTTATAAAAAGTAATAGTCTGTTTTACCATTTGGGCCTCAAATTTGAAATACTTGGGAATTTGGAATAGCATTTGTAATATAGGTAATTAGGGGAGCTGAAAGGCAGCACTTCCATCTTCATCTTTGCAGGAGTCATGTTCAGAAGAAGTGAAGATCAAATTGTCAGCCAGCTGCTCTCCATAAACACCTGCTTTTCCTAGGGCTAGTATAGATAGCTTTGCCTTTCCATCAGAAAGAAATGGTACTTTGTACTCCAGATTCCTACTGAGGTGTGCTTCCACATGATGTGACACAGACATCTTGACAAGCTACAACACCTACAAACTTGGAATAAAAGATTTCTAAACAACCAGGTTGGGCTGTGCCCCTGTGGACCTTGCTTGGTATCAACAGCTGCCAGTGTATTATGGACCTGAATGGGGTTGGTACACACCATGCCTCTTCCGGCCTATCAGAAGACCCTTGCTGGAAGCCCAGATGCTTTTCCATATGACTAAAAAAGAGAGAGCATAAGGAGAGGGAGCCACAAGCTGAGCTGCCTAGAAACTTGCACACTCCATATCATGGAAGTGCCCAGCAGGGCAGAACAGCTACCTGGGTTCCTTTATCTGAATTTCAGATCCACAAGTTGCATTAAAAAACTCCAGAAGTTGTTATTGCTGCAGCTTAAATTTCCCAAAGCCAGCCATCATGGATGCTTGGTAGGAGGTGAAAAAACCCACACAGCAGTTGTTAAATTCACCATATGGAAAAAATCCTTTTCACTACAGAAAGTTGGCAGTAGGTCTGGTCCCTTAACATCAGAGGAAATCCTAGCTGAAGAGGGAGGATAAGATGGGAATAAGACTCATACTGGTTACCTTGCCCAGGAACTAAACCACTTGGTGCTAGCTAGTGTGGAGTGTAAGAATGGCCAAGAATCCTCAATTTCCAGTGGTTACTGTGGTATGTAGAAGGGAAGAGGCCTTGGAGTATGGAACAGATGACCATCTTCTCTTTTCCTCCTCATCCTTCACTGCAAGGAGAGGTGAGGGTGAAAAACAGTAGAGAAAGATGCTTCCTAGACAAGAGAGAAGAGAGCTGACATGAAAGAAGAGCAGACACATTAACAACATACCTCCACCTACTCCAGGGAAGCTTCCACTCTCCCCGATCCTGAGGGTGTTCTCATTGCTCCTGACACTGGTTCAGCTCTTTGTGAGCTAGCAGGATGCGTTTTCCTCTCTGCAGCCTAAGGAGGAGTTTAACAAAGACTCTGATTTATGCAGTGGATTTACACTAGAAGTGCTTGTCTTTTTCTGTAGGCACAACAGTTTCCATTTGCAAAAATAAGTGAACAAAAACAAAGCCTAGTAACAGAAATGTTAGTGTATTTGGTCTTTGAGAACACATTTTCTTATAAGGAAGGAATTTTTCTCGGAAAGCCTTTTACAAGGCATAAAAAATGCACAAGCCTCGTATGACCTAAATATTAATAGAGATGAGACTGAGCTACAAAATATGGTGCTGTAAATTTTAACTTCTTGAGGCTTAGGTGTTAGTGAAAAAAAAAAAAAGAGGAAATATAGAAAAATTCTCATCTATCGTCAGCACTTTTTGATAGCAGTGTTGGCTATAGCAGATCTTCTTGAGGCTTGAAAAGTAGTGGAACTAGCACAAGGTCAATGTAACACCTCTTTTCTGGGAGAGATCAGGAGAACTCCAGATCTTAAATCTTCTGTCCTTGTATGCAAATTGGTAGAAGCTCTTTTAAAAATAGGATTGGTAAAAAGGAAAAAAAAAGAGTAAATCACCACCTTTTGTACTATGCCATGCCTTACAAAAAGTTCCTTGAGGATATCAAGAAAAATTCAGCTGATAAAGTGAGCTTGGGTTTCCGAAAGTGTTTGGTAGGGTCCCTCACTGAGGATTTGAAAGAAATTAAGTTGCCATAAGAGAAGAGAAACCCACATGAATAAATAACTAGTTAAACACAGGAAACAATGTTAAGGAATAAATACTCAATTTTCACAGTGGATAGAGAGCTCCAGTAAAATTCCTTAGGGATCTGTGCTGTGTTCTGTGCTATTTAAAATGTTTATTAACAATCTGGAAAAGAGAGAGAATTTCAAGAATGTAAACTTTCCTGGTAATAGTAGGTATTACAGGGAGTTAAAGATGAGGGCTGGCTATAATGGGCTGTGAATGATCTTCAATTACTGAATGATTGGCCAATGATCTGCCAGATAAAATTAAATGAAGATAAATGCAGTATGCACATGGGATAAAACAGTACTAAATTTATATATATATAAATATATATACATACAGTGATTGATTCTATGTTAACTATACAAGGGTTACAGTAGAAAGCACTGTGAAAATCTCGGCTTGATGATGAGTAGCATCGAAATAAAGCGTATCAAACACAGAATTTCTAGGAAAGGAAGAGAGAACAAAGCAAAAACCATCATTATGTCAGTGTATTGATTCTTTTTTTGCACATTTTGGGTACACTGTGCGCTTCAGATTTTTCTGTCTCAGCAAGGATGCAGTTGGCATGGAACCAGAAGGGTGATCAGTGTAAATGAGTAGTAGGAGACATTTAACCACGTGCCACAGTGGCTGTGGAGCTCATTCTCACAGGCCTTTGCTGGTGCCAGAGGTACATAAGGATTGAGAATGGACTGACTGGAAAAATTGTTTGGGTAGGCTGTGGAGAGCATCACCTCTGGCTCAGGGAATTTCTGTGCCACAGATTTCTTAAATGCTAGGAAATGAAGTTTTCTAGGGAAATATTACTGTAAGCTTGCCCTAGAGGGCTGCTGCTGGTGCGTGTCGGAGGAGTACTGAGCCTAGGTAACACACTCCTACAGGTTTACATTGTCAATGCACAAAGAAGAGCTGTTAGATTTGTACCCAGGATCAGAAATTCTCTCCTGCCTCCCAGTCCTGTCTCCACCTTTGGACCATTGTGCCTGTATTACATTTTGACAACCTGATTAGCATGTAACTACATTCCTTGAACTCAAGCTGAGATGAAGATATATTTTGTACTAGTTTGAGATCGTCTGCTAAGGGTTTTGTAATTCAAGTGCTGTCGTCAATTTACTAAGATTTGAAAGGCTGCATTTCCAGAGGGTCATCACAGATGATCCTATATAAACACAAGAAAGCCTGCTGAAAATTTACCCAGAGACAATGTCTGTTCATGTGTGTTCAAAAGATCATGCAGCACATCATATTGATTGTTCCCAATTCCTACAATATTAATTTCTGTGATATTCTTCTTATTAATTTTTTAAGAATATGGTTATTAATCCGGCGAAGAGGTGGAAACACATGCTTTGGCCATCAATCTGAGGGAATTTTGTTTTAAGAAAACACATATTTTTTGCTGGAAACTGCAATTTGTAACTGAAAATAGATCCACATGGTAAATTCAGCAAGATTTTTACAATCAGTCTATGATTCAAATGTGCATGTTTGTGGTGACAAATTGGGACCTTGAGGAGAAATGTGAGAAGGTCTTTTATGTTTTGCACTTGGAAGCTACAGTTTTGTTGAGAAACCCGTCAAACTAGTTTAGCGCAGAACTGTACTTTCTTCCCATGCATTTTATAAAGCCATGACTTATTTTGTTTGTTTTACTTTCACAGCTAAGGTTTGACAAATAGTAAGTAGTTCAGTAAGGCAGAGGACTATTTGTACATACACTAAGAATATCCTTTTGATTTGGAGAGTGAGTTATTGATCCCTGCAAGAAAAGAACAATTTCCACAGTTTTGTGAGGACGATGAGTACATTTAAAACTTTAGCCTTAGGGTAAGAACTAGGAGAAAATTAAAGCAGTTTCTGAAATACTTCACCAACCATCTCCTAGAAAATGACCCAATCTGCTTGATTATTGGAAAAGAGAAACTCCTTAATGGCTAGCATCAGCTGAATCTGGTTCAGGATGCACTTTGGCTGTTGCTGCTAAAAATTTCTTTTTTGAAGATATGTGAATGGTCATTAAGCAGGAGTATTGACAAAGAAAATGCACTGAACAGAAAGACAGTGTGATTAAAAAGATATTTCTAGAATGTAATTCTGCTGACAGTGACATGAAGAGTTGCATATTTTTGTTCGTCTTATTAAGGTTTGAATTTCCTTTTATTTTTTTCCATGCAGAATATTATTTAGAGTGTAAAAAAAAAAGCTCTAAAAATCCCCACATGTTTTCTCAGTTTGGTAATACGCCAAACTGCTTGCACAATACAGTGCTGCAAAGTGATCTGTGAAATCCGGCTGGGTATCAGGCAGAGCATTCATTCTTTCTAGAAATGTCCTCCATAAACTGCAACAAAGGAAGTGGCATCACGCGTTAAAAAAATCTGTACACTAGGATGTCCATTTCACACACCCCCCCCATCTGTGCTTAAAATAGCAATAACAACCTTGGTGCAGGGCATTTCCTTGCGATTAATAACCGGCCAGGGTTAATGGCCCTCAGCAGTGCCTCGGGCCATCAACTCCTCCCAGCCAGTCATTACTCCCCGGGAAATGCCCTTTTCTGGGTAGTTATTGTTTTAATATTAGGATATAGAAGTTGCCATTGGATGGGGAGAAAATGACCTTGTGGCAATATTAAAAAATAAACCCCAAATGGCAAAATTTAAAAATTATTAACTATGATCCATCAAAATTAAAATCTAAAGTTTGTAAGAATGACGAAATTCTGCTAGCCTTATTACCTGTACAAAATATTTATCCCCCTTTACTTTTACCCAGTTTCCATTTCATGTTTGTAACTGATAATTGGGTAAATTACAAAATTTGATCTTTTAAAATGCACAGTAGCTTTGACGTTCATTTATACTGTCTGTGATGTGATTTTAGTGTTTTATGAGGCAGAGTGTATTTGATTTAGATAATTCAGCTTTTTCTCTTTTATATATTGTATATTACAATAATAATAATAAAGTAAATTTATACCTGATAAGAGTGGTAAGTACATGCTGTTCCTGTAGCCCATATTCTGCACTTAATTTCTGTGATGTGGTTTACGTTTTAGGCATTCTGCTAGGGCTCTAATGAAGAAAAATATGAAGGCTAGGTCTATATTTAAAAGTCTTGCTCACATACTTATGTAGGCTAGGAAAACTAAAAATAAAATTGCATCTAAGTGCTGTCCTGGCAGAACCCTAGTGTAGATGCAGTTATACCATCAAACAGTTTATTTTTGTTCAGGAGCCAGTTAAGAGTTTACTTAACTGATATGAATGCCTTCAGTAGTAGGAGAGCTGGCTCTATGCAGGCGTGTTCTAGCTTAGACAAGAAAGGCAGAGGCACATGCTTGAATCTATCACAAATGAAGCCAGCTCTTCAGTCTGATTGACAGCAGCTGGACTATATCCCAGCCTCCTGTGCTTTCTGGGGAGGGGGACTATGGAAAGATCTCAAATTCAGAGTGAAATGTGGGAATATAGTGTTCCAAGATGTTTTTTTTTCCTTATCCACTGAGAGGAACATGTAGATTAGCAGAATTCTTAGTGGGCTCTGAATTGATCTTAATCCACACCCTCAACACTGCTGGTAGCTTCTGAACTTTTTATGCACATTTAAGAGTTTAAGAACTACGATCATAAACTTTTACATAGTCTTCTTCACCAGCCTTCTCGTATCTGTCACATTTCCATATTCTAGATCTCAGTTCAGCCTGCTTTTATATTTTAGTTCCTCTTTTATGTTCTGGTTAAAACTAATGAACTGTACTTGCTTTTTAGTTTAAGTAGCAACTGCTGAACATACAAAATAGGTGGCCAGCAGGATCCAAAAAGCAAAACTCTTTCTCTCTTCATATAGTATTAGTCTGGTATACTGTTATGTGAACACAGACAGGCCAGCAAATTACCATGGGATAGCAAATTACTGTGTTGTCAGTATTTTTTTTTCACTGAATGTTTGGTTTTTTTTTTTTTATGGTAACCTCTCGTGTCCATATTTGTAACTTGCAGCAAATATAAACTAATTCAAGTTAATATGAATTTCTTTAATTTTGGACATAGCAAACTGGACTTGCCTTGTATTTTATGTGGTTTTAAAGAGCAATGAAGTAGTTGATTGCAGAGGGTGGTAGCTCATAAATTAGCAGTAACTTGTTTGTGTGTCTAAACCTTGTGTATATATTTAGTGGAGTTGGTGTATTCTTTTTATTAAAGGAAAAATGTGACAGTAAGTACTTATTTACTGAACGCTTAAACCCAAACAAATATTTTAAAGTCTTCTTTCAAGGAGACCTAAATACATCCTTTGTTATGAACCATTAAATTAAATGTAAACTAAGAAACCAACAGGCTACTTTTTTATCCTATTTTCTGCTGCTGCACCTCTCAGTCTCACAGCTCCCAGGAGGAATGCTTTTTGCTGGTTTATTTTTACATCTTTCTCATAGTTTTTAAGCGCCGTGTTCCTAATCCATTTCAAGTTTCATTTTCTTTTCATTCTCTTTATTTTTAACATTTTTGTTATGAAATTGTAGTTATGTTGATTGTTTCTGTCTATACATAACAGGTAGTTAAGGTCTTAGGTTTGGAAAAAAATATATTGAACCTCTATTCCTAAATTTCAGGGTAGCATTTTAAAAAGTCTGTGGTGCTTTTCTTGCAGTGTAAGAACCCTATAGGTTTATTCTTGGCTACCTAGCCATTTATGTGAGATATACCTCCGTACTCAAATCCGAATACACTTGCAGATTATGTCATTTAACTGCAGCTCAGGTGAGAATATTCAGAGGTTGTGTGAATTTTATAGGTCCCCCAAATTCTTACCTGTGAGTAGTATGCGCATCTCAAGGTAAAGTGTGGACATTAAAAATGGATATGTCACATTTACATTCTCTTAATATTATACTGTCAGCACCCCTCTAGTCCTAGAAGGACTTCTGCTTTTGATTCTGCCACAGGCATCCACATTTCATATGATTTATTTTCAGTTTATCTTTTTGGGAACACACATACTCACTGCTGGGTAGTTGATAAAATCTCTCCAACATTAGATGGCAATTAGTTTTATGGCACTTTCATTTGAATGAGACTATAATCCTATAGACTATTCAATGCATTTTACTTTTGAAATGTCCAATTGCCTAGCAGTATGCTGAATTAGTTAGGTAACATTTTTATTAAACATCCAAATATTTAGTGAAAATAGTAAGGCCTCTTTCCGTTTCTCAGCTTCTTCAGATAAGCTTCGCTAAAAGATGAAGAGGTGGGTGGAACTGGCAGTTGAGGAGGAAAGATTAGTCAGAAGGTAGCCCTTCTAGCCCTTAATTTTGTATATTCTTTGCTTCTGGAGTGTAGCCAAAAAGCTACTTGGGTCATCAGACATAGCAGCTAGCTACTTAAGTAAATTATATTGTCTGCATATATTAAAAAAAAAAAAACAAAACTACCCACTCATGAGATTTTCTGATCATATGTCAGATGGAAGCACTGAAGACCTGCCATTATCAGGTTCGGTGCATAGTGGCACTGTTTTTTGCTGAATTTTTGGCCAAGCTGAGAGATACCAGGGGATAATAGGAAGGATATATGAAGACATCAAGTTCAACAGAAAACATGGATTTTCCTCTTCACTTCTTGAAAAGTTCTGTGCCTGACAGGAAGCAGAGTTACTTTGTTTGCCAAGGGACTGTTTGAATATAATTTTCACTATAAGAGACACTTATATATGAAACTTTTTTTTTCCAAATGAAAGTATTTTTTATTTTTAAAATACTTAAAAAGTCTACAAAGCATGTTTCATGCCTCACTTTCTTATCTTCTCTCTTTTCCTTTTTAAAAATTCCTAAAATATGTTACTGGCAAGAACCTGTTGAGTGCTGATTTATTGCTAATCATTTGAAAAGTACAAGAATTAATTTTGTGTAAGAAATGCTGCTGTTGATACAGGTTTATTGTTAAATGACCCTAGGGCTCCCATTAACATGGGTCTAATGAGAAACAGTGGTCTTCCACCAGGTTGGGAGGACTCTTACTCATTTGGAGAGGTGAAAGTTTGGTAGGAATCAATGGATGTGTGTGAGCGCCTCTGGTATCTGGCTGTGTTGCAGTTTGAGGGATGTGTTGTGTGTGAGGGAGGTGGATGGCATGTTGCAGTTGTGGAGATGGCCTTGCTGCTGGACTGTGGGTCTAATCAGTCACTCAATAACAGTTGAGTCTTATTAAAAAGCAGAGCTGTACGAGCTTGGATGGTGGCAGAAAAATGTAGAACTGAAGACTGTTTACCTTAGTATGAGATGAAGGGGGAGAAAAAAGTCTGAAGGTAGGTACTAATGAAGAAAATATATACACACTGACCCTGCAAGATCACAGGAGGGGACAGCGGAGACAGCAATGAACCAGACCTCAAAAGGGAGGAAAGGTGGTAGCTTGAAGATTGCATGAGAGAACAGAAGGCAAAATATAGAGATAAAAGTCAGGTTTGAACAAATGCCAGACTGCAGCAGGTGCCTGTGCCTGGGGAAGGCTCAATAGGCTTAATGTCAAAATTGCTAAAGATAGGTAGCTCTCTGCTGGGTGCAAGGGTATGAAGTGATCACAAAGAGAATGAGGCAAGAATACTTGTTGATCATGCAGGGAGGGTTCATAGGAAAATCCAAGTTGGCAGGAACCTTCGCAGATGAGGTGAGCTGAGCTAGTCCAACCATCTGCGTGGAGTAAATTGGTTATGAAGCCAGACCATTCAGAGAAAATTATACAGATTTGGAGAGGATGACCAAAGAAGTGGAAACCGAAGTGCTATTCAAAAGAATCATTCCAGTGTCTGGAGGAGGAAGGCGAAGGTATCACAAGAGAACAACAATCAATAGATAGAGCAGTTATTATTATCTTCCTCTGTGCATTGTAGCTTTCTACTATCCTTTCATCCATGCTTTCCAAGAGGAAAATAACCCAGAAAAACTTTGTAAGTCATCCTCTGTGAAGTTCTGGTGGGGATGGATCCCACTTGTCCTGCTCTGGCCATTGAAAAGATCTCGTATTTCCAGCTCTGTGAATGTATACAGATTGTCTCCTGTCATAAGGTGAACCTGTCAGGCAGGTTTTGGAGTGTGAGGAAGCTCTCCTCTTTGTGAAGTCTGGTACCTAAACCGGACAGGAAAGAATAGCATTAAGGGACTGATAGGTCTCGCCCATGCAGCTGGTGTGTAAAGCCCTCACATAATTTCCTGAAGAAACAACAAGCCTTATAACCAGTTCCCATACACCTTCTTGATGATCCTACCCTCATCTATCACAGTAGCCTAACCTAAGTGCTGTTTGTGCAAAATCAGGTAAATTATCAGTGCTTTTCAGTATATCACTGCAAGGATAATGGTGCGCAGAGAGAGAGTGGGTGAGTTGTGGAGGATGCAACCAGGCTGACAAAATCGCTTACTCCTCCCAAGCATTGCTTTGGCACCAGGAATGTCACATGATGAAGCAGATCACAGGGTTCTAAAGTGTAAAAGGGAGGAGGTTTTCTCCCTCCTCTCTGAGCTGCATTTTTCTCCTTTTCTGGCACGATAGTTTTCTTGAGCCTTCAAGTCCAAGGAAGTGAATTAAAAGAAGCCCTGGCGGTGGTGGAACAAGGGAATAGGTGGGATGGACTTCTGGGGGATGCAAAGAGACAGATTTGACCTGGGCAGTTCCTAGCTGACTGAATGCAGGAATTAGAGAACTCTGAGAAAGTTATTCAGTGTGCATTTTGTTTCTTTTTATTTTCTACTGAATTTGTTTTCTAATAAGTTAAGCAGCTTTGCTGCTAAGTAATAGGAGAAAATATATCTGCATGTATCTAGAAGCAGCCAGGGACTGGAAGGAATCTTAGGGTTCCTTTCAGTCAACAGCTGCTTGTTCCCTCTATAGGAGTAGCCTACATCCCTGGAACATACTTGTCTCCAGTTGGCTTCTCCCTCTCATAGGGGCACCCTGAAGAGATTTGCCTGTGCTATTGTGAAATTAAACAGTGACAATTAGCCAGGTGCAGAAAGAACTGAGTTAAAAAGGACTATGTGTATATCTGGGCAGATAATTTGATGAGAGAAAAATGTCTACATGTGGATGAAAAAATCCACAAGTTCATATTGCCCTTTGCCAGCCTTGTTTTCTATATGTGGTCTTAAGAATCAATAATGTGTCAGCACCCTGGTGTAAAGCTTTTGCTACAGGTCATAGCATGTGTCTGAAATATTGTAGAATTAGATATATCCTTTTTCTGTTAGCTTCTCCAATATTGTATTGGCCTCCTCTGCTTTCTCTTTATATTAAGTCAGTGTGGAAAGTACAGAAATACAGCAGGGACATGGCAGATCCATAAGGGCTTGCAGGTATTGTTTGCGAGGAGAACTGCTGAAAATTAGTGTCGGTCTTCACTCTCCTCTTGGATTCAGCCTTTGTTAACTTAGATCTTTTCCTTTCAGTGATGCTAGTTTCCATTCATCCATGTATTCGTTTTTGGTCATTAGCAAAGAGACTAAAGGTTGAACTGGGATAGGTTTCCTATGCAAACTAAAATCCCAAAGATTCTATCAAATTTCCAGGGAAGCCTTCAGCCACATGGGTAACTTTCAGTGGAATTTGAAGTGTTTACCCAAAGCACTGGAATTTTCAGCAGTCTGTCATAAAATGGACATACTTTTTCTAATCATGTAAAATATTTGAGTTTCCCTGAAGTGTTTCATACAAGTGCTGTATTTTCTTTCATTAAACATCTGGTTTTGGGAACTCATAGTCCATGGTCTTTTTTTCACTCTTCAAGAATCACCACGTCTTAATTATAGACTGCCCGCCCTGACACATGGGGGGTATAGGTGCATCAGGAGGTCTCTTTTTTTTCTGACGATTCATTTTGCTTTGTATTCCAGGTTGGTAGGAGTCTTGTTAAATGTTTTATTGGAAAGTCAGCTTTTCCTTTATCCACGCTTTCCATGTGCCTGGTCTGTGCCTACACATTTATGTGTACAAGCAGGTCCAAGGGCGCAGTAGCTCAACTCCTGCCCTGATAGTGGCTGGTACGATGCCCAGTCTCACGTGGCAGAGGAGCGGTTACAACACCAAGCTGCTCCCTTGTTTTGCTACAGGTGCAGCCAGTCCTGTAGTGCCATCTGTTTGGCTTCGTGTTCCTGTCAAAGCCACAGCATTCTGTTATTTTACAAAGAAATTATTTTTATTTGTCTGAGGACATTAGATCTTAACAACTCTAGGCCTTAATTTGAAGCTATAGTCCAGTGTACTCACTGACATGCATCAAATAATCTCATTAAATAGATGGAATCTCATTGATAGAAGTAGTCATCAGACAAAAATAACTGCCTTTGAAAATAAGCATCTCTGTTTAGCCTGAAAAGAGAATCGTTGTTGTTTTCTGCTCATGCTGCTTTTTTGTGTGTGGTAGGGTGAGCAAATGGTAATATTTTCAAACTCCTATCATCAGCTTCTCTAGACTTATTTGCATGCTGATAATTGGCCTGGTTTTGTGTCGATCTGTTGTATCTCACTTCCACTTTACTTTGAAAAACAAACTGGAGATCTCAAGATAAAGTAACAAGGTAAAGATAGGGCTTTATTCAGAAGGTTTGTTATAGAAAGACAGCTAAATAATAAACATACTAATATCTCCTACTTGCCTTATTTTCATGTACTCAAATTATCTTAAATGTATTTTAAGTGCAAGTTAAGGAGCAAAACAATGGATGATTAGAGTCTTTAAAATTATTTACTCTCCGCTCCCTCAAAAAAGAAAAGAGAAGAGAAGCAGAATTACAGGTCAGCAATGTCAAGACATTCTACATTGCTTGTCTTTATCATCATGCAGAATCTTTTTATTAAGGCAGCGTAGAAAGAATAGATTTATGGACTGAAGGTACAATGTTTAATATGTCCATATCCATCTAGATTGACAGTTCCTACCGACATGAATTTCCCACGAGAGCCAGTGTTACTGGTGTCAGTGGATGGCATCATTTACTTCAATGTTCCATTATTAAATTGATAACAAGATAATTCCTCTGCTTCTCAGAGACATGACAGGGTTTACAATTGTTAACTTTCTTATTGCATGGGATTTGATGTTCTAGGTAGTTTTTAATAAGAAGCTTATTTTTATTTCAGTTCTGCAACAAATCAAAAATTGCAAGAAAGTACAGAAAAAGAGAAATCTGGTTGTGTCTATGAGACATCAAAATCAGGCTGGTTTCTAGAGGGTTAGTTTTACAACATTTGCTGTGCTCCCGTTGTTTTTTCAGCACTGCACGTTTAAGCATGTTTATGCAGTACAGAATATTTGCTGCAGTTTTACTCTAATTTTATGAGGTGGGTGCTAGAAATGTTCTGTACATTGGTAATTCTGGCTGGATGGTTTTCAGAATGATCAGCCAGTGGCGGTTTGGAAAAGCAGAGGACTGCTGCGAGTGCCACTGCGTGGTAGTTAGACCCAAAGAATCTTTCTGCTGGCAATATGTGGCATTGCTGTGCCTTGTCCTGACCCTGACATTGTGCGAGAGGCAGGCTGCTGGTGCAAGTCTCAGTAAAGTGGAAAATCTGTACCAACCCTAAAGTCCTGTGGTGCTGTTCTTTATTCCCTTGCTGCTTGCTTTTTGCTACTGAGACCGCATCTAAGAGCTGTTGGGTAGGGCAGAATCTGGCCTGTGGTCGTACGTTTCGTTCTTTCAGTGGGAAAAAAAATATGAGAAATCTCTATGCAGTGTGTGCATTTTTCAGCTAGATATTTACAAGACTGTTTATTGTGTCATTTAAATAGCTGAGGATTGCTCAGTAAAACATTGTTTATTAATTTTTCACTGAGCACCTGGTGAACCACATGTTCCTATAGCTACATGTGTGCAGGACCTTCAGGAAATGCTCTGTGTTGCCGTGTTATGGTGTGTGGGTGAGAGACAGTGTGGGACACAACTGAGTCCACAAACCCCTCATTCAGTCAGAAAGGGGGGATTTTAATGCTGTGAAATAATGATTCAACTGCCAAGAAGTTCTCCTGTCCTAATGTGCTTGTATAAATGTAGGTGTCCTTTCCACTGGTAAGCGATGAATGAAATATGTTATTTTTGCCATTGTTTAGAAAGACTTTATCTTCAGTGCCATGCTTCTTCCTAGTGAATGCTTCCTGAGGAATTTTAGTTAAAAATGTTTGGGTTTGTTCAGACTAAGCAGGTCGCGTGGTATACTGGGTTGTTTGGGAAAGAAGCATGTCTTGAAAGGAAAATTGAGGTCTTTCCATCTGACCCAAACACAAATACCTTCTGAAGTTTAGATTGATCAAGAATAATTTTGCAGGTATGTGAATTGTGGTTCTTAATGTAGCCTTCCTTCTCGGCACTACTCCTATCTGCAGCAATTATCCTGTTCCATATCTCTGCTTCCCAACCAGGTAGCTGTTACAAAACCAGTCCTTCAGCCTTCTTGAAAGCTTCTCTTGATTTTACAGCTTTCAGGGGAACAGTCTCTTAAAGGTGATGTTAAGTATCTCTATTTCTGCAAGGGCTGTGCACACCAAAAATAAAATTCTGGGGTTTTTTTGCAAATGTTTGAGAAAGAGAAGGGTATGCAGGTAGAGGCCAGCAGCAGTGTCTAAATGGAGAATCTGTGGACACTTGATGCAGAACCCTGCTCAAGCCTGGTGTGGCAAGGAGAAGGGACAGGCAGGGAAGAGAAAGTAGAAATTATATGGGATGGCTGGATTTCCTGGAGTGCAGGGAGATTATGCACAGACCTGAAAGAACAGTTCATGAACAAATACAGGCTGTGGTCTGTTAGATGACCAAAATAAATATGGTTATTACAGGCATGACAGTAGAGGATTGTGTGCAGGAACTGATAGTGTTCACATTTAAATCCAGGCCCCTGAGATTTTTTTTCAGAGTCTTTGAATGTACTGAAACTCCCTTATTCCCTGCAGAGCACTACAGGACAAATGGTAATTGTCTACGTAGTGTTTTACTGCTGTCTGGCTTTAAATAGATGTTCTCTAGATTGTCTGACCCAAAGTAGGCCCAGGTGTTTTTTTTTCCTTTTGTTTTGCCACGTCTTGCACTGAATTCCGTGTGTTAGGGAAGAAAGATCACTTGAAAACACACACAGTGGCAAACCTCATCCTTTCTACTTCTTTTAATGCTATTGCATTCATGAGTTATCCACATAGAGATAATGAAAGAGAAAAAACAGATTTACAAGGGAAATAGATTCTAGTTTAAGCTTCCAGGGGATTATTATAAACAGGGAGAAAAAATATTTTAAGGATTATGAGAAGTACCTTGTCAGTGTCCTTTTAAATAGAACAACTACTAATGCATTAGTTACAGAATTGTGTGAAATGTAGCTTTTTAGTAGGTGCTTTAGCTACAGTATATTCATCTTATAATCATGTCCTAAATGGTACATTTTATACCCTTCCTTTTCCATCTCCCCTCCCTCCAACAAAAAAAAAAAGTTTCATTTTAGACCTTCCGCTTCCATGAATGATCAAGAAAGTCCTGTGTACAGAACACTATCTGCTGTTACAAACATGCGTTTGTCCCTTTATAGGCATTTGCAGAAATTGTCTATCGCCTTGTGTAATGTCGGGGTGGAAAGACCTTGTCTAGTGACATGTCACAGTGATCATTGAGGAGGGAGCAGAGTCTGCAGGGCAGAGTAGGCAGGATCGCTCGACAATAAGCAAAATAGCAGTTTGGATGAAGAAGAGGGAACAGCATTTGCCAGCTATGCTTCTCCTCTGGAATAAGGAACGGGCCAGGGATCCCACTGTGCTTCAATCATGCACAGTTTCGCAGGCAGCCCTCACTCAAGCAATGACAAAGCTGCAATTTAGTCAACCTTCATTTACCACTTACTACATTTTAGGAGCACCTTTATTGTAAGATCTGTCAGTAGTCTACTTTTGTAAGCCAGGCAAGCGTGGTGCAGCCTCGCACTTGTGGTTCAAACAACTGTAATTAAACTCATGTCAGGTTGCCACTGGAAATTTCAGGAGTCAAGAGGAAGCATATGCTCTCCAGGGATGCTCCTGGGCTGGGCCACGTGCTGGACTTTTATGAGATACCAACTGTTTGTGGCTATTAAAGTTGCAGGGGTGGTAATGTAGTACATGGCATGCTAGGCACCAAAAGTATATTTAAAAAAAAAATTAAATTCATGAGAAAGGGCTGAAAAGCTGATGTGGTACAATTTCTGTTTATTACTTTCCAATAAAAACTCTGGTTTTTATCACTTGTTATTCTTACTTCTTTATTTCTATTCTCTTTCTATATGATAGGAGATAATATTCTATGTTTTCTTTATAAATTCCCATGTGTGATTTTGGGAGTAGATTCAAACCTCAAGCATCACAGATAGTGCCCCTAAATGTCCATATACGATTTTTTTTATTTTTTTTTTTTGGTCATAGATACTGATTCCAAATGAAAAGACCATAGGGGCATTTTGGGGAAGAATAGTCACTTGAGGAAGGACAGTTTTGTTAACATGGAGTGCTGTTTCCACCTAGGAATTAAGTTTAATTTCAAGTTGTAGGAGAATACTGGGGAAAAAGGGAGAATAAAATCCCTACTATTTAAAAATTTTCATTATTTCCTCTGAGATCATGGTTTTCATTTGAACAGTCATAGCAGAAATGTAGTTTTTGCTTTCAGTTATTTTTGTTATTGTAAACCACTGCTTCTGTCAAAAGCATGTACTTAATTTTAGATGTGAATGCTAGAACTAATCAATATTAAATAAACATGTTGTCTTAATTAACAGCCCTTTGAAATATCACCAATCTTGTTTTTCCTCTTTTTTTACACTGCCAGCAGAATTTTCAAATTTCATTAATAACACTTGACATAACCTAACTCAGCTACTTGTGAATATAGTCAGCCACCCTTGTTGTCTTACAACTTTCCCTGCTGAAAAATTTAGTTTGTTTCAAAGCGGAATTGTGTAGATTCCTGATATACTTTGGATTGTGACTGCAACTGTGAAAATCCTTATCATCTTGTCAGTGTCTGAGTTGGGGTGGTTTGTTTTTTTTGCTATAGTTACTTCATAAAAAGTGTGAATGTGACAAGATACAGTTTCTAGCTAACTTTCATTTAGTGCATATTTTAACTTGTTTCTTACTCTAAATTTTTCTCATATATACTTTTGTAAACTGATTTCTGACAATTTGTGGTTTTCAAAATATTAAGAGTCTTTTTCAAGAGATTTGTATTTATTTCTGGAGTACTCAAATTATCTTGACTATTCAAATAGAACATACAGCAAATTTTGTTTCATAAACAGTTGACCTATAGATCTATATAAGGTTTTTCCCAACGGAAAAAAGTATCGTATAGAAGAGAGAAATTTATCCTCAGTCAAGAGTGGAATAAAAGCATGGCCAGTAATGATTGTGTGCATTTAATGAAAACCTTGGTCTTATATTTAGGCCAGTGGTGCACACAAATGGGCACCTGCAGGCAAAGCAGGCACTTCATCAAATGCTTTCCTTCTCAAAAGACTCCCATCTTGCAAACATCAGGCAGAAAGGTGGATGGGTAGGTAGTCTGTGGATCAGGTAGGTGGCTGGTAGATTGATAGGTAGATTCATGAAAGCAAAACAATGGAAATAATGATGATGATTAGCGGTATTGTCCTTTTAAATGAATAGATTGTAACCTCACCATGTCTAATTTTCTCCATAGCTGCCTTCCTTTTTGTTTTCCTCCCTTCTAAAGATACTAAATATCTCATTCTTCTTGTGGAGATAATTTGGGAGTTTACAATTTCCAGCAATTGTGTGTATTGAACAATTTTTCTTCACCATGCTTTTCAGTATTTTGCCTTATATGAGTGACTCATTAACCCTCAGCGTTACAGGAAAGTTCAAGGGAAGCGTTATACTGATTGAGAGTGACAGATTAAGCTCATCCCAGATATTAATGCTGACAGTAAAACTTATTTGGAAAGCAAAAAGATTAAAACCAAATTTCATCCTTCCTGTGAATCAAACTTATATGTAAAACTTCCATACATTTCACATAAGAGGTTCAAATAAACAAGAGTGTGGGTTTTCTGTTCCCTTCTCCTGTTGTTTCCTTTGGGTGCAGAATGAGCTGGTAGTGTGTTCACAAATTCTGTGATTTCTTTTTCTGATTTAACCTTTCAGCTGCTGCAATATAGGTCTCTGTTGGGCTGTTTGGAAACCTCATCTTTCTAAGAAGTCCTCCATGCAGGAGGTCCTGGGCTAAATTCTCTGCTGATCTCACTGTAAATGTATCAACTTCAGAGTTTTAGTGCCTGATGATCTTCGATGGGTCTATAACAAGTGATTTTTTTTGTAGTCTTAAATAAAAGTTAACATTGTTACTTGAACTGGACACTGACTGGCGGAGTAGTTAACACTCATTTAAAAGTAAATAACACTGTTTGCAACTGGAAAGGTGCTGCTGCCCTCCTGGAAGAATCCTATGAGAACTTATTTTACCTAAAACCTTGAACCTCAGTAAAGATAGTAGAGGTGGCAGCATTTACAGGGAGAACCTGGACCTGAAAGGTGCTCAGTGTGCTGAGGAGGAAAGGCAATACACAGAAACAGCTCGTGGGGAACTGGGGCCACAGCCAGCTAACAGGAAACAGAATGTCTATCATGGGAAAGCAAAAGCTAGAATTTCCTTGTGGCATTATCCCAGTCCTCCCAGATTTTCCCCACATCCTAACAGTCTCCTCCCGGTTGCCTCTCCACAGAACAGTCCTGGCTGCCTGTCACTGTCCTTGACTTCATAGTATGAGATTCCAGGGGGCTGGTTTTGGTGTGTTCTGGCTTCCTGAAGTCAGCTGGAATATTGTGTTTGTACACTGCCACATTTGACTGTAAACTCCTGTGCTTATGTCTTACCTACCTCTAAAGACTCCCAGGTACTTCTGGCATTGTATAAATAGTAAATTACTTCATTCCTCTGAGCTCAAAAAAAAGTACGTTTGACAGTTGTTCTGGCGAGCTCTGTCTAGGACAGCCTTTGGTCTCGCTTTATCGCGTGACGAAGAGAATGCAAAGTTCTCAACATGTTTGACTGGGCCTGCTGGTTTCCCCTAATGACTTGAAACTTAGGGATAAAATAGATGACTTTGTGTACTATTTCTCATCTCCAGTGAAATATACAGCTATATTTCACTATACATGCTAGTAGTATACAGCTGGTAGTTGGCGTATGCAGATGGTGGTAGTTAATGTCTGTAGTAACAGTAAAGTACTATATTACAAAATCTGGTAACATGGCTTTAAATGACTCTCTTCTTTTCAGATTCTGATTGCCAGTATCATGTGCAGCTATAACAGAGAGGACTGGACTGAACTTTCAAAAATGGCTCAGGTAATGGTTTCCTGAATGTGTTTCTGCATTTTTTTTTTTATTCTCCTTAAAAACAAGAGCTGCAAAAAGGAATTTCTTGAAAGAAATACATTCAAAGTGGAAAATGAGAATTTAAAGCATGTCCATTATAATTTGTTTATTCTGCGTTTTCATTAAAATGATGGAAATGTAAATTTAAAGGAAATCTGTTTCATAAAAATGGTCCCTTGGATTTTTAAGCAGTACCTGAAAAGCCTTTAGTCTTTGAATCTATATACTTTTTATTTGCATTTTAAGCAAACTGTATATTATGACGGATGCTCTGATAAAATTTAATTCTACCTTTGAGAGCCTAACTTGATCTTACCTTGCCTACAGGCACACTAGTTTGACAGCACCAGAAGAAATTTTGAATATAAAACTCTTGAATATTTAAAGTATAAAATGCTCATTTAATGCTATTCTAGTTTTAATACAGACTTTCAAAAATGATAGCAGAGAAAGCCAGGGTATATAAAAGCAGTCAGCAGGCTTTCTGTAATATAAAGCCAATCTTACGCAAATGCAAACAGACTATGCACCTGAAATTTTGATTCAATGTGAAGGAAGAAACTATTTAAAAACATGTACCTGTGTTCATAGGGAATAGTATAAGAAATACCTGATTAATAATTTCATTCAGAAAACTGTCTATATCTGAATGTTAAACAAAGTTGTTATTTTTAAATAAAACTGTTCTTTTCTACACAAAGTATCTAGAGGAAATAAAAGGCATAGTTTCAGATGAGTAAAGGAAAATTTTAACAAATTTAAGCAGAGAAAAATGTTAGCTTGTCATTATTGCTGGCATTAGCTCAGATTAAAGTGTTTTATAAGTTGGAGGTTTTTTTATATATGTGTAGATATGGGTGTGGATATTTTGTATTTGTATTTTCATGGGGCTGAATGTGTACGTTTGGATATTGTTGTTTCTTTATTCACAGTGTCCTAAGCCCTCCCGTGTGGGAAGATACTTCTCTATTTTTTCTTTGGGCATTTTAAACCTGTGAGGGGAAAAAAAAAAATCACCTTGGGGATTTAGGGAAGTAAAATTAAACATTATCAGTAATTAGCCTGGTGATCTTCAGCACTAGTCCATTTTATACCTGTATTTATCTAATTGACCGTGAAATCTTTTGTGGAATCCATGCTTGACAGGAACAGTGCCACTTTTAAACTGACTAAGATGAGTGGCTTTATTGTGCCATTTGTTCCTTTTTTTTAATCCAGTGGTACTACTCTCCAACATTAAGACAGCTATTTCCAGTCTGTGTTTGTATTTATGTTACCCCTCTAGAAAAAAAAGTAGTTACCTAAATGCACTCGGTAACGTGTAACCTATGTGGTACGACTTTCTTCCCCAAAGTCGCTATCAGTCTCTGCTCTGTGGGGAGCAGCACAGTTGTTTGGGGCGCTCTGGAATCCACAGCCAAAGAGCAGTGATATTTAATGGCATGCATAGGATCCTACCTAGAAGGTAATAGATGTGGCTTTCCGAAGAGCAGAAGCCCCAGAAGGTATGGCGGTGCCTCTCGGCAGGAGGACGACCTATTCATACAAAAGGTCAGCTTGTCACGGAGGCCAGCATCAGTGTGGCATGGCCGGGCTCGCAGAGCTGGCCAGGACCCGGGTGGAGGATTCCCGAAAGTGATGGATGGCTTCTCCCCTGCTCACACACCCGAGGAGCTGCTAAACCATGGCCACGCAGCAGGCAAAGTTACTCCAGTTCAGTAAGCAAAAACAAAATGCAGATGCAAACCAAAATACTAGTTACAGCCATGTGGAAGGCAGCGGGAGAGATCCTCGTCTCGGGCCGGAGCAGTTCGGCTGGGAAAAAGAAAAGTGTGTTTGTGTGCTGCCCTTGTACACCTCAGCTCCTCTGGTTTTTAATCGTAGCTAATAGAGGGTGCTGAAGAGAAATTAGCATGAATAATATGTTTGTATAGGCTTTTTTTTAGTACTTTCTTGTTTGTCTTCAGAAACAAAACTATTTAATGATAAAAGCTATGGCACAGTACAGGTGCTTGCAGAAAATTGAGGGGCTAAATTCATTAAAGCAGAAAGGTGAAATTTTCTACTGAATCACAGTTCTTCAGAGCACAGAGGCACCTGCATAACACCAACTACCAAACCTCACTCTCAGTGCTGCCTTAAGGCCCTGTAATTACATTTCATTTTTTTAACATTTTCCAGAACTGACTCCTTATTGTGCTTGTCTCTTTTTAATTTACTTTTTTACTTTAATTTCCTCTGTAATTTTGGGAAGCCACATCAACGCATTTCTTTTTCAGGTTATCATAACCGGAGCTTTCTCTCAAAAAAAAAAAATTAAAAATCAAGTGTCTAAAGGAATCTATTTAACATGAACAGTAAATGCTACAGGAAAGCATACATTACTTGGAGTTAATTTTGCATTTTTTTTCCTTTTGCATGTTTCATAGGTTGCTGGTGCAGATGCGCTGGAGTTAAATTTATCATGTCCTCATGGTATGGGGGAGAGAGGCATGGGCCTGGCCTGTGGGCAGGTAGGACTCTAACCACAATCTCTTTCATGTCTCTTCAGCAATCCTGCAATACCACATTGATAGTTACACCTCAGGGGAAAGACACAAGCAGCAGATTATGAGCTTGAGATTTTTAGGTTCAATGTGTTTAAATATTTAGTGCTGAAAGCAAAAAAGACAGAAGCTGAGAATATACAAAATGCTTAGCTTTGCTAAGAACAAAAATGCGTTATGTATTTGACAAGGAACAAGACGAAAACAAATAATTTCCAAAAAGCGCTTAGACAGAATTTGTCGGTTTCCATTTCAGTGCCCTGTAGATATCTTTTAGATCACAACACAGTAACTACTGCGTATATCAATAATGATTTTGAAGGACATGAGAAATACACATTTCATTTCAGAGTTTTTAGCATATGATCCCAACTGAATTTTATAATCATGGTATAGGGCATACATTCTGGTAGTGCCACCTACAGTTAATGTCTTCTCTTTTAAGAGTCTGTGTTCTGTAATCTATAGATTTGATGGTTTATACAGTTTAGGTTGGAACTATCCGTGCCTGATGTCTCTGCTGTGTAGAATGGGATGCAGACTTTATCAATACATCCCTTGACTTCAATTAAGAGAATGTATATTGCTTTGCCTTTGAAGAGAAAATAAACATGTACAAAAGCCAGTTCTCATACTAATATCCTTTTGAAGTTTTAAGGTTTTTGCATGTTTTTAGTCATGGTTTGAAATTTGTTTTGGCTCTGAAACGTGCCCGAATGTCATGAGGTTGTAAGTCTCTGAAAAATCTTGCCATGGTCTACTGGGAGAGATTTTCTAGAATTTGACCAAAGTTTCAGAAGTCTGAAGCCTGTTTGATTTCCCGTCTCATTACGTTTTGAAGGGAGAGGAAAAGAAGCTTAACATGAGCTGTCAATGTGTGCGCTGGCAGCCCAGAAAGCCAACCACACCCTGAGCTGCATCAAAAGAAGCGTGGCCACTAGGTCAAGGACGGTGATTCTGCCCTACTCTTCCTCTACTCTGCTCTGGTAAGAACCCATCAGGAGTACTGCATCCAACTCTGGAGTGCTCGGCACAGGAAGGACATGGACCTGTTGGAATGATTCAGAGGAGGGCTACAAAGGTGATCAGAGAGCTGGAGCGCCTCTCCTATGAGGACAGACTGAGAAAGCTGGGGTTGTTCATCCTGGAGAAGGCTCCAGGGAGACCGTATAGTGGCCTTCCAGTACCTGAAAGGGGCCGACAGGAGACATGGGGACGCACTCTTTATCAGCAAGTGTACTGATAGGATGAGGGGAAATTATTTTAAACTGAAAGAGGGAAGATTTAGAATAGATATTGGGAAGAAAATCTTTACAGTGAGGGTGGTGAGTCACTGGAACACGTTACCCAGGGAAGTTGTGCATGCCTCATCCCTGGAGGTGTTCAAGCTCAGGCTGGATGGGGCTTTGAGCAACCTGGTCTAGTGGGAGGTGTCACTGCCCATGGCAGGGGGGTTGGAACTAGGTGATCTTTAAGGTCCCTTCCAACCCGAACCATTCTATGAGTCTATGAAGAAGAGGAGTGAGATGCAGAGTGGGAATCATGGTTACATGCCCTAAAATCAACACACATTTATTCAGTTGATCCCCTCTGAGAGGGCTAATAGACATCTTAGTCCATCCTTACTTCCTCAGTTAAACACAAAACCTTTAATAGCTGAGGTGTGGCTGGATAACCAATCCATTAACTTTCTAAAACTTTAAGTAGGAAGGCAATAGGAGCTGTAATAGTGCAACAGTGGACACACTCTGGGTGTAGCTTTATCATAGTAATAGTGTCAGGCACAGTGCACGGGACGTTTTATTATTTTCTGTGAGCAAAAGGATGTCAATCTGTTCCATGCGTTTATTATTTCTAATGAAAGCAATCTAGGTGCTTTTCATGGCCAGTGGTCATTTACCAAAGTTATAATTAAAAATGGGAGAGAACTATAAAAACCCTCCAGGACTGCACTAGCAAAATGGTAATAGTTACTATTAATTTTTTCCCCAAATTTTATTCAGGGAGCTGTAATATATGAAGAGCTATATAGCTGTTTTTATAAGGTTATGATGCAATTCCCACCCTTCACTCTGCAGACCATAGTTCAGTAGTTTGGGCTGGCCTCACCCAAGCATGGCAGCAAGCTGTGGAATGGTGCCGTTTAGTCAGGGAGAGCCTTGAAGGTTTTATAGGGAAGCTGAAACAGGCTCCTTTCAAGCATGGGTTTTTTTTCTTTTTTCTTTTTTTTTAAAGGCATATGTTATTTCTAGCTTTCTCTGGTTGGAATAATATATGCATGTGAAGTTGCTTAGATGTGTAGTCAGTAGGGAGCTGTCTGGCTACATGAGTTTTTACATATCTTTCAGCTATTGTAAAATCAGAGAACCAAATGCAAAATCTGAGCACTCAAGGCTATCGTGTGGATTTGTGACTCTCCTTGGAGGAGATCAGATCCATAAAGCAAGTAGAAGATTACATTATATATACATATATGTTTGTATAATAATAAAATTCCTCTTCCCCATACAATATGGATAATCTTTTGAATGTTTAATAGATACTACTCTTGCTTAAATATATTCTTGTGTTCTCTTAACTGTCTCACCAAAATGAGAGCTCAGAAAAAAACCTACTACTCTAGACAAATAAATGAATAAAATAAGCCATCTTTATAGGGCTAGATCTTGATGTTCTTCCTCAGAGTTGGATGAAATTAAATTATAGTGTCTTTAAATGTAGTTTATTGAAGCAAAGGGTGAGGATAAACTGGATAATATAACGATACACACAACGTGATTTATCAGTAGCCCTTCAGGGGGCTTCCATGTGTGGTGGCCCCTGGAGGGCCCATCATAAGACAAGGAGGTATTTTGGCTCCACTCCAATTTTAGGGTTTTTTTGCCAGACCTGAAGTCAGATAGGTCATACGCAGGTGGTGTGGGGAAGAGAGGGCTCAGATATGCTCTGGCAAAAAAACACCATTCGATATCTAGAAGCCAGGGCATGAGGCTTTGAGAGACAGAGCAGCTTTCCTGGTTTTACCATGAAGCAGGTTTCCTTAAATCTATTTAATAACATAATCCATGTCTTCATAGGAAATTTTTTTAAGGATTAGGTCCGTTTTCATACCTAAGCACATTAAATCCTCAGGAAACTACAAAAATTGCTGGGATGAAAAATAGCAGCAGAAAAACATATGTGTATGTGTATTTTTACTATTTATAATGTCTAAAATGTTCTGCCTTTCTTTTGTTGTTGTTTAAAAAAAAAAAAGGAAAGGAAAGGTTAATTACACTGTCTAGTTTTTCTCCTCATTTCAATTCTTATGGTGTGCCTAAGGGTAAGTGTAGAAATCAGGGAACATCAGATTTGGTTTTCTTCTTATCCCATTTTATCTAGTCTCAAACACTTCCACTGGTTTATACCCTCTGTGAATTTTAAAAATTCCTGATGTATCCAAATTATATATATAAAGAATAGGTACTAAACATGGATGTTTGTTTTATACTGAATTACAGTTCTCAACTTTTATTTGATTTTAATTCCAAGTCATTAGTGCAGACACTCTGGCGCCCAAACAGCATAGCTAGCCAGAGGGTAATATTAAGAGGCATCTGTATTGCTGCCAATAAGTTACTTAAAGCTGGTTGTGTATAAAATGCCAATTATATTTACTAATGCTGATTAATGATAATAAAGTTAAGGTTTGTATTCTTTCATAACAATATGCAACTGTATAAAAGTTGGATATCATTAAAAATAACAGAATTTCCATCACTAGATTTAACAGCACTAATGTACAAACTTTCTTTGAATCAAATAACGTTAAGTGTACAAAACATTTAATAGTAAACATAAAGACAACATGGTAAACAGCAGATTATTAAAAAATTACCCTATCGCTTTCCCATTATAGTTCAATGCTGCAGTAGTTATAGCATAAAATTATGAAAGTAAAATATCAAACATCTAAGATGGTAGCACTCACATTTCAAAGTGTAACTTGTGGTGGTGTATTTGTGGTGCACTTTTTTGTCTCTTCACTGGAAGCCACGCAAAGACATTTTAAATTTTTTTTTTTAACATACCCCTCCAAGAAGTGGCATTAAATATTCAGAACCATTACCGTGATATGAAATCAACAAATCTAAGTGTTTTGCTTTTTGGTTTTGGTCCAAACGTCAACAAGCATCTCCAGCTGCTCTGGTAAGAATCAATGAATAGTTTAATTGAGTGGATAATCTGGGTTTTATTTTGCATTCCTGCTAAATTTTGTGTCATTCTTTGTAATGTGCATATACGTAAAATCATTAGAATAAGACCAACTAGGATGAGCGATATCCAAAGTCTACAAAAGTATCAGTGAGTCTCCTTGGCCTAACGGGTAGTGGAAAACAGCAGAGGGAAGAAAAGAGCAGCTATAGCTTCTTGAAAGACATTAACAAAGATGCTGGCAGTAACAAGAGTAGCTATGAAGAGGGAAAGATGTTTCTCTGTAGTGTCAGATGATGCAGGAAGGGGCAACAGCCACAAATCGAAGTCTTAATATTTCAGGTTGGGCATCAGGAAAATAATTCATCAAGGTGGTGATGCAGTACAGGAACCTGTTGTCTAATGGGGCTGCATGCTCTCCATCTCTGGAGTTCTCAGGGCTCAGACAGGCAAAGCCGTGGCCAAACTCAGCTGGTGTTGGCACTAGTCCTACTCGGAGCTGGAGCTTGGACTAGCTGCTCTCCAGAAGTCTATTCCCATAAACGTTCCTGTTGATTCACCCTGCTCGGTTCCTGTCCAAAGGTACTGTGTTGCTCATACCAGGGACAGAAAATGAGTAATGAGTAAAGGGAAGCACAAGGACTCAGTTGTTCACTTGGGGTGAGATGATCAGTATGATAGCAAGATCTCAAGTTGAAAGCAACGCATCAGTTAAATTTCCAAAGCACAGAGGGTGCTTCTGTACTTTTACAAAAAAAACAAATCTCACATTCAGAGGTCTCAACCTAAGTGTAAGAACAGATATTCTTTATGCTATAAGCAAATATTTTAAAAGTTAATAACATCCTGGCTTATAAATATTTATCATTAAGTAGTCATACCATCTAACCTCCAAAATATGAAAAATCCTTGCCTATCTCAGCATTTAAGCTATAGGTTTGGGGAACTGTTTGCTTTTTTCAGTTTATATGGAAGGACATATATATGTGTTTCTCATGATCACTGAAATGCAGATCCTGGTGGTTTAACTATTCAGATCATATGTAAAATGAACTTGCTTTGTAGTTCTTTTCTTACCTTTATTTTCATTTTACTTAAACTGAACTTGCTATAGCCTCTACTGCTGGCTGTGTTCATGTTTATTGCCTGCAATTAGGAGGCAAGTTTCATAAAAGCTCACATTGCCTCATTCAGAAGAAGACAAATCTCTTAAAAACAAAAAGCAAAAAAAAACTGCACAAAAGCCCTGGTTACTCTGCAAAGATGAGAACTGGCTGCATGGCACAATTAAATTTTCTCTGCTGTACCTTGCAACTAGGAAAGATGAGGCTGGTTTTTAATTGAAGTGCACAGCATAGCATGCTAATTCACTGTTGCTCTGCCAGCAAGGAGCTTGAAGTATTTTAAATAAATGATGCCCCAAACAGAATTTGATTATATCTATGTTCATATGGCATTCTACTATCACCCTACAATAATATGCTGGTTAAGTATAATTCATTGAGTCCTGAAGGCAGTATTAGTTCTCTCTCTTCTCTCTTATATCAGTTACTTCAAGAAATTAATGCAAAGTACAGCAGGAAGATGTTACACTGTGCTATAGCAGCAGTGGAAACATTGCCACCCAAAATCCAGCATAAACCAGTATAATCAAAGTGAGGTGTTTGTGGTTGAGTTTCAGGATTTTTATGTCCTCTTGTTCTCTTCTATTGGCTACTTTCATCTGTGTTGGCTGGGATCTTCAGAAGGTAAATCTCAGCTGATCTCACTGTCTTTGTGTCTATCAATTCCCTCCATTGCTTTGAGGCACGTTTCAACCAAATGACCTGTTTCAGTCGTGTTTCTCAGAGTTGAAACTGTTTCAAATATACTGAATTTCTGTAAGTTTCATAAAACTAGGTGGTGGGGTAGGGGAGAGAGATTGTCTGCCACCCAAGCTAATGGATATGAACAGGAGCCTGTATTGGGTTTGTGTGGCAAGGTTTCGGTAACAGGGGGGCTACAGGGGTGGCTTCTGTGAGAAATGCCAGAAGCTTACCCGATGTCTGATGGAGCCAATGCCAGCTGCCTCCAAGATGGGCCTACCGCTGGCCAAGGCCAAGCCCATCAGTAACAGTGATACCGCCTCTGTGATAATATATTTTAAAATGAAAAAGCCCATCAAACTGTGGAACAACAACGAAAGACAGGAGTGAGAGTATGTGAAAGAAACAACCTGCAGACACCCAGGTCAGTGAAGAAGGAGGGGGAGGAGGTGCTCCAGACACTGGAGCAGAGATTCCCCTGCAGCATTGGTGAAGACTGTGGTGAAAGGGAGCTGTCCATCTGCAGCCTGTGGAGGTTAACATTGGAGCAAATATCCATCTATCTGCAGCCTGTGGATAACCCCATGCCAGAACAGGTGAATGCCCAAAGGAGGCTGTGATCGTGTGGGAAGGGCATGATGGATCAGGCTTCTGGCAAGACTAGTGGATCCATGAAGAGAGGAGCCCATGCTGGAGCAGGTTTGCTTGGCAGGACTTGTGACCCCACGGAGGACCCATGCTGAAGCAGTCTTTTCCTGAAGGGCTGCACACCATGGAAGGGATTCATGCTGGAGAAGTTTGTGAAGAACTGCAGCCTTTGAGATGGGCTTACATTGGAGAAGTTAATGGAGGACTGTCTCCTGTGGGAGGTAATTCACGCTGGAGCATGTGAAGAGTGTAATGAGTCCTCCCCCTGAGGAGGAAGGAGCAGCACAAACAATATGTGATGAACTGACTGCAACCCCTATTCCCTGTCCTCCTGCACTGCCTGGGGGAAGGAGGTAGAGAAAATTGGGAGTGAAGTTGAGCCTGGGAATGAGAGGAATGGGGGGAAGGTGCTTTAAGATTTAGTTTTTATTTCTATTATCCTCCTCTGATGTGATTGATAAAAAAATTAATTTTCCACAAGTTGAGTCTGTTTTGCCCATGACAGTAATTGTTAAATGATCTCTCCCTTGTCCCTATCTCGACCCATGAGCCTTCTTTCCCCTGTCCAGTTGAGGAGGGGGAGTGATAGAGCAGGATTGGTGGGCACCTGGTGTCCAGCCAGGGTCAACCCACCACAAAGCCATAATAGTGCAGCTGAGGCAAACGCTCAGGCAGATGCAGAACATTCAATCACAAGGCACAGACTCCTCAGAAACAAGGATTTGTGGCTCAGGCAGAGATGGTGTTATTCTGCGTGTGCAGAGATGTGCTGCGCTGGGTGCTGTTTTGCTGGGAGAGTATTGGGGATGTGCAGGGAGAAGGGATGTGTTTTCTGGGCTTACGTTCCTGGCTCCTACAATGATCATGGCTATGTGTCATCCTTTACGATAGTTCAGTTTTGCTGTCTTAACCTCTTTGGATTATTTTTTCACCTTCCCTGGTTTCATATGTGTCTCTTCCCTTTCTCTTTGCACTCCCTCCTCCTTTAAAATCTTCCTCATACAGTAAACCTTTTGCTGAGTTGTCTTCAAAGTAACAATTGACTCATGAGCTCTTTCACTGGAAATCTGAACAGTAAAACTTTCTGACTACATGGTCGCTCCTGAATTGGAGACGTCACTCACCCTTCCTGCAGTACTCGAGGGTTGGTTTCCTTTTCGGTTGCCCTCACAGAATTCAGGTGTGATAAAATGTTTTCATCTAAATGGATTTCTTTATCTTTATTTCTGTATGTCCTTTATTTGCTCATGTATTCTATTTTTTGTAACATGTAAAAGGAGACAATACTTAATACCGAGGTACGACAGTTAATTGCTATTTTGTCTTAAGAATTCTGTTTTTCATACACTCAAGAAGAAATGAATTAAGATGTAAAGTTTAATAAATTCATTATCAGAACACTATTCTGTAGTGTTATATTGTGGCTTGAAAACATTTCATCCACTGATGTTGCATTGAAGGATTTTTAATTGAATATTCAAAAGACAAAACGGAAAATAAAAAGGGATTATAAATAGGACAGTAACGTTAACAGCACTGCAGATTTGCTGAAACTTTTTAATAACATTGTAGGTCTTAAGGTTTTAAATACTGTTTATGTGTGTTGACTTTTTATTTACATATGGAAAGCATTCTCTACAAAAATGATTTTCTTAGAAAATGTAAAAGTTTCCTTGAAATTCATGAAGACCTGAAAGCAAGTTGGGGATAACCTTATTTTCAGTCGCACTCTGATGAAAGCATTTCAGCTAGATGGCACAAAGAAGATCAGATGGGCAAAAATATCAGTGACCTGCCGCTTTTTAAAAAGGAAACAAAAAGATTGGGGCAGTTTTAATGATGTCTCAGCAGTCCAACTATGATGGAGCAAGTGCTTCACAGAAAGAAAAGCATGGGTTTTATTTAAACCAAAAGGCACCCCGTACTTATTCTTGCAGTTTTATTTTAGTGCACTGAGAAGCTTTCAAAAAAGGGAAATGTAGAAAACTCAGGCAAGCATATTTCTGTGGTCTACATGGCCAAATGTTTGGGTTAAATGTCCAGATGCTGTGGACTGCTTTGCCTTTGGATATGTGGTTGTAGGATAAACTATCGCAGTTGTTCATAGCCATGATGTATGGTAAACAGGATTTATTGGAAAGGAAATGATCAGCAACAGGTAGCTATTGTGCAGGTAAAATAAAGTATTTTAAGATTGTGCATCTTGGTGCACAATAAAACTTAACTATGCAGTACACATTAATAGCTTTTTCTTTCTATGGTTTCAGTTTTATGCCACCATTTGATAAAGTTAATTAACTAGTCTCTTCACTGCCTGCATGAGAATTTTCAGGACTATGCTCATATTTTTTTGATTTTGCCTCACCTCCTAGGAAAGTTAGCCAGTGTGCTGGGAGGCTTGATCATTACAGTAGACCAAATTTGGATGCAGGTTCATATGATGATTATTTTAAAACTGAGTGGGACATAGTTCTCAGACCATAGGTTTTAAATTTCTAAGTTTGGTGATTTCAATGTTTATGGTTTCCTCATTTATTTGGTATTTTCTGCCTCTTTTTTATAGGAAAGGACTGAGAGCTTGACTACCTGACTAAAAGAGAAAGCTATTTATAGCTGCAGCACTCATATATTTGAGTTCTATGCTTCCCTTTAAAATATTTTATGTATGACGTAAACCTAATCAAACCTTTATGCTTTCTAGCAGGTAACCTCTGCATGAACTAAAGAGCTGAAATATTGTTTAATCATGCTGCATACCACTTTTTTTACAATCATGTGAGAAATATTATTTTGATTGGCTAGAAACAACCAAGATAAAATATTTTGTTCTGTCAGGGGTAAAAAGGCATTTCTTATTAGTCAACACTTTACGTAAACGCATGCTGTTGATAAACAAATCTTTCTAGTTAGCATCTCCAAGAAGTTTATAAAATGTAATTGTGCAGTTTCACATTGTTCACTTATAATGTTTAGGCCCAGTTGATAACAGAACAAATTATTTCCTAATTTGAACTGTCAATCTGTGCTTCACCCTTTCAGGCCGACTATTATTAATCTTTATTCCAACAACCAAAGAAAATAATGGTTGTGTCTGACTCCTTTAATGTTGCATTAAAATCAATAGCTGTAAATAATTGCAACAGTTTGAACTGATCTATGTCAATGAAACATAGAGAGAGCTTTTCCTATGATATAATAAATTTTTTAAAAGTCTTATAGTTAATTTTAAAAGTATAAAGTTTTCTAACAGTGGTGTTCCTTCCAGTTGCTGAGATTAACATTTTAAATTATTTTTAAAAAAAAACACCAAACCACAAAACAAACCCCAAATTTGGACTAAAGAAAAACTTAATGGTTTTACTACCTATTTAGAGAGAGGACTCAAAATAAATTAAATTGTTTTTCTTGTAGTGCTGGGGAGAAAACAAAAAGCTTTTATGTGATCTGAAAAGAAAAGTAATTGCAAAGCTGACTAAGGCAGCCACAAACCTTTCAAGTCTCAGTTGTGCCTGATCTTGACATCCCTCTTATCGTTGTTCTATCTCCCAACACAAATCTATGTTTTATAATTTTGTGTACCGGTCAATCAAAAATTTCCAGCTCATTTTTGACTTTATCTTCATCTTGGTTGTCTTTTCAGTCGTTAGGGGTGTTACATTGTCAAAGGGGTGTAGGAGTGCAGTGCTGCTAATAAGGCATCCGAAGTGGATATCCCCCACGGCACTTTGATAAATGTATTCTTGAGTTTGGATACTGACCTATGTTAATATTGGCATCTATTAGATAAGATACGGCAAAAAGCTTTGGACTGTTGGATTATTATTTTTTTTAAATGGTTGGATTTTTTTTAAATGTACTGTTAAGTATCGCTCATTTGTGCAGCTCCAGTAGTGTATTACAATAAGGAAATGCTGTTACAACTTATTTTTTCCAATTTTTGACTTGGAATAGAGAGAGGTGATCAAGGCTATTTGTCTTATGCTTTTAACAGCTTTCAAAGGTTCAAAGAGCTGGAGAAGGGAGGAATAGTGATTGTGATACCAAATGAGAAAGAAGAACGAGATGGGAATCTGCTAAAAGTGAAAATTATTAAGAAAATTTGATTCTTCCAAAGCTTTTTATGAGTCTTTTAAGGTTTATTTGGTTAAACACTATAAAAATTGAAGTTCAATTTTCTTATGTGCTACAATATTTTTTTCCAAGTAGACTAACTGTGAGATGTAGGAATGATGTCGTGTCGTACCCTTATGTTGGCTTTTCTCAGTACCTGCTGTTATCTCTCCCAGTATCAACTGGGGCCCAGAGCTTTGATTTCTCTGCTCAGCCATGACCAAAGTCTGGACCTAATCCAGAGTGACTTGATTTTATCTCATGACACACTGGTATCACTGGAAAAAAGGGAGAATCTCAATTACACTCCCCTAAGCAGAACTTGAAGAGACTGATCTGAAGAGCAGCTGATCAAATCACAACACCATGCTTGCATCTGTATTTTAAAGTAATAAAGCCCTAGCCTCTCATAATGGAGCTAGATGGCAGGGTTTTTTTGGTTGTTATTGTTTCCCATAGAAAATAAAATTTAAAAAAATTTGAATCAAGTCACCAGGCTTTTGCTCAGATTTTTACTTTGGCAAAAACATCTATAAATTGGGAGTCATTACTCCCTATAAATATATTTTTAAAAATAAATTTAAAAAATATAGTCTTTATATGATATTCAAATGATAATGTTTTTGCCTGAGTGAAGGACTATAAGAAAAAGAAATAACGTAGTCTGTAAAATCTAATGGGAATTTCCCAAGCTATACTTCTACATCTTAATCTGCTGTATTTTGTAAGCAAAAATGTGCTTGTTCACTAGTAGTACATGCTTAGTTATATAAACCATATTATAGCTCTTCAGTTTAGAAATATTACTGGTTTTGTTCAAATTATAAAGAGAACACTTATTATGTAGAAATAACATAAATATCTTAATTTACCCAGTAGACTACTTTTAAAAGATTTGTTAAAAGAAAGGAACATTTTAGAGTATGTAAGAGAGTAGAAAATAAGTTATATCTGTGACTTAAACCAGTGAACAATAGCGACAGTATATATTGTTGCTATGGTAGTGTAATTCAATGGTAACTACGTGGACCTTGCTTGATTCTTCTCATGTTAACCTCTGATCTTTTAGAAATTCTTCCACAAAATAAACCCCTAAAACCCTACTTCATTTTGAAACCTCTTGTTCCAAAGTGCAATTTAATTAGTAAAAGCTGAAGGCCTAACCTGGAATGAAGAATTTTGATCCTCCCAGAACAAAATAAGCAATTATCCATTTATGGACGGTTTTTGATTTTTACCCTGAATAGGATTTTCCTGTACCATTTTATTGAAGATGCCTAGTGAGATTTTGAAGTAATTTTTTTTCTTTTTTTTAATGTTAAACTGATGGAAAAGTCTTCTACTACTTTTGGTACATTTTGGATCTCAGGCCAAAAAGCAGTACATTATTGAGTAAAAAAAGAGTCCTGAATTCACACACAGTCATTATCTCTAAAAGTTTGTTTTGTGGCATTGGTTTCACATCATATCATATCATAGTTTTTAGCCAGAAGGATATAAACTCTCATCCAGCAGCTACATTTTTATGGGGTTGACCAGGCTGACCCAAAGCCTCTGAAGTCATTTAGGCATTTTTTGAAGTTTTTCCTAATATATATAGATAGCTTCACATACAGCTGTGAAAACTGTTATTCCTGCCTTAGGTTAAACTGCCTCATTTCTTTCTTTTTGACAGCTGCGGTCAATAGATGTTGACCAAAAGCTGTCAAATTCCTGAGAAATGAGGAAGCATTTTTAACTCCAGATGAGAAGTAGAGAGTTATTTGTCTTCTATCCTGGGAAATCCTTCTCTTAATTTGACAGGCTTTAAACAAATTGTTAACTTTAATTAAGTTTGAAATGGGACAAATGCAAAACCTAAACTGCTCCTTCCTAGCATATGAGAAGACAGTAAAATTAACCATGAGATTCAGAAATGGCGTCTCTCTTGCTATTGTGATGGACTGCAATTCTCTACTTAGGTACTGTGGAAATTTTTGGTAGGTTTAGAGGTAGACAGTTTTATGAGGGCAATGTTGGGTATCTCATAGGAGGAGGGAGAAAGATAGCTGTGGAGAAGATCAATAGTAATATGGAGAAAAAAAGGAGATGAATGCTAAAGATACTAATTTGCAATACTTTAAGCCAAAAGTCCCATACTTTTACTTTTTCTTCACATTTGAAGGAATAGCAAAACAGTAGCTCTTCACACACAGAGAAATTTTAATTATTTTTTTTTTAATTCTGATTTCCTAATGGATTTCTGGATACATGTTTGATCTGGAAAAGAAATACGTGATAGGGACATGTAACAAGCATTGAAACTAACAGCTTATGAGGCTCACAAGACCTCAGAATGTCTATGGGATCTCTGTAAAAGATGCGGATCCAGACCTACACATAGAGCCAGTGGAGTGGGTTGAATAGGTAAGGAAGCTGTAGAAATGATCATTACTCACTTTCTAAAGCTTCTCCAGATCTATCCTGCCTCTGCCTGCCCGCGCTGCAGGTTGTGGCAGGTAGTGCCGCTGTAATGTTCACGAGGAAAGGGTAGCATGGCCCAGAAGGAAGTCGACCTGTTCCATGGTGGGTTATTTGCAGACTGAAAGATTCTTTTCTCCTTTCTTGCATTTCAGTCCTCATGGGCTCTCAGACAGCAATTTGACTGAAAATAGGTTTAGCTCTTCCCTTGTAAACTAATGTTGAATGAAACAGTAAAGTGAGAATAGTATATGAATTAAATTTAAAAGCCAGATCTTGCAAATTCTCACTTACAAAGTTTTGCTTAGGCTACATCATTCTTGAAAGCACTCCCTCCTTTTCCCATAGCTATCCATACTGTTTTGGAAAATGTATTTACTGTGCAGAATGAGGAAATTAACTGTAGAACATTTTTTCATATTAAAAATTCCTCCAACAATAATAGATGTAAGAGGACTACAATTTTTTTTTTTTTTTTTGAACAGAAGGAAAATCTGCCACCAGAAGAACACACTGATGAGGGACTTTTGGTGCAATTTGCCTACTAATCACACATAAGAAATCTCATGTCTGCTTCATGTTTGTTAATACAAGGACAAAATAAGCCCTCTGTAACTTAGTATCAGTATTTAAAATTGCAAACACGTTGACATAATGCATGATTCAGCCACAAAAATCATTGGCAAGATATATATATGAGAATAGTTTTGTGGCCATCAAAGACTTGAGGTTTATGCTGGCATTAATAGAATATAGTATTTTAATTTCTGAAACTTTGCTCTTTAGGTAATTGTAGCCAGTGACAGATGAAATTTAAGGACTTGACATGCAAAGTCCTAATGCATTTTGCATCATTCTCTGTAGCGTCTAGAACTTCCCATCATCACAGTCAGGATAATGGACTAGCACAAGTCATCAGCATGACCTGTAATGCTAACTCCAGTAGTCCTATGTAAGAAAACCTTCATACATCAGGATTCTGTCTGAGAAGAGTTATGTTTTTATACTTTCCGCAACTGCAAAGGTCCTTACCCTGTTCTTAGTGAGGCAGAACTGCCACCATTATAGTAATTAGGGATAGACTGAATATTAGATGATATGGTCCATTTTCTCTAGCACTAATTAGACAAGATCAGCTAATGTGCTCTCCTGAGTGGTAACCTTCCTTCTGAAGTTCTTGGGGGAAATTCTGTAACAGGTTTATTTTTATGACATCTTTCAGATTGATATTTGTGTTCTTTATATATGCACACATACACACATACATGCACTCACACATATGTACTTCCCAAGGACTGTTTGCGTAGCTAAGAAAAGCATGTCTTTACCCTAAAGTACTTGTATTTCTATCTTTTGCATTATTCGAATACTCTAAAAATCTGATTTAATTCAAGTATGAAAAAATTATTTTGTTAATGTGGAAAGTATCTAATGGTTTAAGGTATTCTGAAGAGTCAAGTACAGTTCTCTGCCAGAAAACCTTTTCAGATCCTTATGCAAATGACTTGGTAAAAACTGGTCACCAAAACAAGGTGAGTTTGAGGAGGTGCAGCTCAGTCTTACTCTTCTCTCTCCATTTATCAAACAGATATAATAGTACTCCCCTACCTCAGGGAGGTGTTCTAGACACAGTATGAAGACTGTGTGGATAGTGTAAAAATGAGGACCCTGCAAGAACATTGAAAGTAGGTCATAGGAAAAATTTCCAAAAATTCCAAAAATCTAGTGAGACATTTCTGTGATAATCTGTTCATGGTTTTATTTCTTTCCATGAAACACAAGGAGAGGTGACCTACTCCAAGTACAGCATTTTCACACTCCTTTTTAAACATGCAGGATGTATCTGCCTTGGGGGTGATAGGACGTGGGATTCATCTCATTACCAATGCCAAATGCAATCAGTAGACAACTTGCTGCTTTAATTTCTAAGGACTTATAGTTATGGTTGTAGTTAAGCTTATCATGTGATCATTTAGAAAAAAAAAGGTGAATAGTTGTTTTTCCTCTAGTATATCTACCCATTGGCAATGAGTAGTTAGGATTAAAAGCTCCATCTAGCCCAAGGCTATAATGAATATTCAGGAAAAATGATTCTGTACTGCTGCTTAGGGAAGTAAAAAGACAGCCCCTGTAACATTCAAATCTTCTGTGCCTTTGGAATAAACAAGCAATATTTGATTAAGAACAGGAAGACAGAAGACACACTGATGTACATCTCATACCAAAGGAGACTTTATATGGTATTAAATTACCAACAGATTCCTGTAGGTACAGTGCATGAATCAATATTATGTTCTAGCTGATAATATTTTCACCGAGCTTCTATTTAGGTGGTGTTTGTTTAAAAAATAATAATAAAATGCAACAGATAAATGAAGTGTGCTACCAATGGGTGTTGCAGCCCATTGAAGCATTTGTTCATTCTTTTGGATTGACACACAGAGCAAAATAATGCTACACGTTCTGTAACAATGTCACTGTATCATCATTAACGGGAGAACCAACAAACCTAGTTATGTGTAATAGAAAAAGATAATTTATAGCAACGTGTAGACTTTGAAGCAAAAGCATTAAAATCCTGTACTACATTAAGCAGAATAATATTTTAGTTAGTTCATATTGTTGATTTTGCGAATGTAAATGCCCAGCTGTTTTTACAGCTAATAACGTTTTACATATTGAGCCATTTAGAAAATATTTCTCAACTATGTAGGCTTCATCAACCACTTTATCAGTGGTAAAAGCTGAAGATACTTTCATGAGGTTGGATTGGGGTAAAAAAAGATATTTATGTAGTATTAGCAGTGACAGGTATTTTTTTTAACATGATTTACAGGCCTCAAGATTTGTTCTCATACAAGTTATATGCTTATCCCTGAATGCTCTATAAATCAAATCTCTGCTAAGAATCAGTAAATGCAATTTGTAAATTGGGGTCAATCTTTCAGAAATCCAAGTAGATGGGAGGCCCTGAATCAGCAAAATGACTTAGGCAAAAATAAGTCTGTATATATCCTCTTTACAACTACTTTTTGGTGCCAGGCTGCTCACCATGTTAAATTTGCACCTGAGTTAAACTTTGCTGAAAAAGATAAATTAATATTCTCAGGAATCTTAAATTTTGAACTGCACTTCAAATTGGGATAATTTCTTTAGTCAATGATTGCACTTCGAAGTGAATTCTCTATTTCTTTTCACCTAGATCTTTCTCAAAAGTTGTGTTCTTGCATGACCTCTGCAAATTGTTCTCAGTTCAAAGGCAAACTTCTATGGAGAGGTTGTACACCACCCAGTGAACTTCCCCTGGATTATACAAATGTAGTAAAATTATCTGTCCAGTGACATGAATATCTTCTGTTTTCAACCATCTGATGATTTATGATGCATTTTTTCCAAATT
>JAOTQQ010000004.1:14284765-14379711 GCA_026546715.1 Gallinago undulata
TAAAATTATCTGTCCAGTGACATGAATATCTTCTGTTTTCAACCATCTGATGATTTATGATGCATTTTTTCCAAATTCTGAGTGCAAATATAATAGGAAATTATTAATTTTATAAATGAATTAATAACTACTTCTTGGTAATCTACAAAAGAAATTGTTACAAATAAAACCAGGTGGGGATATTATTCCTCTTTGAGAATATGTCAGTTGTCTGTAGAACATAAAAGCTCTGGTATTCTCATGTGGTGGCTTCATGGCATTGTAGTCGCTTTGGCAGCAGGGAAGCTCAGGCATGTAGTGGCTGTTGCCGCTGGAGACTTGCAATGTCACTCCAGTGAGTGGGGAGAGAGGACAGGCTCAGGTGGCTCCCTGATGTTGGCCACTGTGCCAGGAGGGGGCTGGAGGCAGAAGAGAGGGCAGAGGTGGAGGAGAAGGGTGGGAGATTGGGTCAGCTGGATGCTCCAGTACAGCTCCAGTGTAGGACTCGCACTGAAAAGGGAAGCAGTGAGATCTGTCACGTGCATGTGTTTTGGGGGTGGCAAAAGTGTAAGCAGTAATTTAAGATATCCAGTGTTATCTTCGTATGACGTTTATATAACGAGCAAATGAATATGATAAAATATTTGGGGGGGAGGGAGGTGGCTTTAATCAAAAGCCAGGTTTCAATCAAAAATTGTCAAATTTAATGGAAACTCTAATTTCTTGTATAAAACTCAACACCTTTTCAATTCCTATCAGTGACAGTCTCACTGTGCAGCAAAACACCGTGTTAATCTTTTTTCATTTTTTCCATGTTTCCTCACTAAACATTCCTATTCTTTGCTTCGAATATTAAGTGAAGTAAAATCAAAGATTTGTCCTCCTTCAGTTGAGTTTTCAAATTATTTTCCTAGGAAGTTACCTGTGGTTTTATGGGTATCAAAAATGGGCAGATTTCCAGGACTGATATAAGTGAACCTTTCAAAAAGGCTTTGTCTAATCATGTGCTGTGCAATCAGATGTTCAAACTGTTTACTAACTTAAGCTGAAGACCCTTCCATTGCATTTGTTGCATTAATCTCGGTGTGGGATAACCAGAACTGATGGAGAATGAAGGTCTTACTTTTGGGGAAAAAAAAATCAAATTAATATTTCTTAAGAAAGACAAGCTAGTTAAATTGTCTTAGGTAGGATAGAAATGGGGTTTATATGAATGAAAGAGATCTCCCAATAAGTGATTCAATGTGCATTAAAATAATTGTATTTTTTAAAGCATTAATGTGTGTTGGAGCAAGAATTTTTAAGGCAGCACTATAAGCACAACAGATTCAGCATAATGAGTTATGTGGTGGCAACATACTGAACATTATCACAAGGATTTCTAAGAAGAATTAGCATTAAAGATATAGAATTCGTGTCTTCTAGAGGGTTTCTCATTTCTGTGTTGGGCCTCAAGGAAATTCAAAACAAAATGAAAGTCAAAGATGCCACTACTTTCATACTGCCAGCGCAGTGTTCATACATATTTCATGGAAGCTGCATGGGCAGAGAGATCACCATTTTTATTGGAATGGCGCAGCTAAGTCTCAGGGTTTACTATTCATGTCAAGCACTGTGTACTTTCCAGGAATGCGGCTGGTGGGGGTTTTTTTGTTGGTATTTAACCATTGGTGTAAAAATGAAAAAGAACAAGGGGATATTTCATGTGTGTTCACAAGACTGACAACCTTGGGGTCCACTGCATTGTTTTAAACTAAACTTTATTTAGGCTCATCCCATTTTCAGTTGCTACATAGCAATGCAGCTTTCTGAGTTTTTAGAATAGCCAAATGGGAGAAAGCCAAATGGGAGAAAGTTATTCATATACGACAGAATTAATTATCTGAGAGAGTGATAAAGATTTAGTATAAATAATTTCTGTGGTACCAATTAACCTACCCAGGGTTATACTTGTACTACATCTAATAGCACCATTCAGTTTTTAACCAGATCATGCACTGTGTTCTACATGCATCAGTATTGCAAATTTTAAGGTATTTGTTGAAGAGCGTTGTCAATAGCCAACAGAAAAAGAACAACAAACCATACCCTGAAAGTTATATTGAACAATAACCATTATATGTGCCAGACACAGAATATTAGTTCCACTGAGCTGTTTTCAATGGAAAGGATGGTTGATTACTGTCTACATGAGATGTATTCCATAAGGGAAGTAAATGACTGAAAATCACGAGAAGCCAATGCTTGAAGATTTCAATTTCTGGCTTTAACAGAGAAGATTTTGATCTTTCATTTACGCTATGGCCATCTCAAATTATTCTCTGAAGTCAGAGGAGAGTTCGGAAATGCTGAATTGCATTCTGATAGCCCCACAACCTTGACTCATCCTTGTTGTTCTGATCAAGGCATGATCAGCAAATGGTTCAGGTTCACATTATTTTATAGGATACTGGTTATTTTCAACATACCTTACACAGTCTGAGTCATTAAAACTGAAAACTATGTTTTTTAAATAAGTGGGTAAAGAAAGTCTCTGTCATCCAAAATGATATTTTCCCTTCTCTGGGAAGGGAGTATTTAGTGATAACTTTGTCTTTTGGGAAAAAAAAAAAAACAACAGCAAATTTTCCTTTTTTCATAAACTAACCTTTGTGTAATGGATTTGTGGTTACTTGATGCGTCTGAAATAAGTTAACTAATGAGATGAAATTCAGTCCTGATGTGTAATTTCACAAAATCGCAGTATAGCCAATTATAGCAAAGTTTTCGATTTCCTTGATATACCTTTTGTTCATATTACTTTTAATTATGTTCTATATTTATCTGACCTATTTGAACAGGATCCAGAGCTGGTACGGAACATCTGTCGCTGGGTTAGACAAGCTGTTCAGATTCCTTTCTTTGCCAAGCTGACCCCAAATGTCACAGATATTGTGAATATTGCGATGGCTGCGCAGGAAGGTAACAGACTCCAGTGCACAAGCTGTGCAGATTTACTAATTTGCTGGATGGGGAAAGATAAGGGAGTTGCTGGAATAATAACAAATAACAACTGAAACTAATGTGCATATAGTTTATTTGTTGTATGTAGAATAAGCACAGTGATCAAAGGCTTCCTAAATTTTGCCCATGCTTCTAGCATATAGCAATACATGAAGAGAACTACATTAGACTGTTAAGAATAAATCATACGTGTTTGTGTTTGTCTGCACGCTTCTGTTTCTATCATATTTATACATTTGACATACCATGTAAATTCCCCTATTCTTATGTTTAGTAGTGAAAATGGCAATGTGCATCCTGAGAAAACAGAAATACACCTTTTGAAGGTATACATATTTATTATTTTCCTTAGAGCTTAAAGAACAAAATGGCAGGAAATTAGCTTGCAAGTAGGTGTATTAATCCAGCACTTAGCACTGTAGTCATCATTTCTCTCGCATTGTTCATTTTGTTTTGCTCCTCACAATGAGAAATGAGAATATGGGCTGGCTCCATCAGTGCAGAGTTGGTGTCATCAGCTTGGAGGAGGTGACCCCTGTGCTGGGGCACCTCCAGGTGTTGAACAACCACTCTAGCAGGTTCTGTCCCACACAGCCGAAGGGCAGAGACGTGTCTCCCATGTGTGCTGTCTTATAGCCCTTACAGCTCTTTCAACTGATGCAGCCTGTCTTGAAGCTACTGCTAAATCCATCAGCCCAGGATTGGTCTAAAGGACCATTCTGTGCATCCCCTTACAGTTTGTTGCTTTCTGTCTTCAGCTGTTTATTTGAATTTCTAGTTATTTGACAGTTTCACAGTTTTCTGTTGTATTTTTTCCTCTCTTGTTCTTATACACATGATTTAACATAAAGCGACTGACCTTTTATTTCACAGGTGGCGCAGATGGTGTTACAGCCACCAACACTGTGTCAGGTCTGATGGGGCTGAAAGCAGACAGCACACCTTGGCCAGCAGTTGGTGGAGGACTGAGGACCACATATGGTGGCATGTCAGGTAGGTGTTGCCCTTTTTGATGCATAGTACTTCCTTGGAGGCTTTCAAAACATCAGGAGGTCCTTGTAGTGGGCTAGAATATCATGTCTGCAGTCTCACAGAGTCCTTAAAGCTCACTGCTGGTCAATGTTTCTAATAGTCATGACAGATGGAACAGATTAAGTGTGAAGGCTCTTGGGTTGCCCTTTCCTTAATGGTAAAGCGCTGCATCAGAATACTGTGATAGGGTCACTGGAGAGGGAAGGAAATCTCTTCTCTTGTGACCCTCGCTTTTCCTCAAATTTTTCATTCTGTCACAATTGTCAGGCCCCACGTTAGACAGAGGCTAATGAAAGGGCATTGCAGGGGGAAATATCAACAATCCAAATGCAGTGTATGTTTCATAGCTCGAACTCCAGCCTTCCTCTCTCCTTCCCACCAAGTGCACCTCTTCCAAGGAGGTTATTTCCTCCTCTTTGCACTGTGGGGAAAATAGAGTGTATTAGGCAAATATATGCTTATTTTTGTAGCCTATTCCTTGAGATATACAAGAATATCTTCTGTAGGCTGTGTTTCCAAGTCCTGCTTCACAGTTGAATTTTAAAACCAGCAGCAAAACTTTTACACTCCAGTTCAGTGATTGTGCACACGAATATATTATTCTATTGACCCTGTGCACTCTGTTGCTGTGACAACATGAACTTGGGCCCTGCAAAGACAATACTGTGAGCTTCTTGACTTTACTTGCATGGAGATTAGTCCTTGGTGATAGAGGTAGCAGTATATATACATAACAGAAGTAATAGCATCATCCTGATTGAGTCAAACACTATTTTATTAGACCCGCCTCCTATCTCACCCCAAAAACATAATCAGAGGAGACCGGACAGGCAACAAATGCTTTATGTGACTGTTGTTATCCTCAGAGAACTGTAAGAAATGTAGCAAAAGATACTTTTTAAACAAACTTTAATTCAGACAATTTTATTCAGCAGAAAATTGCCTTAGATAACTACATGGAATTTGGAATTTTTTCAGAGAACACTGAAAAGCAAGGAAAAGAAAACAATCAGAAAAAATCTTTATGCCTATTGCATAATGATTATTTCACAGTGACAGTCCAATAAGATGTTATATTTTAATATTATGCAAAATGGGAGGAAGAGGGGAACAAGAAGAGAAAAGCTACAGCCCATTTCAATTCTCTAGCCTGCCATGTTGACAGGAAAAGAATAAAGGAGGTCACAGTGGGTGCTGTGCATTAAAAATTAATAAAAGAACTATTGCAGTAGTATTTTATATAAGTAACACCATTCACATTTTCTCATTTAAGTTGCAATTTCTGAATATTCCTTCCTACCGTAAGTCTGTCTAATAAAATCTATAAAATGCCTGCATTATAGAAAGTGTGTCTCATGTCACAAATTTAAGACACGTACGTAGCGTAAATTACAGCAGCACCTGGATGCTCAGCTATAAGGGAGGATGTACCAGCACTTTTGTGGTTTATGATTCTGTTATAAATGGGACCTAAGGAAAAGTTCTTTGTTTATTTTATTTATATGTATGTGTATGTGTAAGTATTTTTTTTCCTGAAGTTTTACATGTATCAGAGGAGGTAGAAAACGTCATTTTAGGATACGCCATTACCTATGACACAAATCTGGTTATTTAAAAAATATGAAAACCACTGGAAGTGCTGTCAATTTATTATGAGTGCATAATAAAGAAAGAGCATGTTGTTGCAGGCAAATATATAAAAATTTCTTGCTGATAATTGACATTAGTAAGTCTCAGTCCCACAACTCATTGCGCAAAAGAAAGCCACAGAGCCAGCAGGCTCTGCAACACATTGCAGTACTTTCAGCTCAGCGATCAGGGTATACCAGTATACGAATTTACAAAAACCAAGAAAGGAATTTTAAATCAAGAGCACCAGCATGCTTACAAGAAGATGAAATTTGGGAGGGCCTGTCGTCTTGTCAGAGCAAGGGGCAGGGTGGCCATAGTTCTGAGGTCCATTCCTGGCTGTGCTGGGGCTCAGCCGCGTGGCCTGCAGCCAGACACTTGACCTTTCTGTGCTTTATTTCTCCTGTCTGTGAAATGGCAGTAACACCACTTACATGCCTACAGGCTTGTTGGGACGTGCTCTGTGGTCCTGGCATGAAAAGTCACTTCATAGTGTAAAGTATTTGTTTCTTATTTTGATTTGCTTAAACTTCTTGTTCTGTTTCATTATCTGATAGAGTAAGTACGTTTTTGTGTTTTTTTCAAATAATTCCTCTGAAGAAAGAATTAATGTTTTTAGTGAAAGTCGGTGCTATTAAAGAAGCAGCGGGACTGGTAGTGTGGCCGGGGAAGGTCTGCTGCCCGGTGGCAGGGACTGGACCAACTTGGAAGAAAGTTGTTCTCTAAAAGGATGGGTTTTGTTCAATATTTTAAGTCCACGTGTTTTTTAATATGGTGTGGGTTGCCTTCTCCAGGTGAGTGCAAGCTCCTTCCACTGAGTTTGATGAAGGTTTCCATCAAAGAGCAAATAATGAAAGTATGTTAATGTCCTGTCCAAGCAGCAGCCTGAAATTTTGACTTACAGTCTTCCCTGTCCTCCAGCATTCAGAAATGTCCTACCTGGCCATGTATTGAAGAAAGCTTTTCTGTCTACGACTTCCCCTTGGCCTTCTTTCCTCCTTTTCTTGTCTGCCTTGTGCAGAAGCAGCTATATGCAGGGGGATCGTGATTTGTTCTTCCAGAAAAGACAGACATTGAAAAGGGAATTTCTTCTTAATTCTCTTTAAATTACTAAATGCCGGGTAGTTTCCTATGGTTTGTCTCAAATACATGAAAATAATTGTTTAAAAAGGGTTTGTAAACATCAGTGCCAGATCCTGGGATGTTTTGAGAACAGACATGTCTCTGGATTTTTAAAACAGTTTTTAATAAAATCTTTCCATGAAGGAGAGATTTAATGAGATTACTTTAAAACCCCCATTTAGCTTTGAGTTGTCACAGTCAGTGTTTTCTTCCCAGCCAGTGCTCAGGCAGTGACCTTCCTGTTTTGATCTAATTTGATTAGCTGAAAATTGCTAAGCTGTAAGAAGCATTGCTGTTTCCTCCTTCCTACCCTCCTGTTTGTTGGGTGGTTTTGACAGGGAAGGATCCCAGTATCCCAGATGGGTGTTTGACCACTAGACTGTAGGATTAGTCTCTCTCTATTCTCCACTTCCCTGCAAATATTGAATTATTAATACAAAGCGAAACAACTCTCACAGGACACACACTTATACTAGCACAGCCTGCTGACCCACGCACCGGAGAGCCAGGTTTAAATCCCAGGTGTGAGCCTGGGTCTCAGCTGGGTCCCCTGGATTCCAAGTTTACCCTCTGACTATTGTGTGTTGTAAAATCTCTCTGGTTTTTCTTCTTCTGGTTTTTCTTTACCTTTTGCCTCTATCCTGGTGCCAAAAATGTTTGCAGGAAAAATTTCACTTTAATTTTGACAAATTGTTCTTTTCTAATAAAATTCATTTCTAATTGGCATCATTGAGCCTTAGCTGAGCCCAAGGGCTGTGGTAGCCCTATGGATTTCTGTGGCCCCGTTATGTGAGAGAACATTATGCTTAGAGGATCCCAGTCTTCATCCATTTTTTATAAGTTTCTAGGAACTGCCCATTACTCAAAATGAAGCTCCAAAATATGTTTAAGGAAATAAGCCCTTACGATGAAATAACAACACTAAAATTAAGATATGGCTTCCCAAACTGTGTAACAGTTACGTTTGCAGGATGAGAGACATAGCTTGATTACGATTAGGTGCTTTTTTGAGCCAGCAGTATTTCAGGTTTGAAAATATAGAATACATGAGATTTTACCCTGAGTTATTCCTGTAAGTGTGCCATGCAGAGTATTTGTTTCTTAAAAAGAAGCTAGTGCTGGTTTTTTATCCTCACAAGGAGTAATAACCTCTGGCTCTGAAAGAGATGTTTTAGTCTGTAAAGTATAAATTATTTTGGAAATGCATATTTTATAGGTACTAGAAATAAGATGGCAGGTTTCCCAGAGAAATGTTAATATACTGTCAGCAGCTACATACTTCCCTAAGATTTGTTTCCTTTAAATGTATTTTAATTTAAAAAAAAAAATCAAGTTTTTTCATGAGCTTTCATACTGTGCTTCCATATTCCAGATGTGTTTTATGAAACACATCACATTGCAGCACAATAGGATATCCATTCCAGGCAAAATAGAGCAGAGCTTCTGTTTGAATTTCCATGTTTTTTTGTTCTTTGTCATCTGTTTGTTTCTTTGTTTTTGTCTGGAAGCCAGATCCTTAGGGGATAAATTTATAAAACCATACACCGGACTTAGCAAAAAACTTAGTTTAAAAGCAAATCTCTCCACAATGCACTCACTATGTAACCTTTTAATGCTTTGTTGCAAAAATATTGCGGTATTTTACAGCAGTAGTTCAAACACTTCATGTCTATGTTCCATTATTGCTTTGTCCAATTATTACATTCTGTAGCATTTGGGCATTATTTGCACAAATATATTGTACAGCATGTTTGAATACATATATTTGTATTTTTTTCCAGATCAAGAGAGATTCAGAAAGTTGTGTGTTACAACTTCATAGCTGACCACAAGGGATGCCTGATGGAATATACCTAGATAGCAGATTCTGTCACTGAATGTGGGAACATATAATTGTTGGAAGCCAGCAGAGGCAGTTAATTTTAGTTACTTTTGAAGTAAGTTAGTGGAGCTGTCTTTTTTTACAAAAAAACACTGTCAGACAGCAATTGTGACTTTTTAGGGAATACTTTGCAGGTGTTATTTCATTAAATTAAAATGTATACATTATATGAATAATTGACATTATTAATAGGGACATACATTCTACTCTGAAATGTATGAATTGTATTGAAAAAGGAAAAGTTGAAGTTATAATAATAAGGCCTGCCTTTTAATTTTAATTTTATGACACATCATTAAAAGAAAAGTGGAAAAAAAAAGCCAAAAGCATTCACTTTCCTAATCACAGTTCTCTCAGTGGCTGTTCAGTGTGGATTTTGGTCAATAGAAAGGAATGAAAAGCTGCCCATCACTGGAAACAAAACAAAATGTATGTATGCATAGGCACTTCGGTTTAGCATAAATATTTACTGAGCATTAAAGACTATTTACAGTAACATATATTTATAAAACAGTGTGGATAGAAATAAAAAACAAATATATGCCATAGTACAATTTTAATTTTGTTTTATTATTTCTGTTAAATGTAGCTCAGCCATTAAAAGCCCTTATTTGCATATATTATGTCAGGATTCACAAAGAGTCCTCTGTTTTCCATGGTGTCCTTGCAGCAGTCTGATTTCTCTTAGTGTTCTGCCATCACTGGTCTGTGCAGGAGAGATCAGAGCCCTAATAATAGATTTTTGACAGGGAGCTCGCCTGCTACCTGCCCTACACAAATCCTCACTGTTCATGTTTGCTTCGTGGCAACAAAGCAGACAGAAGGAAAATGCCAAGTGCTGAGTTTGAGGTACAGCCCTGCCATAGCTTGACATTTCAGCAGAATAGCAGTTTATGAGATGCATAATTTTTCATCTGGGACTCAGCTGCCATTTTCATAGAAGCTTGCAGCTCATCGACTGACTGGAAGTAGGGCAAAGGTTTACAGCATAGATCAAGGTCTACATCCTTCCCATAGCTATTTAAAAATAAGTATTATTTTCCAGATAAGGTCAGAGAACATAGCATATTTTTCCACTTTTAATATTTTTTCAGCCAATTTCTTCCCACAAAGTAAATGCTTTACACTTTTAGCACAGGTGCCGTTTGTAGTTGAGTAAAAATCATCATAATTGATTTAATTCACCAGAAGATTAAATGAGTCCTGGAAAAAGAATGAAGCATGAGTCTTTACACACAGCATTTGAACAGAGCTGTGTTTTCTCCTCATGTTACTTTGAAAAAGCTCATTCCAAGCTTTAAATGAATGAAAAGTCTTTACTCTTGAAGTGTAATTGGTTTGTGTTTTATCATTGTTATAGATTGAATTTAAATTTTCACATTCATGCACATGTACTTGGGAAACAAATGCAGTGTAGGTACATGTGAGTGTTTAATTTAGAATTATACATCTCTGTGAGCTTCAGTAACAGTTCACCGTGTCACAGACTCATATAGAACAATGGTACAGTACATTGGATTAATTAAAGAAGCCTTGCAGAGAACTGAATTCTCAGTATGTCAAGATTTCAATTTTATGTTAAATATTTTCTAAAGGCCAGACCCTTAAATCTCAGGGGCTGTACCAAGCAGTGAGCTGTGAATTTAACCATAGGCTAACTGCTAATGATAAGGAAAAGAGTCCAAGTTGAGGCAGCTGTAATACAGTCATTGGATTAGGCTATCAATCACTCAGTTCCCTGAGGAACAGGAAAAGACGACAAAACAGTGAAAAGGGAAATTAGGAAGGGAGGGCATGACTAGAATGAGATTCTTCACCAAATGTATCTGTTAGTTGGCTGAATCCCCCAAGCATCAGACAGAAATGTCCAGCATTGCTCTCAGACTAAAAGCCAGGTATTTGTTCCAAACTCCTAGAAAACCATCAAATCATCATTAACTGTTGCTTGTCTGTTCAAGGTTTTAGAAATGCAATCTGCTATATTCTCCTCTTTTAATAGCTTGTAATTAGATTAATCTCTAAACTATCATTGTTAAATACTCTGGATTTACTGTTTACATTAAAGCTCGTAGAGAATATGTCCAGTTGAAATAATTCATTTCCCAGATGAGTGGGGTTTTTTAATAGATAACTGTTAAGCTATCAAGTCTTACTGATGGCTACAAAAGGCGAATGTCAGAAGGTGATTCGAATAAAATCATAAATTCTACTTAGACGTAATACAGTAAAAATAAGAGGGGATGGTTGTGGCCCAGCTATCACAAGCTGAGGACGTGCAGTTTTAATCTGGCTGCGGGAAGATAAAATGGGAAATCAGTTCATATAATGCTATGGATTAACATGATGAAGTAAAGAGTGCTCTTATAGTTAGCAATTTAGAGATATAGTCTGATTAACAAAGGATGGAAATTAATAGAGAAAATAAAAGATAAGTCAAAGGATGTTAAAGCAAACTGATGGAGCAGGGTCTTATATTTAAGCTTGGTTGCAGTAATGGGTGGAGGTGAATGCAAACTATGACCCCATGAGGAGGTGTAAGTCAGTCAGAAACAGAAAATTTGTCCTTCCAGTAGTATCAGCAAGATTGAACCCATTGATGTTGTCTTTACCAGCACAAGTTGATTGTCTTTCCATGTCTGTCAGGTCTAAGGGAGAAGATGTCTCTTTCTCTTTTGATCACCTCTTCCAATCTCCAAACACTCACAAAAAAACCCATCTCAGAATGTTTATGTATCATATCTTTTGGAGATTGTCATGTTGAAAACTGATATATTTCTATCATAAAAACTTACTACTATTCATTTTAGAGGTCATTTAAATATAGCTGCTTTAAGTGTCTTATGAATTATTTATTTGAAAAATACTTGGCATTTAAGTACTTTTCAGTTCATTCTAATGCTGGAATTAAAATACTATCAAGAATTTCAAATAGACATTAATTAAAATAATAAAAATCAAGAAAAGCCCTAGTGAAGTCTACTGCTAGATTTGTTTACCGTTAAGTCTCAGCAGCTCTCTCAATCTGATCTTGCTCACCATTCCCTGGATAATCACAATGAAGTCAAAATGTCTTTTGACTTAACAAGTGCAGCTTGAACAAGGACTTTAGGCTGTGGTGGCATACAGTATAACTCTCCGGTCTTTCATGCAATTGAAAGGCCGCTACTCACAACAAAAGCATGTCTAAACTGTGAGAACTGCGTGCTTTAGGATATCCCAGCTCAGTGACTGGGTAGAAGGGCCACTCTGGCTTGCCGACTGCTCTCCAGCAATCGAGCAAGCTAGAGTTAGGCCTGGCTTTCTGCTCAGTGTCCTGGACAATGCAGAAGTATATTTTTGTACAGAAGCAGTAATTCTAAGTGGTTAAGTGCATGGTCATGTGCTGGAGCACAAAGATAATTTCAGGTGGTACTGTTCTAGTTGGCCTGGAGATCTGCAATGCTTTGTTGCAGTGTTACACACGTGATGGATTCGAACTTGAATACAGGTTATGAAAGTTTAGGGAGCTTCAATATAGGAGGCAGAGGAAAGACTTGACAAAGGAAACAGAGTTAAAATTAATGTGAATACATGTCAGTGTTAAAAGCTCCCAGCTGTTGATTGTGCAGAGCCCATAGTTATCTTTTCTGCTGGCTTGTTATTCTATGCCCAAATCAACAGCAGGGTTTGTGATACAGGTGGTACTTCAGAGTGATCAATGAGGCAACCATCTTCTGTGGAAATTATAAACTGTACCTGCCACTCACAGAGCAGAAGTTCTAATGTAATTCCCCCCCCCCTCCCCCCCCTCCCACTGGGCATCACATCATCCCTCATGAGTTATTTCCAGAAGCATTTAGAAAAGTATTTCACAACCATCAGAACATTTTTTTGCCTTTCAAAAGAATGCAGCTAATATATATTAGTCAGTTAAGGGAACTGCGTTTTAATGTCTTTTCATGCAAGCACCCCATAGTATAGAATGGGCTATACAGATATCCCACTCACACGCACAGGATATACAAACATATCCTACAAAATCTTTTAGGAAACCTGCTGTAGTAATTTGGTTTTCCAATGTATGTTCAATTTGCAGTTTCTATGTTGCCAAGTAATTGCAAATGTTTTCCCTATTGATATGGTCTGTATAACCAACCATCTTTACTAAGTCCTGTTTAAATCCCAAAAGACACTCATAGTCAGGGACTGAGCCACCATTATTTGGGTTAAGAGAGAGCCACATGAGAACTGAGAGCAATGTCCCACTGTTTCAGAATGAGAAATCCATCATGCAGCTATATAAAGAGGGTGCTTTTAATTACATGAGACGTATCCATTAAATGTATGGTACTATACCTGACTTGTCAGTGAGGTAAGGCTGATGTTCTGAAGAACTTTGTTACAGGCAGCTCAAAATGAGAAAGCTGTGGGGTTTTCTGGAAGCAGACATGCCGGCGAAGTCATGGTGAACTGTGTTACAGTTGTGTCCGGCCACTTCGTGGCCCTCTTGAGTGACATGTTTTCAAAAGTATGTATGATTACTCCAGTGCGCATTTTGGATGGTCTGAACTTATCTTACTTTCTATCCATTATTGCTGTGCTTACACTGTTAATGCTGCATCAGCTGTCTGCCTACTGAATACACCAGCTTTAGCAGTATTTTCACTGATTTTTGGATATATGCCCACTCAAGAACTGCTCTAGATTTTAATAGGGGGTACTCAGAGAAATATTCTCATTCTAAGCCCTGATAAATTCTGTGTGTCAGGAGCACTTGCAGAGAAGTTATTGCCGGGCAAGGCTTTTAAGAATCAGTTGCTTTTTCTTATAAAATTAACAGCTTCTTCAGAACTTATTGAAGGCAGGTTCTGAAGAATTCAGACCTTTAAGGGGGATCTGGTGGCAACTTATTTTCCCTAAAAAATATTTTGAAAAAGCCTGCTGCATGGTACAATCTGGTTTACTGAAATAACGAAGAGATCACTTGCATCTTTATTGTTCATAAAACCACATTAGAGAATCAGTCTTTGGCAGGTATCCAGCGAGGAGGTAAACCCTGCTAGAGGCAGGAAAGTCACCCCAAGTCTTGCTTTATCTTGTTGAGGGGCATTTAAGGAAGGAGCTCCCTCCTGCATGGAGCTGGCACACAGATTTCTTTCCAATGTCTTTTTTTTTCTTTTTTTTCAGGCTCACTATTTCACAGCTTTGAGAACGTCCCTAGCTTACCTTTAAAGTCAGATACTGTGGGGGGAGAAAAGGGTCTTCAAAAATAAAATAAAATTGTCACTCTTACAATCTCTTTTCCAAACTTGGGCTTCTTACAGGGCTGTCTCTAATGTGCTTTGCTATTTCTCTCTGTTTCTCATAAATAAGATTCACTGAACCGAAGGTTTGCTGGGCGGAGAAGGCAGACAGTAGTGCTCTCTTCTGCTTACGCTACCAGCATTGCCTTCCTGAGCTGCTGTCCCTACCAGGACACCTGTGTGTCTGAAAGCCTGTCCAGGCTATCGCCAAAGAGGCTAAGGACTTTCTAAGATACAGCTGGTGATATGCATTTGCTGTTGGGGTTCTCACAGGCAGCTCTGAGCAGACGTGCTAACCAAGTACACCCAAGGGACATCCCACTCAACTTGAGGCCCTTCACTAGGAGACTGTTAAGTTTCTACCTCGTCAGTGTAAGGAGGTGGGTTCCTTCCTCGTTCCATTGACTGCATCAGAAATTTGAGGTTAGTATATTCCTAATTTAGGTACTTCTGTCAAATGCCTAAGGTAGTGTGTGCCTACATTTTAGGATGAAATTCCAGTGATTAGGCAAGTAAGTGATTTTTTTTTTTTCTGGTGCAGGTGTAGAATTATTTTTTCAAAAACACAGATGCATCTGATTTTACCCCAGTCCATTTTTTAATACGGTATCACAGGAGAAAGTGATATTTGTATGCTTGACATTAAAATATCTTCCCATCAGTTAATGTAAAGTATCTGCTGGTTTTCTGTATTTTAATAAGCCCTAATAACAGCATTGCAGTCCCTTAATGCTGTTTCTCATATTCTTGTTACAGTAGGTATATGGTTTAAAAAGCTCAAACCAAATTTCAGCAATTTAATCTCAATGTTAGAAAAAGGATCACAGCAGCTGCTGTAGTATTTTGTATTTAAACTAGTTTTTATAAAGACTCATGACATGCTCCCTGGGAGCTAAATATTGACAAGCATGCTCTGGCAAGCAAGATCAAGCTTGGTGAGTTAACACAGCTCAAGTTTCTGCATTGACACTGTAACCCAAGTCTGAAAACTATTATCCTACTCCATTTATTTTGGCTTTATAGGTGATACTGTTCACTTGAATTAGGGATTTCTATTGTATTTTTAATACTGTAGCTTTGGGCTCATGTTTGATTTAGGAACACAATACATGCAAGGTTTGTATGTCTGGTTTTGATGACATCTTCAGTAATTTATTGTTTATAGAATCTCAAATGACAGCATAAAACCTTCATGACTTCAAACCTTCAAAATAGAAGTAAACATTGAGTGTAAAATAATTTAAAAATCACATTTATGTTTTGTGCTGTAGAACATACCATGTCCTGAAACTGTGAGTCTGTGAAAGGTGTTGATCAAAAGTGGAGCCTCAACATATATTCATTATGGGATATAATTTAGGCAATTAATTTTTATTTGGGTTCTATAAGTAAGAAGAAAAATCCACCTTTTTTTTTTTTTTCCTAATTGTAAGTGCAACATGTTTGTAATGCTTGTAGTTTACTTTTTGAATTTCTGAATGAAGAACTTAAGCCTATTTGGGCTTCTAGTAAATTTTGCATATACACTAAACTCATTACCAGATGCATTGTGCAACATATGGCATTGTACAGTCTTTGTGTGCTTCATAGTATTTTCTTAAATTACCAGCATTTGTTTTGATTCCAAAAATGCACTTGTCTCGGCTCTCTAGTGCTTTGGACTTAAATGCTGGCTTTTCAGTGCTGAACAGATGTGTTAGAGTTTCATATGGAACGTTTATGCTTTTGTGAGTCTTCCTCTTTGAGCTTTCCATACACAGTATTATATAAGTGATAGCTCATGCAAATGGGATCTCTTCATTTTCATATGTACTTTGATTACTCAAAATGACCTTCAGAATTCCTAATAATTCTGCATGACCAAGAAGAACAAGAAAGCAACACAGTTTTGCCCAAAGATACTGCCCCCACAGTGAATCAATTCTTTCAGATACATTTTATTTTAGATAAGAGAAAAAAAAGAAGGAATGAGAACATAATTGCTTTGTGGGTGACAGTAACAGTCAACAACGGTCTTGTGTGCTTCTATGAACAGCCATATTCCCATGCTTGAGGCTATGGTTTGAATGGGCATAAAAATTCATCCATGAAAATGCATGGAATAAGATGCCCAGGACATTAGTATGTAATTTACTTCTAAGAGGGGACAGCTTGTGTTGATTTACAAAGCACACCTCTAAAAAAGGTATCCTTTAAATTACCAACAGTTTTAGAACAAAGGGCAATATGACATCCTCTGGCAAGGGACAACAGCTTCATTGCCATGAGGGCTGACTACTGCCTCTTCTGCTCAGGTGGAGTTGCTCTCTTCACACACAAATTTCCAGGGCTGCCCTTGCACCCTTTCTCTTCTGTGAGATAATAATATTATACCTTCATATAATACTTGGGTACCCTCTCTTAGAAAGCACTGTGTAAATGCCAAATAGTGCTGGTATGTGTTTAGCAGCAGCAGTGTGTGTTCTGATCAGTATTTTAAATCAACAAACATTCTGCAGGCCCCTGGCTTTCTCTTAATTGGCCTTTACTCTGATCACTGAAGACCAGTGAATGCAGCTTAGGAGTAGTTGCTATCATTTTTCCCCAGTGGAAGCCGAAGGGATGAGTAAGTACATAAATTAAGTCCTTTACTCACCCTCTGAGCTGCCCTCATTGGATAACAATTAAAATGATCTGACAGAGCAATGCACTAAATTCCCCTCGCATCCCCTTATGTTGCTCTGAATACATCAAACAAATGAGTATTTAGGCCTACTAATGCTGTTATTTTTTATTAATGCAGAAAGCAGAGTTATGATACAGGTGTACAATTTCATCTTGAAATAAGCATTGAGTTGTGTGGCTGGTCACAAGCAGGACTGTTACAACCATGTTTTGATTACCAACCTTCAATAGTATATCCAGAGCTAGTAAAGGCCTCTGCAAATAAGGTTTGTGCTTCCTTTATGCCACAAATAGTTTACACAGCATGGACGTGTTATTATTTTGCTTTCCATTAAGGCATTAACTCTTCAGCTTGCTGTACGCTCTCAGCTAAAGAAATGGCATGAAACTTCCTGTAATGGTGAAGGTTATTAAAAAGAGAGAAAAGAAGAAAAAGCATTTCTTTAAAATTGTCATCGCTGTGCAGCCAAGGTCTCAGTTAAAGCCAAGGCATCAACTCTTTGTTGGAGTGAAGGGGTCCTTTTCTTTTATGGAAAATAAGTATTGTCATGTAAATTTCATTACAAAAATACCAAAGGGTAAGGAACTAAATATTTAGAAACATACGTACCTAGTTATAAAACTGTAATTATAGAAAGCATTCTTGCATGTCTGTCTTGTCTTACAATGTTTTAATTTCTACAGTAGTTATTAGCTGAATATTTCCATTATTACCATTTTGTGAACAACTGCCACTCTTGAAACTGATTGGTGTTTAGGAATAAAGCACTTTTATTACATGTTGCCAACTTCTGAGGAACAATCTTATAACCTGCAGTGCCTTCAAAGGAGTGATGATACCTCCTTTTTCTGGAACTAATCATGTCTGAGGAAAGTAAAAGGGTGAAAACATTTTTTTTTTTTTTTCCTAGAGAACTTTTGTTGCATTGTACACTATTCTGCTACGAAATGATGATAGTGTTTTATCTGCCAAAGGTGACACTGGGGGAAGATAACTTTACAGGAAGAGAGATGTTTGAATATAGGCAACTAGCACTGTACAGTGGCTTAGCTCAAGGCAGTGAATTTATTTGTGGGTTTGTGAAACTGTGGTCTCAGTTTTTCATTGTCTGGGTGCAAAACAGACTTCTGACAGTGTGTCCTCGTTGCAAAGTCCTCGCTAGCATTTCATTAATTTAATTTGTGGGTTTGTGCTCTGTCCAGACCATTGCATAGATCTGCAATTTCAGGGAAGAAGAAGTACATGAAAAAGAAAAAAGAACCCCCCACCAAGTGTTTATCTTCTTAAGGCCACACTGTCTTGCTAGGGCCCAGGCAATCTCTAATCATGCTTTGAGAGTTTTTCAAAGGAGGAAAGCTGTAAGAAAACATTGCAGACAAGTTAACAGTAAATATTTCTCAGAGGGGACTCGTGGTTTGTGGAGGTTTTGTGCATATTTTGTGCATTATTTAAATTTCGTCATCTTCATCCTGCCTCTGTCCTTTAGGGACTGATCCATAAAGGCATAGTGCCCTCCAGCTCCAGCAGGAGCTACCAGAGAATGGGAGCTTCCGCTTTCCTCTCAAAGTAAAGCAGAGAAAGAAACTGGTGTTAGTTTAACACTGGCATATAATATAATGTCTAAACTCGACTTGTAGGAGAAAGTTCAGATGCTGACAGTAATTTGAACACACCAACGTGAAGCTCCCAGCGACTGTATTTGTACTTTAGAGACAACCTAAAGTTGGAAAGCTGTTGCTCCAAAGATACTTCAGGTTCTGTGTTAGAATAAATAAGGCAAATCTTGGGAGCTGAAGTATCCTCCCAAGAAACTATTTTCCTCAGGATAGAGCAGGAACCCAGCTGTTCTCTCCTAACTCAATTTGATCACCAGATTATAACTTGTCCAAAAATCACATCCCTTCCAGTTTGCAGTATGAAGAGCTCTAATTTTTGATCTTCTTGACATGAGTCTCTGTCTGCCTGGATTCCTTTGTGTCAAACTCCAAAACTGCAAAGTAAAATTGTCAAAAGCCCCCATGCTTTGCTTCTTTTCCCAACCTTAATCCGGTAGCAGCAGCTTGCTTTCCAAATATCTTAACAGACTCTGGTATGGCCCATCTTCTTTCCAAATGATGAAACAGCCCACCAGCTTAAAGACACATGCAGATCCCCATGAACAGTCAAGGTAGGTAGTTTCCATTTATTGCTGGGAGAAAAAAAAGTGTCAAATAACTTCCTACTCATCCTATGGCAAAGCAGATGAGTAGGGCTGTGTGCTTCAACTACCTTAAGTATAAATATCAGTTCTCCTGCTCCTGGTTGTGTGAGTCTTGAGAAACGGGAAGTGTTGAAATAAATGGCAATGATACACATAGTGTTGAAATAAACATTTATTTTAACACATTGTATGTGATGAGCCATTTATTTTAACACTTTTCATTTGAAGTGTTGAAATAACAGGTTTTATCAGGGGACGTGTCATCCACTGTTTTATGTATATGTGAATATGGAAATATATCTACTGAGTGTGCGTGTATATATATCTACTCACACAGATTATATGGGTATGTAATAATAATATGGTAGATGTGTGTATAGACACACTATTGCACAGGCAAATACAGTGTTTTCTGCTTAAATTGAGTCATTTCTTTCACAAAAATTTTGTGCTCATGCCATCATATTTTTAATATATTTTATGTGTCTATAAATAGTTCTAAATATATCCATACATAAAATTATATATTACTAGATAGTAGCAACTGCATGAGAGATAAAATATAGACATAGACAAAATAAAAAAGATAAACCTCAAAATAGGATAAGAAAGATCCTGACATAAAAGGAGAAGGAGGTACTTCTTCTGAGCTTTCTAGATATATAGATCTGCTTGCTTTAGTTTGCTATACTTTCATAAGCTCTCCTTCTCTTTTTGTAATAGACTTAGGCATTACAAACTTAGACTTAGTTGTTATTAAACAGTACAAGATATCCTTCAGGTTTTGTAAATAACCCAAAAAGTTTTTGTACTGCATTCTTCAGTTATGTTTTTATTTTTTAAATACACTGTAAGAGCCTCAGCACTATGCTGAGCAGCCAGTCACCACTCTTTCAGTGTGACCTTAGATATACTAAATTGCCTTTGTATGGTTAGAATGATGTATGGGCTGAAGTCCAGGCACAGACATGTAGACACACATGAACGTCCCGCTTTCAGGCACCAGGGTCTTGTTGACCATGGCAGTTGTTGTTAAGGAAGTTAAAACCATCTCAAACAAAGGTAGTGCTGCTTCTGAGGCTGACAGAGCAAGCCTCCCTTTGAACATATCTGTAAGCTTCGGGGTAAGTAGCCACAAACACCTCTACTAGACTTTGAGTTAAACACATCTGTCTCTGCATCGAAATAAATGGGCAGTGAGATCTACCGTGTGCTGACGTGAAGCACTCACATCTTTCGGGGGGAATGATTACCCAGCAGAATTTGGCAGGAACTCATTTGTCCCACTGTGATGGCCGCAATGGTCTTGGCTGGTAACTGTGGGCAATGTTTCTTAGATAGGCCTTCCCTTGGCTTTTATGCTAGTCTAATTCACATGTCTTTTTCCTTGTTGTGTTGGGAGCATACCTCAGTTATTAGCAATACTTTTATGTTTGATATATATTTGATATTTGTTTTATTTTCTCAGCACTAACACACTCTCACTACAAGGCAAGTTTTGTCCTAGCCCCGTGGAGGAGTGCAGCGCAAAAGGTGCCAGACCTCCTTCAGTAGCACACTGCTCTCAGCTCCCTCCCACCAAACCCGTGACTCAGACTCTGAAGTCGTGAGGGGATCCAATAGGGAAGCATTCAGGAAAAACAAAGGGTGTTCCGAGCCAACCAAAGAACATGTAAAGCACCGCGGGAGACAGTTTCCAGCTTCAAGACGAACCAGAGTTGAAAGCATGAATGAAACTAAATAATGAACACCTGACAAATTGCAGTAGAAAATGCTTTGCTAGGTCTTGTGCAGATAACCATAAATATCAATTTTTAGTAGATCTGTAGTTTTCCGTGGGAGAATGCTTTGTTAGAAAATGTTTAAGCAGCTCTTGCAGCAATCACAAAATAATTTGTATCTGTCCTCTTGATCTTTCTTACTGAAGTTCAATCTGAATGAAGACTCCCCCAGCTCTTCCTGGATTAATAATATTTACAGACAAAAAAAAAATATTTACTTTTTCCCTCTTTCTCTGATTCTAACCTTTTTAATTGAGAGAAGTCTCCAATGACTGCTAAACATTTATTGAATGAGAACCCTGGTGATTTTATGAACTTCCATCTGAAAGAGCATAAATGATCATTAGCAGAAATTCTAAAATTGTAAAAATAAATCCTTAAAAGGACACTGATTTTTCTCTGTGCTTATGAAAGCTTCACCATTTTTTTTATATTACAGTACATTTTTTTTTTCAAAGGAAGCATGAAGCAAAATGATTACTTTTTTCCAGACATAGATTGGACTCAAACCATCAGGTATTCCAAACAGAATCAAATGAGAAGTAAGCTTGGAAATAAAAAAGAAGAGGGAAATAATCATCAGAGGAAATATTAACACACCATCAATTTATCAGGCCATAAATGTCATAGGTAGTCATGGTATGTGAACAAAAATGAGCAGACTGCAGTCAGTTGATATGGTTTCAAGAGACAGCGATAGCAGAGTGAGACAGAAATTGTTTCAAATTTGAAGAATCGTTAACTTTATTCTAAAGTCTTGAGGTAAAGTCCTGACTTTGCTGTAGTCAGCAGAACCTTTGGCATTGATTTGGTGGTGTTGGTGCATTGCCCTTCATAAATTATCAATAAAATGAAACACTAGGTAGCCATTGCTTTGAAGATGTAGGATAACTGTTGTAGAGACACTCCATAAAATAAATATTGCCTAGAATGCTCCATTTTGTAAGCGAATAATTGAAAATTTTTCATTTTAAATAGCTGGTACCTGGGTAAATAGAACCTTATTATAAGTGATTTTGGCAAATTGCTATTAATGTGTAAGTAGTAATGTACTGAAGGACTGACCAGGCTGTGAAATAGAGAGCAGTGAAAAGAGACTTCTCTGGATTCTGAGCTGAGTGCGGAGTGTTGGGCTGTGCACCATTAAAGCTGTGGCAAGGTGCATCTTGAACTTGCTCTTTGAACACTTCCTTTTAGTGCACTGACTATTGTGTGTCCCATTTGGGGACCTCAAAACAGCTGTGGATAGTCTTTCTCTCTAAACATGTCTATTCATTGGGTTTTCTTCTGCATATAAATGGATTCTCTGGCCATTTTGAAGGATGTGCCTGCTACACTGTTTCATTAAACTGCCGCGTTATCGGGTAATTGTTTAAACATAATGCCATAGCACTATCAAAAGGAAAGGTGAACTAATGGCATTTGCAAATGTCAGGGATTATCTTAACACTTTTATTATAGTTTATAAAAAGTAGGTTCAGGGCATTCCGTGGCAATTATTTCCACAGAAATTGGTTATTTAAATAAATTGCTAATTATCTGGGTATGACAGTATTGAAAACCCAGCTAATGAGTTATTTGATAAGTGTAGCTTATGGTGGCCACCTACAGGTGGCAGAGAGAAAGAACATATAGAATAATTGCAATCAGAAAGACAAATGAATTGTGTACAACCTGCACGTTTCCCTGGACTGTTTGCAAACGCTGCTGATACATATATATGTATATATGAAGTACTTTGATCACCGGTACTAGGTAGAATACAGGTTATGAAGAAGAAATCTTAAGAAAGAATTATGTTTTCTGTTTTTTTCCCTAATATCCAAACTTTCTTATATAGTTAATTCCCACTCCATTGGGAATGGATTTTTCCCAGACCAATTCCCTTATGTAATGCTTTTTCACCCAAGTCTGGTATTTGCTGTCATTGTCTTATTTTGTCATTAGCTTTATTAAAGTTAACAGTCAGGGAGATAACAATGTCAGCTGTCTTCCCAGAATGTATTTACAGAGGGAGGGAGAGTGATATTGCTTAGATTTATTTTTTTTTATTTCTCTTAGCAGCAAAGACTTTATCAGTAATTTATTAATTAAAAATAATGTATTGGCTAATTTTTCTTTGTAGTATTTAGGCTCTGTGGTTTATATCTGATATTAAATTTATAAAGAAATGCAGTGTAATATAATATAATACAAATTAAAAATTAATGTTATTTTATTCATTTTTATTCTGTCTAGTAACCATAGATACAAAAAAATTGCTTTTAAGTCATCTACTATCCAAAGGTATGAGAGTTTGCTTTCCTTTTAAATCTGTTTCTTTCATTGATAGAAAGTTTGATTAAGACCATTCAGACTGTTTCAAGATTCAGGCTCAGTATTATCAGTATGAATTGATTCACCTCCATTCTGTTGGCTGTTTTTTAATGGACCTTGATAATTTTTACCTAAAGGCCCATTTAGAGCTGCTGCAAATATGTGTCGAAGACTTTGAGCTAACATGTTGGTGCAATATATCGTTAGTGAAAATGTAGCCCAGTATTCAAGACTTCTGAAACCACTTTTTTCCCCGTTGGTGGGTCACTGGGGTCAAGAATTGTTTCTTCTAGGAACTTCCAAAGCTACTGGGTTGCTTGAAGCCTAATGCCAGGCTTCTCCTTGAAGAAGGCATTAAGTTTGGCTCTCAAGTCCCAGTCTAGTGAACATTTGTGGTGCTTGACTGGATTAAGTACTCTGCGGATGCCATGGACTTACAAAGTTGTAATAACGCATGTGTCTTCTGGCACTGGTAAGGGTTTTTTTACTTCCTAAGGAAAAATAAGCAATCAAACAAATAAGTACATATAATACCTTTCATCAGTTTGTCATCAGTCTGCTATCCTCAGAGGACAAGGGCAGCTCTGCCTACCTGTGCTGATCAGGGGGAGGCATTTAACTGACATTTGTTCTGCTTCTCCTTCTTGTTGTATTTTGCTTGTTAGGTTTCCTTGACTTATAGTTACGAAAAATCTGACTCTTTATTAAAAAAAAAAAAAAAAGGAAGAAAGAAAGAAAACAAAAACTCACTGTTTTAAAGCAAGAAAAAGGTCAGAGACTTTTGCATCATATAATTATTTTGTTGCTTAAGTCTTTATGTAATAGCGAGTATTTGTTCCATAATTAATGAGAGACTTGAAAGAATAGTTTTCAACATAGAGTAGCATCTCATCTCCACCAGGTATTTTTCTGTTTCTCTTTCATTTTCAAATCTCACTTCCCTGGTTGATGTCTGGAAAAGTGGACTTTGTTTACTAAATCTCATTATTTTACAGTAAGGTAAATGATAGCCACATCTAGCATCTGGTAACATCCACAAATCTGTGTAATGGAATTTATTACCTTTCTGTGGTACTCATATGAAAATGCAAGAAAATCCAGACTCTAGGTCACATTCCATCCTCATCTGCTTTGTTCTTATTATCCGCCTTTTTTTTTTTTTTTTTAATAACCTGGCTTTGCTACTGTTTGAATTCCTTCTCTTTTTTTGCTTTAATCTGGAAGGTTGTTTCACCATTTCATTAAGCAGTAGGATCTCTGTCACAAGTAAATCACATTGTATTCCAGACCAGCAGCTTTTATTACAGAAGAGGAAGCTTCTAAACTGTTGATAAAGAAATGCATGTAAGAATGACTTCATGTTCTGATGTGCTTGTTCCCTATTCTGTAGACTAAAGAAAAAAATACTGGGATGAATAGTGACACCTCAGTCAACCCTCTGATTGTCATTAGAGCCATTTATTTACTCTCATCAGAAGCACTCCTGAAATGTTTTTAAATTCATTTGGGTGAATTGTAGATGAATGGAATACTTTTGCAATTGTACCAATTTATCACTAATTTACTAATCACCAACTGTAAGTAATAACTCATATTATGAATATCAAGTGCAGCTAGTACTGAAAAGTACCTATCTTCCATAAAAAATTCTAAGTCTTGTTGCCATCTCTGCCTGGCTTCATCAAATCATATGCTTGATTTCTTTGGGCTGAAAGGAGGCCTTTCTGATTACCTATTGTGCTGAAACCTTAAATAAACTGTCATTTGTTCCTTTTCCTCTACTGACCATTGTACAGAGACAGTCGGTTAAGTGAGAAGGTGGCTAATTTAATCAGACTGAAGAAAGGAACAATTATATTCTGGAAATATTTTTTTGTGGAACTCTTTGCTACAAGATATCATTAAGGTCAAGGGTCTATAAGGCTTTAAAACTGATTGACTGCAAACTCTCAATGTTACATTGGGGTTAAAAGAATATAAACCTTCATGCCTCAAGGCAGATGTCAGTTTTCAACTCATGCAGATTGGGAAGAAATTTCCCTCTAGCCACATGATTTTAGAGTTACCAGAGTCTGTATTCTTCATCTGTATACCTCATCACAATGAGATTCTGGAGCAGCTTTGTCAGTGCCTGAAAGCAATGTAGCAAGTCTGATGCTTACCTGAAGCCTCAATTTCAAACACTAAATATTTGAAGAATTTCATGAACTATTTTCAGTGGTTTTGGCTGCGTAGTGTATGATGTCTTGGCATGTATGACCTCCGAAAAGCTTTATAAATAAATCCATGAGAGCAAATGGCATGGTTCCAGTGGTTTTTTTGTCTCAAGTCTTTCTCTGAGACTGGACCATCAATTCTGTCATTATATTTGCTCTTTGGACACTAACAGTCACAGAATCATGGAATGGTAGGGATAGGAAGGGGCACCTAGAAATCATCTAGTCCAACTCCCTGCCAAAACATGTTCACCCAGAGCAGGTTGTGCAGGAACTCATCCAGGAGGGTTTTGAATATCTCCAGAGAAGGAGACTCTACTACCTCTCTGGGCAGCCTGTTCCAGTGCTCTGCCACCCTCAAAGTAAGGAAGTTTATCATCATGTTGAGATGGAATTTCCCATGTTCCAATTTGTGCCCATTGCCCCTTGTCCTGTTACTGGGCACCATTGAGAAGAGTCTGGTACCATCTTCTTGACAGTCATCCTCTTTCAGAGAGCCATTCTGTTCCTTTCAAACTCATTACAATCGATCTAGCTCAAATGATGGCAAATAGTCATTAATGTCCGGTGGAAAGTTCTTGGTCAGGTCCAGCTGTGATCTGTTCTGGTGTGATCTTAGATTCTTTAGGGTGGTTTTGGGGAGATTTCTAATTTTTATAAACCAGGCTCTAGTCTTCACTCAAAGACACTGCTAGTGCATCTTGGGTTAGATTTTCTATGTATGCAAATGAAAGTTCATATGCTGAAAATGTTGTATCTCTATGTAGTCTCTGTTAAACTAGCAAGAAGTGTCTGTGCAAAGTCTGTGACCAGTCCTGATCCCTGACATGGGCATGGAAGAATATCTGGTATGTCTTGATGGCAGATGGAAGAGTCTGTCTGATCAGACAGTGAGTCTTCTGGTTTTGCTCTGGTGCAGAGATCAGCTATTGAAAAAGGAGGACATGTTGTATTAAGTATATAATGAGAAGGTGTCTATCCTGTGGCAGCAGAAGTTGCTGTTGCCCAAGAAGATAATTTTGTGCTGAATCCGGAGCAGGTGTCAACAGATGCTGCTTAACTGAGCTTTTGGGTGTGAATGTGTTTAATACTGATGGGCTAAGGTCTTCTGTGAATTCACTGTTTTCTGTTGTGATTGCAGTGAGGGGCAGTAGTATGTGGCAAAAGGCAATATGAGCTGAAGACAGTATTTTTAATGTTTAAGACAAAACAAATTTCAGTTTTCTGTAATGGAAAATTTGAAAAAACAGCTCCATGATGAAGTGACACTGCAGCTGTCCTATTTAAAGGAAAACTTGATGGGTTTTATGACTGGAACTTATATGGGATCATTTTCCTCATTAATCCTTCCAGCTAGACTGGGGAGGACTTAGCTGATGAACAAGCAAGGCATAGACTCTTTCTAGAGAGCAGAATTCTGAGATAACGGTAGGTCCTTTATGGAGACCAGTAAAACTGCCTGAGATGAAGCACTCATGGGGACACTGGAGGGAGAGTAGATGCTGGACTCAGTGAGATGGGGCTGCTTGAAAAAAGGAATTTATTCCTTATTAAAGACTTTCTTAGCTTAAAAATCCAGCAAGCAGACTGCAGTACTTCTGTCTCAGAAAGGGTGAAGAAAGAATGGCAAAACAGCTTGTTTGGGTTGAAGAAGGTGGAGAAAGAATGGCAAAACAGCTTGTTTGGGTTGAAGAAGAAATTTTGTCTCAAGGAGATGAGGATGTTGGTCAGGCAGCAAAGCAGAGCTGTGGGATGCAGTGGGTACTGTTTCCTCATGGGCTCTTTTCCCACACTTCCTAACTGTAGTTTCTTCTTCCTCTTGCTTTCTTCATTGCATTGGTTTGGTTTTTAGTTTCTTCCCTTTTGATTATTTGCTCTTGCAGAAGATCAAAGCTTTAAGGGTTATAAAAACACCCATGGAGGGTGTTCAGAAGTATTTCATGTCATGGTATTTCCCCACGTTACCTAATAATACAGTACCAACCAAAAAAATAAGTACTAGTTGACAGCCAGGCAGTTCCTCTGAAAGTGATGTATCCCTCCCTTACATTACTGTAGTGTTGTCCAATGCTAACATAAAATTATCCTAAAAGTTCTCTAAATTAAGTAGAAATTTTAAGAATATGGGAGTTATCTAGAGAAATCTAAACTAGCCTAAAAAATAACTGAAAGTGTCAGCTGTCTATGCCATCCAGCATTTAATGAGCAGCATCTTTATGCATATTTTAAATATTTGCATACCATCAATAGGGTGTAGCCAAAGCAGATGCATTGCAGACAGGGTGTAATGAGACTTTGATCATAATTCCTCTAAATGTAACATGGAGTTGTCTGACTCAACTTCTATATACCATTTGAAAATGCAAGTTACAATCTTTGAGATACAACCATAAACGAATCTACCTTTTTCTTTTGAGCTTCTTACTATTTTTCTAATAGTTAAAGGGGACTTACTTAAAGTATTATCCACATCTACAAACATCCAAAGGGGAAACATATTAAATAATATATGAAATGTCAAGTGCAGTGAAATGGTGCTTTTAAACAATTTTTACTCAGACATAAATAAATGAGATGTTCCCTCTTACTTGGACAATATCTCTGTTCAAAAAGTCAACCTGATTCTTTATGTAGAAACATAGATCTCTTTTTCTACAGTGTACTGCATGGTGAAGTATTGCTTTCCATCTCAGACATTGTTAGTCTTTGTTTTGAGTATCAGCTAAAGTGTTTGAGCCAGCTTTGCAATGTTTATCCAAATGTTTCTGTGATTGTCTTTATTTTAGCCAGATTCATAGTACTTCAGAAGTATTGATATAGCTTGAAACCTACTTGGTGTCAATTTATAAATTAATATAACCTCTGCATCTCAGAATTAGGTCTTACTTCCTGATGGTCCTACCATGTGGGATGTGCAAATTACGTGAGGGTGTGTTTGGATGTTGCTTACGAAATATTCTGATTTTCTGTAGGAAATGCTATTAGGCCCATCGCCCTCCGCGCAGTGTCTGCCATAGCCCGTGCTCTCCCAAGATTTCCCATCTTAGCAACTGGCGGCATCGATTCTGCTGAAAGTGGGCTCCAGTTTCTGCACAGTGGGGCTTCTGTTTTACAGGTACCTTTTTTTTCTTTAAAAGATTAAAATTAAAATAACTATAATTAAAAATATAATGATTCTTCTTTTCAAATATTAGAATAGTGGGGAGTTTATAGCACTGAAAGGAATTTTCATGGTTTTAGCTTCATACTTCTTGATAAGAGACGTTAATTTCAGATGGCGGAGGAGAAGGAGTTGCCAAAAGACAACTTTAGGTGTCACAATACTAAACTGGGAAAAGGCTAGCCATGAGTATGTTATCACTTTTTTTCTCTAATCTATAGGATTTAAACATCTCTGTCTTGTCATACAAACAAGGTTGACAAAAAATTAAGTCTGAGCTGTCTGATCTTCCTTTATACTCAGTTTTTGTCTTCTGCAAAGAGCCTTTCCGAGGGGAGAGGGATTTCAAAGCATACTACTTTGGTCCTACTGGGAGCCAGTTTAAAGTAACTTGTTTATCCAGGCATCTGTGTCCATTAAGCATGTTTACTGGAACAGGAGGTGCAGAGCTGTACCTCCTGCCTATGATGCTGGCATTGCAGGCCACTGCAACTGGAGCGAGGTGTCGGGCTGCACAGAGTAGTTGAGGCTGTTTACATTGTCTGAAGGGTTGTTTTGAGGTCCTGCCTGGACTGCCATGGTTAGTTAGTCCTGTCATGGAAGGAAGCCTTGGAGGCCTCTTGTTATGGGCACCAGGAAATTGGCTAGAAATCAACCTCTTACCTGCTCTACTAGGCATGTCAGGGCACCATTGCAACATCTACGTTAGAATGGCTGATAAGGAGCAGGTGGTGGTTATGTTATATTATTCCATTATATATTATTGTTACATTCTGGTAGATAGTCCGTTTATCTGTAGTTCCCATCACAGACAACAGCAGCTGTGGATCCTGTGGATATTAGCTTCGTGTCACTCCGTGGGATCACTGGAGTGGTTTCATTCCCACAATTCACTTTGACATTAAAATTATGTTCAATGTGACCATCCTTTCTGACCAGCTAAGGTGACTGCTGAGATTAGTCATTTATTTCCTACGTTTCAGGAAAAAAAAAAAAAGACCAATGCAGTAGTTTGGTTTTGTTGGGTATTTTAATGCATATCAAAGTTAGTATCTCCAGGAGATGAAGTAGCAGGCAACTGCTTTTTTATAAATTTACTATGTTCTTTGGGTTTATTTCCTATAAATACCATTTACACAATGGTCTGAGAGCTTCTTCCATATAAATACTAAGTAAAGGTACAAATTACAGAGCAGCATTTGTCTAAAAAACAGTAGGATTGGCAAGGGAATTTTTTAAGTGCTATAGATGTATTTCATTTGTTATTGCTAATAGAGCTGCAGCTTTGATGGCTTTGTCTGTAACAATGTTATGTGATCGATCTGAACTACACACATCATGAAATGATTTTCTGTTCTACGTATGCTGCATCTGTTTCTGGATGACTAAAAGTGAAGTTTTTTTTAATGTCATTTATGTACTTTTCCTTTCTATAGTCTGTGTAGCTGCTTATTTTTTATTATTTCTTTTCTTTTGTGTTGTTTTACCCCAATGGTAATGGCAAATTCTGAAATATAATTTAATGCAGACATCCCATTCAGTGTTCAAGAGAAAGAATATTGGATTTACAAAATGTTAAATATTGTTTTCTTTTTAGCAATAATCAAGTTCTCTGGAGCTGGCTTCCAGAAATGACTCGGATCTACACTGATCTTCTTTTCTGTACAGAACAATATATCTTTCCAAGAGATTTTTACCAGAGATGTTGAAAAAAATAATTTCTTAACTTAGGCTTCACCAGTTTAACTTAAATCATATCTAGAACTGATCTGAAACTCCTCTGAATCAAACCTGTCCTCAGTTTGAGTGGCTTATTTCTGTTTCACTAAAGTAGGGAAGTCATTTAAACTAATCTGAGATAAACGGATTCTAAAGCTGCTGTGTAGGTAAGGATCTGAACTAGTTCAATTACATTTATTTAAAAATAAGCCTTTAGTAAACTTCATTTAAGATTGTTAGTGCAGGCCATAAGGCTTTCCCTCATCTTGGGAAAGGCAAATGGAAGGGAGAGAGAAACAAGTAATCTGTGTGGGCAGTCTCACAAGAAATACACTTGGACTAGGACTAGACTGAAAGTTTCATTTGCTGTTCAGGCAAGATATGTTGTGATAGACAGAAGAAGACAGTCTTACCTTCAAAGGTCATCTTTGGAATGTAATTAGGATTATGAGAAACATTGCTGTTGTTTTCCTTCTTAACAAGGTCACACAAATAGCCAGCTAGTATACTCTCCCCAGAATCCCAGTCTTTCTCTCACAAGTCCTTGGTACCAACTGCCCAAGTTGTTCCTTCAACAGTCAAAATCTCTGTTGCTTATCATAACAGCTTTGGCGGTTCACTTCTGCTTTCTCAGTACCAAAAAACAGAGCAAGTACAGAATTTGGAGATAGCATCAAAAAAAGTGATCTAGCAAATAATTCAGTATATTAAGATTCACTATATAGCAAGTCCTCAAGTTAAGTAAGGGGGGCTGTACTGGAGGAATTATACGTGCATCCCATAGCCTTGTCTTAAGCATTTGCTTTGGAGATGGTCAACTTGGACTGACACAATACTGCACATTTTGTGATCTTCCTTCACATTTCCATGAGGACACCTTATGACTGATCCAGAGGCAGAAAGCAAGCAGCCCAGGCTTTGGAAGTGCTGGAGTGAGCTCTGTTTTCAGCTGTGCCAAATGAGCAGTGGTCTCAAAACCTGGGAGTGGATTCTGCCACTCCTGTCACTGCCCTGTTACACAGAATAGTGTGTGGATGTTTCCTCATTAGCAGTATTTCAGAAGAAGGGTAGGGAATGTCAGTTTATCCAACATTAAAAGTGGTCTGATACCACAAAGCAGCACAGGTTGTATTGACCCATCCATGGAGCCCAGCTAGAGAGCCTGGGAGGGCAGCACTTCTGTGGGCATTGGGCTTCCCTTCGTTTGCCTAGATGAGAGTATTGTGACTTCTTTGCCATCAAAGGGTGATGTGTATGGGCTAAGATAATACAAAGCCTTTGTGTGAGTTGATTTAATTGCCATGTGGCATATCTCTTAGAGAAGACATTTATAAATAATAAATATATCTCCATTAAAAGCAAAATCAGGTTTTCCTCTGCAGCTATTTCCCCTACAATCCACATCTCCATTATTTTTTCCAATTGCTTTTATTTTTAAAACATGGGGATTTATTTTCCATTTACAAAATCATCATACACAGGTATGCAAGTCAGAAGTGAGGTGATAAGCTATATTTTGATATACGCTATAACCCATTAGGGAGTGGTTTGGGGAGAGAGTTTCATTATTCAAAGTGTGTTCTATCCCTTCCTATGAAAGATGGAGGGCAACATCTTAGTGTCATTACTGACAAAAAGTTTACGTGTAAGAAAGTTTTGCAGCAGGTATGGAAAACAAACTGAACCATTGAGGTAAATAGTAGCTGGAATTAAAATTTTATACAGCAATTTAACAGAACATTATTCCACTTTATGGACTTCAGAAACAGTTACAAAAAGACCCCTCTTGTTTTCTAATTTTTCATTAAAACTGCTGAAACATTTCAGCCATTCTTCATCTGATTCCATAGCACTGTACTTTTTTGTAACATACCCAAGTCCACCAACCCCTTTTCAGTAAAGGCACGAAATTTTAAAAATAACAATTTTATTGATGGAGATAATCCTGCATTCATTGCATACCAAAAATGCTAGAAATCTCTACCTGCATCTTTCTGAGGTGCAGTTCATTTCTACCAACTTCCAGTGAAGCTGAAGTATTTTTTTTAATTTAAGTAAGCTTTTTTTAAAGGCCAAATTTATCAAAATAAGATCTATATCGGATTTGTTTTTCATCTTTTGTATCATGTATGTGATTTACCATGTCACATTGATGGTTTGTTAGATTTTTGCAAGGCTTTGAAAGAGACACACATTTTTCAAAGTCATCTCACTGTAGGAAATTAAAAATGGAGACAATTATAGAAAATTCCAGTGGAAAGAGAAAATGCATTATGGAAAAAGCAATAAAAGCGTAAAAATATTAAAGTAAAAATCACTTCACAGTAGCCTGTATGATTCAATTGTAGATCAATATTGTGTAGTTAATGCATTAGCAGAAGAGCATTAATTTGCAATTACCGCAGGTGATCTGAACCTCTGTGTTCTGTCCATTGACATAAATGACCTTTTGTTGAAAGAGATTCTGTAGTCATTATTTCTAGCAGATGTAACAAAAAAAAAGGTAGAACAAAGGGATACTTTCTGAAGTATACTTGTTTCATGGTAGAGTCTCTTAACATTATATCCTGGTATGGAATACTTTTGTTATTCTTGAATATTAGGCATTAAGGTGTAAAGAATATGGGTTCCTTTTCAAACAAATTTCTTTTCTTACAAAGTATGGAGGTTACACATGTGCCCCATTGTTCCATCGTGGATGCCTGTAAGGCTGTCTACATAGCAACAATTAAAAATCCACCCATGTAATGCTTTTTCCCACCAGGGCAGTCTGCAGCTTTGCCCCGAGGTCCCCCTTCACCCATCTCTGCCTCCCACTTTCCCTGCATTGGATGGAGAAGCTTGAAGTCCTGTTCCTATGGACTCTGCTCTTGTCCCCACTGTGTCATACTCAGCCCATGCACATCTGCTGCCTCTGGACCTTGTGCCATCACCCTCCTCATCTCTCAGGCAAAGGAATAAAGAGGGAATATACCCCACCTCACAGGCAGAGCCACCATGATGCTGGATCTGCCTGTGCACCAGTTGTGTGTGAGATCTCAGGGATGTGAGGAAGAACAAAACAGTTCTGGCAGTGTGAGAACCCATGTTAGGAAAGCAATAGGGATGTTTTTGGCATCTGCAAGAGAAAATCTCCTTCCAACACAGAACGCAGTTGTTTTTATGAGACGACATGTGGTTTTTGTAACGTTTTCAAGGAGCATTCTTGTTGGTACCTCTTTGGACTCAGATTCCCAAGGGATTCAAGACAGTTTGATTATTATTTTTTCTTCAGCAGGCTTTTTGCAGAAGCATTTAGTTGAGGGATTTTTATAACAGCAGGATGGCCCTTTGTGCAAGAATAAACAAGCTTTTCCATCACAAAATAGTGGGACTTGAACTATGAGAGAACATTGTTATTGTATTTGTGCAAATGTGAAACCCTGTGAGGAACCCTTCTACATGGTATAAAATGCCCTGGGTATCAGAAAAAGAAAAAACAAGAACAAAAAAAAAAAAAAACAAAACCAAAAAAAAACAAGGCTCTGAAAATATAATCACTGAAATGACAGGGAAAAAAAATACTATTTCATAAACATTATGTCATATCTTAAAGTTTAGATGCTACAATTTTCTCCACCTCAATTAAAAACAAAAACCATGAAGTAAATATATGCTATAATAATTTTTCATATCTTTACCCATTTTATTTTTTTTAATTTTCATTACGGTCCCTGATGTAATTTCTGCTTTCTCATGGCTATAGAACTGCAAAGTAGAGAGCTGGGATTAGTGTTCTTTTAAGCCTGCCTCAGTGTTTGTTCAGGTCAGTGAAGACACTGACACTTGAGTTAAGTGAGGACTAGATGAGGCAAAAAAGTTCCATTCTTCCAGGAATGATTGTTTATGCCATTATGGAGAGTGAAAAACTAAAAGAGATTGAAAACATGGGAGTGACAGAACAGGGTGTTTTACAATTCTGGGTTAAGTTTATACTGATTACACCTGGAAAAAAGATATTTTGTTTTGCAATGAATAGCAGTGATTTTGAATGCAGAAAAAGGGCCAGGTTTTCTTGTGTCTAATCTCAGCTCTGTGCGAGGAGAATGGTCAGGTCAGTGGCTGCAACTCTTAAACAACCACAGGATGCCACTGGTGTGGCAGAGCATGGCTGGACTTCTCCGGCTTCCTCTGCCCCATCCTGTCCTTACCCCAGTGCATGAGGGGTACAGAGGCTGAAGGCCAGTGCCAGTCAGAGAGCACTCCATGGGCCAATAAGCCCAAGAACAGGCACTCTTTGGCACCAGCTGGACACCATGACGTTTCTAATGCAGGCTGTGACTCAGGGTAGAAGAACAAAAACGTTCTATACAAAACTGTCCATGATACAGAGAAGTTAAGATGTTGGAGCTAATTCTTCTCTCACCAATTAAATTGATGAGTAAAGAACAGATTGCTGGATGCAGTGGCAGGGCACCAAAATGATAGGAGTTGAGATTCAAGAGGTGGCTCTTTACATCCACTGGCAATTTTGAGGAAAAAAAATGCCACTTAAGGCAAAACTACTTTTCAGATCTAAGTCCTTTGATTGAGATAAATGTAGTCTCATGTAGAAATAGCAGGTTTTACCCATATTCCCAAAGAAACTCAATATGTACCTGTTTTCACTGAAATTTGCTGGAAGATAGAAAGTATTTTGCTATAACAAGTTTTGAGAAAACAAAAAATCAGGCAGAGAGTGTACCTGCAATCCTTCAGTAAGTGCGAGCGTGCTATGAGCTCACCTTTATTAGACCTCTGAGAATCCACATGGGACAGCACTGTTAGGACTGTGTCAGCCACAGGAAAGGCTTTAATTGGCAGTCACACCTTATTAGACATCAGAGAACCCAACCAGGAGACACAGAACTGCTGGAAGCCAGGTATCATTAGCTCCACTGCTCACAGAGCTGCATGCTTAAAAAAGTCTTCAATGGACACAGCACTGAATGGAGTGGCCCTTCTCTGCAGAGCTGAAATTTACAGTACATGCAGAAACAAAAGAGGGAACAAAGTGCTGTTTGAACATGTCGACATAAAATCAAAAGAAAAACCAATGTGAATGAGAGAGAAGAGTTGGGGCAGAGATACTGAAGCGATTACTTCTGATAAACATTTCATTATTTTCTGCTTTTTTCTTAGCTCAGTGCTAATTACAGAAGTTCAACCTGTTCTCAACTGTCTGTCTTTCTTTGCTAATAAAGTCATTAGAGGACTTCCACACTTGCTCCATTACAGATACTTGGGACGGAAATTGCTAATTGATAGTGAGAATTTTCTGTGAGATTTCCTTTTAATAGAAATCAGAATTTGTGAAACAAAAACTATCTAGAAAGTTTTTTGGTTATAGTAGAAAAAAAATATTAGGTTAAAACAGGTTTTCATTATTGATTTTTACTTTTATTATCTTGCCGCTTTTAATGAAAAGTTGCCCTATTCGAATCAGCACATCGTAAATTATGGAATAAACTCTAAGCTAATAATGGCTTTTATTTTCTGACGGTTTTGCAGTAGTTTTACATTTTATTTGGAGCTGCTTAGGGGACTTATCTATTAGCTTTCCTTTATTTCTGCTCATTTCACCAGCTAGTAAATGAGGTCTGCATAGATAGGATTGTTATTTCATAAATTTGTAAGAATGAATTCAAGCTCATTCCATAACAACTGCTATTTGTCATTCTTATAATGGATTCTCATGCAAAGTAGGTTTAACTATCACTGAATGGTAATAATTATTTAATAACAATTAGGTCTCAATTGAGTGTCAGCTCAAATGCTGTCCTATACCAGTCACTCCCAACCCTTGCAGAGGATTTGTTCTCTGCTCTTATACCTGGGGACACTGAGCCTCCTTTCTTTCCCCTTCTGCCCAGGTGTCTCCCTGCTTCCCTGGGAAAGACATAGGTGACATAGGGACTTTAAGGGCTGAGGAGATAAAAGAATAGTTGCTTTGGCAGCATGTTTTCTCCGTCTCTCCCAAGGATCCACAATACTGCTGCCCTTTCCAAACCCCAGTACTGTTGCACCTATTTTTAATGTGGATTCACACTACTGATGTGGGTTTGAACTGCCGCTATCTTACATGAACAAGCACAGAGCTGTCCTCTCTGTGGATAAATCCACGGGGTGTGAATTGGCATTAAGTGAGTTTTGTTTAAAATTTTAAAGGTAAAAGCAACATGGAGATGGCTCTTCAAAAGAGGCTCAAGTAAATGTTGAAGAAATTATGGGAAAGATGTTTTAATCAGCTCAGGTTACTGTCAGACACAAAGCTAGCACTGTTTTAGACAGAGTTCCCCTTGTGTACCAGTGTGGAGGTGACTGGAAATTGAATCTGATAGTGTACCCAGCTCCTTGTTGGATATTGAAAATATAAATAGAAGGAAAAATAAGCACAGTGGAAAATGCTGAGTTTCTTTTTTTATTACTGTCATCTTAAATAATTACTTAGGGAATTTCCTATATTTTGTTTTAAATTATACATATTGTAACTGCAGGGGACTTGTTTTCCAAAAAGGGGAAACGTAAGACACTCAGGATTGCAAAGCTTTGCTGTCAGAGAAGTTTTTCTAAGAAATGTTATTGGTCATACAAAGAAAATACGCATGTAAGAAATGTTCCTTTTTGTATCATAGTGTCTGTGCTGATCTTTCAAGTCAGAGGCTGTAGCTGGCAGTGAAAGGAAGAAAGGGAGAGCAAGTGGTGGAGGAGGCTGTGCTGAGGGCAGCAGGGTCCTGGAGCCGATGTCAGCACAAGTGGGTGCTGCCGTGCAGCTGGGCTAGGGCTTGGTGCAGGGATAGCTAGAGTTTGGTGACCAACCTCCTGGTTTTCCTAGTGGTAGAAAAATCCTTTTTCTGCCCAGGAAGAAGGGAGCATCTGGGAATATGAGCCCTGATGCCTTTTTGAAGTTGTTTTTTTTTTCTCCTATAACACAAGCCCCCTGACACAGCTTGATCTGGTTAGCAAGAGGTCCTTTTATCCATGCAATTTGAATGAAAAAAACAGAGAAACCATTTTTCTGAAGCTGGCAGAATGGTTAAGAAAGGGCTTAACTTTCTTCAATATCTGAGTTATGTCTCTGCTTTTCTTGCTGATATTTATTATTTGTACAGAGATAGGTAAAACAATCCCTAAGGAAATGTGGAACTGCGTTTTTATCTCAGACACGAAGGACTCAGAGGGTCAGAACTATTTTATTCACATGAATCTCACTCTTCAATGGACACAGCAGCTGCTGCACAAATTCATACAGGCAAGCTGATAAAGGATGAAAGTAATTTTAGCTGAAATAAAATGTGAGACTACTAGAGGGAAAGACTCACAAGGATGAGGGGTTAATCATTGCAGGACTGAACTGAGGTTCCAAAATGGAAAAATTGCTTTTCTGTTTGATTTTGAGAGGTCTGCAGCTTTCAAAATTCTAGTCACAGGAGGATGTCCCTCAGTAGACGGTTCTCATTAGAGTTTGTAGAAAACTTATTTGAGGAAACTGTTTTTCATTGACAAATTTCATTTAATCAAAATAGATCTGGGTTCACGTCCCTGCTGTGTCTGATTCAGTGTCCTGGGATGAAGAATGCTGAAGCTTTACCCTGGATCTGTTATGTATTAATGAACCTGAGTCTTACTAGTGATTGGCAAATAGTTATTCTGTCACAGGGAAGTTTAAGGATAGAAAAGTTTTCCAGTTTAAACTGATAATAAAAATTCTAAAAATGTGTGGAATTAACACATTTAAAGATAAAAAAAATATTTGGGTGAATCAAACAGTTGTTTCAGTCATTTTGCAACATATTTTAGTTTTGACCTTTTCATTCCAATTAACGTGAATTGCAAAACAGACATTTTCAAGTTAAATGGAGCCGTTGCATTCCATGTTGTCAAACAGCACATATTGGTAATTCTGAAACTCTTTTCCACATGTTTTTCAGAACACAGTTTTTTTCTGAAAAACATGCTTTCCTAGAACCACACTCAGTTCTGACAAAAATGCCTTTCCAAAAATGGAATAACAGACCAGCTCCAGTGCAGAGAGGATGCTGTTACTGTTGGTTAGCTCTCAGAAGACAAAATCTTAAAAACACTGCTAACTTCTGACTAACTGTGTTATGTGACTTGATGACTTTTAATATCAAAACACAAAATCTGAGTGATTTAACTGGTATCTGCTTTAGAAAGTTCTTTGGAGGAGCTCCAGGATACACCTCATGGAAATGGGTCAAGTAAATCTACATCTATGTGGCACAGCTCCTGATACTGTACCAGCAGCTGCAGAACCACTGGGAGAACTGAAGGATTTCATTTTCCACAACAGTACTTATAAGAGAGAGGAGAGACCTTTGGGTGTTAATAAATGAAATATGAAGTGATATTCAACATATGTTTAAAGATAGTTGTAGAGCCTCTATATGTGCTTGGACTGTTTACACAGGGGACTTAGCTCATCTGCTTTCAAAGATATCTTTCATTTTGTAGATCTACAGTACAATGCTACAATTTGCTATAGATGGCTGATTATGAGGCTGTTTCCCACACTCCTCAATGCTCAAGGCATGTGGAATCACATTTGTTTTCTTAGGAAAGATGATCACGATCAGCGGTTTTATCAGTATGTGTGCCCACCTACTGCATAAAGGTCCACTTTGTAGTTCCAAGAACTGACAGAATGCTTTAGTGAGATAAGGAAATATAACCATTCCTCTAGGGGTGGTTGACAGGGAGAAAAAAAAAAAACAAACCACCACAATTACCTCAGGGAGCCTTCTGAAAATTCTTGATTTCTTCTGCATTTCCCCTCTCAAAGACATGGGATACAAAATTGCATCATTCAGGATCCCTTGATAAGTACCAGTTTCCCACTCCCAAAGACCCAGTTTAGCTATTTAGATCAAAGATACATTAATTGGCAGAGAAGAACTTAAGGGGTGGAAAAATACATTTGAGTAGGCTAGGAATTAATGCGTTGGATAACATTCCTAAAGGATCCCTTAGAGTGCTGTTATCCCCTGCTGTGCCCTCATCTGATAAGTGGCTAATGGATTCTATACTTCTTTCTCCTTCTTCATTGTTGGACACTCACAGTTGCACAAGGTTGCTGGAGTGCAATACATGAAAAAGGTCATTCACTCCCCATAATCAGGTACGTTGGGGACTCTGTGCCAGTGGTGGTAACTGTCCCCTTGATGCTGTGAAGGCTTTTTATGACAGCCTATATCAGGAGGCTGCTGTGGCTTCAACACAAGCTGTGTGGCTCTTCTTGCTGCCCATCTGCTGCATCCTTATTTCCTTACCCGTGGTCTCTGCTCTGCACTCTTACCTGTGCTTCCTAAATGTCAGCTCAGCTCAACATGTCCTGTTGTAGAGCATCTGAGCTGTACAAGAGATAGAGCTCTTATCCCACAAGATGGGCTGGAGACCTTCTCCCTTTTAACTCCATTATTTACTGACATTAGCCTATACTTCTGATTAGAATGACGCTTTACCTCAAGTTAGTCTGATGAACTTACTTGAGGTACAACAAAATTACCGAAGTACTTCATTACTGACACCTACATAGCATTGAACCATACAGCCATTTTTTAATATAGATTTCCTAAGCCCTATATGAATGGTTGCCTACTCTGCAGAGCCTGGAGTTGTTAGCATCTGAATTGTTCTTCTGCGTGTTGCCACTAAAATGTCACTACTAAGCCCTCAGCTCATTAGGACTTCAAATCTAGGACTCAGCAAAAAAAAAAAAGATTATGTGGGGGTTTTCCCATGATTCAGACAATTCATACATGTAATATTTGAGTCCTTCTAACTCCTTTCTGAAAGCCATAACAGACGTTGTAACAAATAGTAGTTTTTTAGTTCATGTATATTATCTCAGTTCTAATGTTTTAAAAAAGGCTATCAGCTACCATCCAAACCAGTTTTGCATCATGATCCAGTATCTGAAGCCTTGTTAAGTAACATCCCATCTGCTAACCTATATCTCTAGAGTCATTTAAGCAGCTAATGTGAATGAATCAAATCATTCCATCTGTACTGTATCAATATTTGGGAACCTTTTTCTTACTTACAAATTTGTTCTTTGAAAGAAAGAATTTTATTTTTTTTTTCCAGAGAGTGCACCACATTGTCTGATAATCCACTTCCCATAACGTTCTTAATCCTACACCCTCTTGCAAAAGTAATAATTGCTGATGGAAAGGATAATTTAGGCTATGCATTTAATGTACTGGTAAGTCAGTGTTGAACGAGACATGAGGAGGAGGAACCATTGTTATACAGGCAGCCTTTCCATAGACATTGGTATCCTGAAGACTGTAAGTACAGAAGCCCCTCTCAGAGGAGATTTTGTCTGCTTACTCTCACATTGCAGCTCTTGCTACATTATTATGAGAACTGTGTCAGACCACCAATGCTGCTTTTTAGTTTCTAGACCTGGGCACATCTAAATCATTGTACAGGGGCTAGAAAACATATATTTTCATTTCCATAGGCAAGACCTATATGCAGCATATAGATTGCATGGCCCAGAAAGATCTCCCTTTCGTTAAGTCAATTTTTCCTAGTTGCTTTTGAGAATAAAATTTCAATTATATGTATGCCTTACCCAGATTATAATCATGCACTTGTCCACTACAATAAAATTAATTTTCATAAGGCTGTCGATTCACGTAGATACACATATGGGCACAAATAGAATCCTTCCTGAAGCACCTTGCATTCATTTACAACTTCAGTCTTTTTCCACCAGAATCTTAATCAATAGACACTAATCAAAAAAGCAGTAGTCTCAACTATACAACTATACATTGAAAAACAGCTTAGAGTCATTCATAAATGTTTCTCTAACAGGAAGGTGGATTTATGTCTTCAATACTTATCAGGAAGATTTTTTAATAGAAAAAGAAGGCTTCTATAAGAAGATGATAAATAATACTAAAATTGAAAATATATTATAATATAAAATAAAAACATTAAATCTTTTGCTTACCATTTGGGCATATCAGTAAAAATATTTCAAAGTCAAAAAAATTAATGGAAAAGCAAAATTGTTAATCCATTGTAAAACCTCTCACAGGTATCTCAGAGGAATAATAGTTGTTTATCCTCTTGCTATGGTAAGAATATTAGAAACTGTGAAGTCAAAGGCCAATTTCCTAATCGGATGGCATTTTGAGAGCTATTTTATTTACAGATCCTATGCAGTTTAGAACCAAAGCTGAAATAAGTCTCCATCTTCTGGGGAAGCAAGATGGCATTCTGCTAAATGCTAGAATTTTATCATTTGAAGGGGGGAGGGGGGGGGGAGCAAAAAGGAAGCAACCAGCGAGACCTAAGAATATAAAAGCATTTGAGATCTCAGAAGGAGTTTAAATCAATGCACTGCCACAGTTACAGCACAGATGAAAGAGCCTGCTGTCTCAATTGCCAAGAAACTACTTAGAAACTCTTACTTTGATTTTTCTTTTTTGGTAGTCCGTTACATTACCACTAAATACAGTATATGGGGACATCACTGCTTTGATGTACAGCTACAATAAATGGAAACTAATATGGTAGAACAGTCAAGCAATGTGATTAGCGTTTGTATATACAAATATATACCCATCAATCTTCTTCCCTCAAGACTGTATCACTGCCACCCATCTGCTTCCTTACTGTTACTTTTGTTTTCATAAAAATTGCAATTATTTTACACCCATATTATGAAAAGCAAAACATATTTTGGAGGGTTGTAAAAGTTAAAATTTTCTCCAAGCTAATGTCTTCTACCACAAATTCTTTGTTGGCAAAGGGTTTTAAAGAGGACCATGACTGCTACCAGGCATTGCAACATTCTTGTTCTCACAGCTCTACTCACACCAAGAATACTTACACATGTTACAAAGCAACACGTTATTAAACGGCTGGATTCTCTGAGCTTCTCCAGCCTTTTGCAAGGAACTAGCAGTATATGAGATTATAGATACACTACCTCTTGTTAGTTGAAAGTAGTGGAGGGAAAAACTAATACAAACACATCTAGATCTGCATGTCCTCTGCCAATTCTGCTGGAATCCCTCTATTGATGGAATAGAAAGAATGCAGGTGGGGCTGGGGTCCGTTTTTGGCACCATCTTCCCCACCATCACCTGTTTAGCTGGGATTTCTCCATATAATAATAATGAGTTTATGTAAAAAACTGAAGGTGTTGGGATAAGAGAGAGTGAACAGATTAATGCCTGGAGTATGTTGTTTCCTCTTTCTAGTGTTACAGAAAATATTTTTTTTTCTGCAGCATCCTTTAATGGGAAAATGCTAGAACAACTCTGGACAGGAATTGCTTTAGTGAGTGATCTGGCTGGAAATGCCTCAGCCACTTTGTCTGGGTTCTGCACGAATGGCATGGGTCTTTCACACAGTCCCCCAGGATATGCCAAAGTTTGGACAGGAACCACATCCAATTTTGTAGAGAGTAAAACAAAAATAAAATTGAATGCCTCAATTTTTTTTCTTGTTGCTCCTAGAAATACAGACTATGGACAAAACCTAAAAGGTCTTACATGGACAGAGCTCTCAGTAAATGGTACAGGGGATTTGCCTCAGTAAAGACTTCAGAAATTGGCATCTCTTTATTGTGTAAAGATTCTGCTAAAAGCAAAGGCATTTGCAATGTTTTATAACTGGTGTGGTAGTTCCTGTCACCAATAATGAACTTTTTCTTCAAAATATGTAAATTAAACGTTTCAGATTGATGTCAGTGATTAATAACAATAAAGTAACCCTAAAATTCTTTTTACGCAATAATAATCTCCTCCCAATGTACTCCAGGTCCTCAATTAAGATTTGTAATGGCTCTAGATCCTTTGACAAAGTTAGGCTCGGTATTTATGTTTATTTAGTACTAGAGCAGACAGGTCATTTCTTATGCAAGACATCAGCAGAGACCTTTGCATGCCTCTCCCATCATTGCATTTTGCAGAACAGTTTCACACAGAGCCTTAGCCTGTGGTTCATTTCACATTCCCATTCCCCAATGAGATCATTTAGTGTATGTTTGATTTACCAGCAGCAAAGCAGTCATTGTATCTTTTAGTATCTCAGGCATGTCTGTACAGATTAGAACTGTAACCTACAGTTGCAATTTATACTGTGAAGAGTTTTAGATTTCAGAATACTGAGCGCACGATATAATTGATCCTACATAGCACGTTGGCCTGCTTGTCTCTTTTGGGGCATAATGGGCAATCATTGGAGTCTGGATTTGGGGGAGAGGGGAGAAGGTCAGATGTTAAAAATGAAATTGTAGCAGTTCTACTGCCAGTGCAGAGCCAGGCAATGCAGTAAAACCAAGCTTGGGTAAAGTTTTCTCCCTTTATATTAGTGCAGTATGAATAATATATATTGCCTTCCTAAGTAGAAAAAAAATGTAGCGCCTTTCTCGTCTAGCCGAAGTTCTGGTGCAAGGCTAGAGACAAACACAAGCAAGACAGCAGGACAGCACTTGTCAGCAGGACAGCTAGCAGCTTCTTGTGATCTGGACCTCACTCTGTCCTGTAGGTTGCTCCCAGGGCCTGTCTCTCCCAGAGAAGAAAAAGCTACTTTCTATCTAAACGTTTCAGGTTTTCACACCCAGAAAATTAGGTACCAGCAGAAGCCGGGGCTCAACATTTAGCTTTGCAAGGGAGGGGAAGCATGCCCGTTCCCAGACCCAGCAGCAGGAGCAAAGTGGGGGCATTAATGATGTGTGGAGATGGGCTGGTTCAGTTCTTCTGTGATTTTTCCGGATGCGTGAGTTTGAGTCTCACCTGGTCTATTGCCCTGCCACTTCTCTTTTGCTGAGAAGAGGGCACGGTGTCATTTAAACTGGTGATTCAGAGGCAGCCAGGTATGATGCTAAAAACCTCTCTCTGTGGTGTAGAAATTGTCATGGCTGATGGATCAGGGGGGCCTTTTATCTTGACTTTGTTCACCACCTTTTAAAATGCAGCAAAGGTTTGTACATTGATTCATGGAAGATATGGTAAGCCTAAAACACAAATCTCGTCATCAGATATGTGCAACATAACAAATTTCAATGTTCAGAATGTTTTGAAAATTGCCAAAACCATTTGGCAAAACTATTTCTGTTGGGTTTGCATGTGTTAATGTTTGAATTTCTCATGTTCTAGGAAAGGCCCATAAACATAAACACTTGCTTTTATCACAGCGAAATCAGTGAATGACATGTCTTTGGTTAATTAACTGTACCATTGGGCACCATAGTCATAAGGCTCCTATAGAAGAGGAGAATCTTCTCAAACTACTTGCTAATTCTAAGTCTCTCCGTTTCAGATAACATTTTTCTTTCATTCAGAGATTTACATTTTTCTTAAAAAATTGTATTTTGCCTTCACTTTTGGAACCCACTTGGCTTTCCAGGGAAGACAAAAAGTGCACTGTACATAGACTCATAGGGGTCAAATGTTAGCTCTTCGTTTGATATCATCTTCTGCAAATTTTTATATTATTGCAGTTCATAACACTGCACCACAAAATGGAAAACAGTAAAAGCCTCTTTATTTATAAGGTTATTGCAGGTATCCTCCAGTGTATCTCATGTGTATACATCCTGTCAAAATATTTCAGGATTTTGACAACGGTGCTTGAATTTGTTTCAAGTGACATGACATGGCTTTTAACTGTATTTTTTTTTAGTTTTAGTATTTTTAAGAATAGCTAATAAAAGTGTTACCCATGCACTAAAAAAATAGAGAATCCCTTGGTGAACAAACAGGTTTAAATAAGCATCAGTTGAGTTTTGCAGTTAAATAACCTGTACAGGAAATTATTATTATGTTCTCTATAATTGTTCTGGAAAAAAAAAAGTATTGAAGTCTATGGAAAGCGCTAAAGACCTAATTAATGCCCACACTGTTTCTCCAGAGAAACAGATTTTGTGTAATATAGATGCACTTCATAGGAAATGTTCTTGTGTTTATTTTATAGTTTGCCCTTATTTTTTTCTTGTACAGCTGTAGTGCATGGTATTTTACAATGTGATGTGTACTGGGAGTCCTGGTGGATGGCAGGCTCTCCATGCGCCAGCAATGTGCCCTTGTTGGCAAGAGGGCCAATGGAATTCTGGGCTGCATAGGGAGAAGTGTGGCCAGCAGGTCAAGTGAGGTCATTCTCCCCCTCTGCTCTGCACTGGTGAGGCCACAACTGGAATACTGCATCCAGCTCTGGGCTCTTAAGTTCAAGAGGGACAGGAATCTACTGGAGAGAGTCCAGCTTAGGGCAACCAAGATGATTAAGGGATTGGAGCACCTCCCTTACAAGGAAAGGCTGAGAGAGCTGGGGCTCTTTAGCCTCGAGAAGAGAATCCTGAGAGAAGACCTTATCTATGTTTACAAGTTCCTAAAGGGTGGGGTGAAGGATGATGGAGCTGGACTCTTTTCAGTGGTCTCCAGCGAAAGTCTGAGGGGGAATGGGCATAAGCTGGAACATTGAAGTTCCACTCAAATATGAGGGAAAACTTCTTTACAGTGAGGGTGAAAGAGCACTGGAACAGGCTGCCAAGAGAAGTCGTGGAGTCCCCTTCTCTGGAAATTTTCAAGACCCGCCTGGATGCAGTCCTCAGTGATGTGCTCTGGGAAATCCTGCTTTAGCAGGGGAGTTTGACTAGACGATCTCTAGACGTCCCTTCAAATCTGTCTAATCCGTGAAACCTATCTTCAGAATTGCAAGTTGTATTATCATTTCCAAAATGTGAAAAGCAATTCTGTATTTCCTGTAGTTTTTCAGTGTTAATGTCAATTATGATCCAAGGTGTGTTTTCATATCCAAGGAGTGTGGATGTGTTTGTGCATGTGTACACACCCATGTTCTTAAATAGGATTATGTGTGTATAAGTGTAGATACTATCAGGAGCATTCTTTTCAGCTTTTAAAATAAAAGCTGGATCAGCTGGATCAGCTGAAAACACTGACACATCTGGAATTTCAGAGCATTTCAGGGACTGACAATTAATGGTACTCAATCAACCCTGCACTTCGTCATTGATGGATGATAATGAGGTGTTCAGAGAACAGTCAGGGCTTTTTTAGTTACTTGTCAGTTTGTTTGGGGATCTCTGTGGGTTTAAATCTGAGTTGATACCCATGAAGTGTCCCAGAAGAATTTGTGTAAATGGTTAGACTATTCTCTGTGTCAGTAGTTTTATGTTTACCTTTTAAGCTCTGCGGGTTAGGGATCATTGTGTATGTTTATAAAGCTATATTGATATCTAAGTTTCTAAAGTATCTAAAATAAAGTGCCCTGGCTTCCCAGTAACACTGCATGGCAAATGGTGATTACCAGAAGGGGACCAGTCTTCTGCATCTGACAATGCAGATGCAATGGCCACAAACTGGAACACAGGAAACTCCATTCAAATATAAGAAAAAGCTGCAAGGGAGAATGAACATTGGACCAGGTTCCCCAGAGAGGTTATATAGCCTCTGCATTTGGAGATATCCTAACCCTGACAGGATACAGTCTTGGGTAGCCTCCTCTAGTTGAACCTTCTCTGAGCTGGGAGGCTGGACAAGACAATGTCTAGAGATGCCTTGCAACCTCAGGAAGACTGTGGTTCTGTGATTTGCTTGACTGAGACCTAACTGAATATGTCTGTGCTTCCTGAACACAGCAGGCTGGAGAATACCACTGTCTGTCTGCAGGCAAGGATCTGAGCAGGACTGATGGTTTGCCAGTGTGCCTGGCATGCTCAGCATCAGCGCCCTAGTAGGCACGCTTGGGGCTGAGCTTGCAGGCTTACTTCTGAACAGCCTTCACATCTGGTCTAAGGGCTGCTGTTAGGAAACCTAGTTATTGAGTCCTTTTTTTCCTGAACCACAGTGGTGGTATCATGACATAGGATTAAGCAGCCAATTAATATCCCGAATTCTTGTAGTTCTTTCCCAGTGAACTTGCAGGGAGGGTTATCTGATAATCAGTAAGTCCAAAGAGCTTGTTAATTCCATATGCTCCTCTGCCAGGCTGTTGCTAATAACTGGCATTTCTTAGGTGTGCAGTGCCATCCAGAATCAAGATTTCACTGTTATTGATGACTACTGCACTGGACTGCGAGCTCTTCTTTACTTGAAAAGCATTGAGGAACTTGAAGACTGGAATGGACAGAGTCCTGCAACCATGCAGCATCAGAAAGGAAAACCAGTACCTCGAATTGCTGATCTGGTGGGAAAGGTATGTTGTTTCACTGCCATTCCTATATGTTGACACTATGTCTTGGCTTTGAATGTAATTCCATAATCACTGTATGCAATTTCTGCACCCTACTTGGTTAACCATTACTGCTCTAACAATTAGTCACCAAGTCTTTTTCCTTCTGAGTATTAACAAATATCTGAGGGAAGCTTAAATAGACTTGAAATAACTTGATATGGGATAAAATTTTTACTGTAAATAAGATCTCTCAACTTGATTCACAACATCATGTTTTTAAAAAAAAGTGTAGGATACAAAATTACCAACACATTGGAACAAGTTCTGGAACTGCTTGTTTCAATGAAACTCAACTTGATTCAGACTGATTTTAATATTGTGCCAGAAGTTCTTGAGTATTCCAGCCAGGGTGCAACATTCAGGAAACCCCCTAGCACTAGATGTGACCAGCTGAGACAACTTGTCACAAGCCAGCTTTTAGTTGGAACACTAGATTCAGTAGGATCATCATACCTGAGCATCTCATGGTCTTTCACGTGTGCTGACTCCCAAAACCTCTGCAAGGCAGGGAAGTTCCAGGTGAGGAAGAGCGACACCAAATAATTTAATAGATTCCACAAAATCATTTAAACCTAGAAAGTCTGTGGTGGGATAGGAACGTAAACTAGGGTCTCTCTGCAGTCCTAACCTCCAGACTGTCTTTCCTTTCTGCTCTAGTAGTTCTACAAAAGCACCTTTGGAGATTTTTGCCAGGTGCAATGGGTCTGCAGCCGCCTGCTCACCCCTCCACCAGGGCACCAGCTGATCCATGCTGAGAATCAGGGAGGTGTAACTGGCTTCCTACTGATGCCCCGCTGCCTACTGCTCTAAGCAAAATACCTGCACAGCAGGGAAGCTGAGCTTTTGTTTCTGGTTACTAGAGGGGATCACTTTGAAGACTGATTTCAGTTATAAATCATGCCTATTGATTATCCTTCCAAAAATCTGATATAACACTGTTGAAAATGTTGTAAAAAGTAAAGAATTACAAAAGAATAGGATTTGGAGTGTCAAATGCCTCCAAATCTCTGCTTATCGTTGCTGATGACTGGAGTTGGATTTAGCAGGAGATTAGAGACCCCTATATTGTTGTTGTTCTCTGTGGAGCTCTGAAAATTATAACATTACCTTCCGGGAGAAAAGACAATCCTATTTCTAAAGCTCTGGATAATACGCTGCTTAAAAATAAAACGAGATATAAGCAGTTTCATTTTCATCTACTTATGTTAAGCAGTTAAACCAGGCTCAAAGGGTTATATCTAAACTTCCTTCCTTTAACACCTGTAGAAACATACACAGCATTTCCGACTCATGTAACAGAGATTTGTTGTAATTCTTCTCTAAAGTTGCATCCAGTGTTCTATCTTTGTATTACATTTGTATTTTACTAAACAGACAACCATTGTCAAAGATGCTTCTCATGTCCTTTTGAATGAGAAAAAAAAATAATTCTTAGTCTTTTGCGCTTGTCAGTACATCAATAATTAACTTTAAAAAGGTAACGTGAAAAGCTGCTTTAAGGAAGCATTTAATAATTCAAAGGAATCTTAACTTGAAACAGGTCACATGAAAAAGAATTAAAAACAAAGCCCTATGTAATCCTGTCTGGCTGGCACTGTTAGACATGTAAAATGAACAAGGCACACAGAATATAACTGATTGTATATTTGATTGCCTTTAGCACTGAGATATATCATTGGATCATTGCTACTAAATAATAACATATAAAGTTAACCAGGCTGCATCATTGATACAGTAGTGATATATTTTAGGCATAAGCTCAGGATGGCTGTTAGTCCAGGAATGAACATTCAAGGGAAAAGGAAGAAAAATAATACAGCATGGGTAAAAGGAAATACCATGATAAATGATCCTACTAGGGGCAATCAAATACAAAGGCTTGATATCATTAATATTTATAATATCATAATTAGCAAGACTGTACCTAAGCAGTGTTATTAGTGTAACTAATTATGTTATCATAAACTAAGTTTGCAGTATTATAGGAATCAGTATTCTTACCTTCATAAATTATTATCAATATTGGATTTCATGTCCTTGTGCCTAGTAAATTTAGTTAAGTACTGTAGTTTCATCTAGATTCAAACACAAATATCTAGTTTGCTTGGCAGAAAGTCATAGCACACACACTTCTGGTTCTCCTTCTAAAATAAATTCACTAAGAAGCATGCCATTGCTCTCTATTTGGAAAAGAGAAGATAGCCTGTAGATGTGATGTATATGTTCTCATCCATAGAAGTAACGTGTAGGAATATATATGTTATACACAGAGTAAAATGTGAAAGCCCAAATCCTGCATTATGGTATAAAAAGATTGTAAGAAGCTGTCCAAGTTTGAGAAGCCCTATGCCCTATGAAAAACTGAACAGCAAATACTGATGAACTTCTGCATTCAAAAAAACCCCTGAAGATGCTAATTTTGATATGTTGTATTTTTGGTGCAGTAAATGTAAAAATATAAAGGAATCATTGCCCATTTGCTACAAAATTCCTATTAATTTTCATATAGAATCACAGGGATAAGCTGTTCAGGCAATTAACAATTTAATGAGAAGGAACTGAGGGACAAGAATAATTTTCAACAATGTCAAGAACCTTCTGATTGTATACAAATTCATTGACCCTCTCCCAGTTTTTAATAGATTACAGGTAGGACCAGTCCTATTCCCAGCTAAGTATGTTCATAACAGTATTTATTTTGATTCACAGTGCAATATTGAATGTTAATGACCGTAGTTTTATATAGCAGTGCACTATTCTTTTGAAAATTCATTTTCTTTTCCGGTTTCAACATCGAACAGATGCTGAGTGCAAAATGCTGCCACAGGAGAGTGACACAGTAGAGTTTTGTCATGAAATATTGTGGTATTTGATGACCAGAGTAAACGAAAAGATAAATACTTTCTTCTAAATGGTACACCTGACATCAAACTGAAGCTGTCTTGCCATGCAGTCACCAGATAAATGACAAACTGAACAGCTATCACTGTCAGTTGTTACATTTATCACAATAATTTCCTTCCTAAGTAGAAAGAATACTAAAAATACTGTGCTAAATAGTGTAATATAATAAGCAGTTTAATAGGAAACACATCAACTTTTGGTTGAAAAAGAAAATAATTTTGATTAGTACCTGTTCATGCTTCTGGATTAATGAAACTAATACTTTCATCTGATAATTTATAGCCTTTAACATATGAGAAGCATCATAGCACTGGAAAATATTTTGGAAACTTGGTGGTTCTATGTTTTTCTCTGTAGCAGATTGTATTTTTTCATATATAAACCCTAAATTTACCATTTTTGAGCCAGCTAGTAGATATTTTCTGATCGTCTTTTCCGTAGTGCTGGCTTTTTCCCTTTTGCTAACACAGCAGTTGCTGCTGGAGTCAATTCTTGCCATTGTCCAAGATGTGACCTGTGGTACTACACTGCCTGTAATAGTAATAAGATTCCCACCTCGAAATGCTAACCTCAGTCATGGCTTCCAGTCACCGGGTGATACTGTTTTCCATAGCTCCACCAATTTTATTCATTCTTTCCTGCGGTTGTAACCTTATCCATAACTGCTCCAAAGACAGTCCTAGCACAGGTGCTGCATTCAGACTCGCAAAGGTGGACAAAGCCAGTCTTCTAGACTTCCTTGCTCATTGCTTTTCTGCAATTTATTTAGTTGTTGGTTTGGGGTTTCTTTCTGTGGGAGGACTTGACATTTGAAGCCTTGACACAGATGACTGTCATTAATATCACCTCTGAATCACCTTTCCATTAAATGCATGGAATAAAACTTGTCAGCTTGTCTCAGCTCTAATCTCAGCTTGCAAATCTCGACATTGAATGGCAAGGTAATGATGACACCACACTGCTTCTCATTGACTCCCTTGAGGAAGAACTTTTGTAAAAGCACACTTACCTCAGCATGAATTTAGGACTGAGATCAAGTGCATGATGCAATCAGGCAGACAGTTAAGATGTAGAGCGTGCTCTTACAACCCAAAGTTATTAGGGTGGCTGCATATGAGAGAGGAAGAGCACAGGTGGGATCCTTATAATCCAAAATTAACATAATTATGTTTTAAAATGATGTTCCTGAGTTTCTCAGGAAGACATATGACCAGGAGCAATAAAGGTAACTGTTCTCCCTAGGTATCTGGATAAGGTACAATATTCCCCAGAGTTTTGAACTCCTGGGTGTAGTCTCTGTCTCACCTTGTCTGTTTATTACAGAACTCTTTTATTAGTTGCTCACTGATCTTACTCCAGAGAGCTGAAGTGATTATGTCCCAGAAATGCACTGATGTCAGCCGGTGGTCAAAGAAGTGGTATAATGTTTTTTCTGTATAAACTTCCACCTAATGTCAGCCACAAAAATCATACTTAACACAGCGGCCTTTATACGTGCCAGGTAACTGAACATTAGAAATATAGCAGTGCATTCAGTTGATAGGTGTGGGTTTATAAGAAGAGGTAAACATAAATGAATGTTTCGTACCTTGCTTTCAGCAGCAGAAGTTTTGCAAAACCTGGCCTTTATTTGATCATGTCACAAGGTTAAAAATTTAAAAAGAAGAAAAAATAATAATTTAAGCATTGATTCCAGAGGTATCCAGAATTCAAAACAAACTGGTTTTCATAGTGGATCCTCCTCAACTGTTAAGGTTGTGCTGTACCGAAAAAATCTTAAAAACATATCTGATAAAAACACATTCATGGAAGGTGGCTTTCTCCAGCAGACAGATGAGAGATAATGATCCTGAACATGCACAATGTTCAATGAACTTCAGTGAGAATTCTCATCACCTTAAATTTAGCAAGCTGCTGAGTTTGTTCTCTGAATGTGTGGAATTTCCATCTAGACTAAAATACACACTTCCTCAAGTATCTATGGGTACTAATAACTGAGTCTTCTGAACAGTACAAACCTGCTAAATTCTAACTTGATTGCAGTAAAGTCTAAACAGGCCTTTGTATGGCAGAGAAAAAAATCTTGCTATACCATCAAGATTTCATATGAAATAAAAAATTAGTTCTTCTATTAAATAAATAAATAAAATGTGAAGGCCCAGCCATCCAAAAACACTATTGCAACACATGCAGCAAGTTTTGGCTGTCTTCAGATTCTTCAAGACCTCTGACTGCCTTCACTGAGCAGAGGTTTTCACCCTTCATTTTTTGAAGTGCTCCTTGTTCAGGAAGGCAAATTTGTCCAGTATGGTAAAGAACTGTCCCCTTGTTTCCAGCACTGCATAAAGAAGTGTCATGGTTTAGCCCCAGCAGGCGACCAAGAACCACACAGCCATTCGCTCACTCTCCTCAACCCCAGCAACGGGATGGGGGGAGAATTGGATGAAAAAGGCAAAACTTGTGGGTTGAGATAAAGGCAGTTTAAGAGAACAGAAATGAAAGATAAAAACAACATTAATACTGCTAAAGGATTATACAGACAAGATTCATGTACAGCTGCTCAGAGAGGAACCTGAAGGTCTGCGCGCTCCCGAGCAGCAATTCCTGCCCCCCGGCATCCCATGGTATCCAGTACTGGTTTTGCTAGGTTTGGGTCAGCTGTCCAGGCTGTGTCCCATCCCAGCTCCTTTTGACAATTAACCCTATCCCTGCCAGAACAAGAACAAGAAGACAGAACATATCTGGCCATATCCAGAAATATGGACCAAATGGTAGTATATAAATTGCAATAAAAAAATTAACATTGATGAAGGAACCCTTTTTCCCATATTGGCACCATTAATTCTGAAGAAGAGTCAGAGAGGGGGGAAATTAATTTTAGGCTTTTTGATCCCTTTTTGCCATTAGCTAAGCCTTGCACCTGAAATGCAGCTCTCAGCCAGGAAAAGCCTCTGAAGTGTAAGCCAGTATTGATCAAGAAAGCTCTTGGTTTAGGATATTATGGGAACTAATATCCTAATAACTTAGTTTAGGATATTATGTGCATCAGCACACTCAGGGACTGTTGCCACATATGCTTGTTGGCTTGACTGAAAATAAGGCTCTGCCAAAACATACTTGAACCATCATCTGTAGGCAGGTGAGGAAGTAAGTACTTTCCTCCTGCTTCCCCCTCCTCTCTCTTTTCCCTTCTCCCCTGACGTGATGAAAGGTCTTCACAGGTGTGGCTCCAGGTGGGAGCCTGATGGTTCCTCGGCGGAGCATCACCAGCAGTGTTTTGGGGAGTGCCAGCAGAGCACCCCACTGAGCAAGGCACACTTAACGTGTTTGTTGCCATTGGTGAACCTTCCAGCATTTGCAAGCCGAAAGCAATTATGAGCAATCCCTGGCCTGACCAATTTTTAGAAAAAAAAGGACCTCTCTGACATTATTTTTTTTTCTTAACTGGTCTATTATGGAAGTTTATGTTGTGATTATCTACAGTGCAGTTTCTCACAAAGTCTGGAGGTTGTTCCATTAAATGTATCTTCCCTAACAGTGAAGCCATTTGCAGTAGAAATGGATAAAACAAAAGGAACTAGGATTATTAAAGTGGATTTAAAGTAGTTTAAACTTTGTGGGTTTTATATGTACTGTATGCTAAATTTGCTTCGAGCACTGAGTTTAAAGTTTCATATTCACAGCCAGTAAATGTGGCTATTAAGAAACAATGTATTCACGTTAACTCCTTGGCTGTAGCGGTTTTAGTGCATTCACTGCTGGCAACGGACATCAAGCCAGGAAAATCCAACTCCTGATGCAAAAGGATTTAAAAAAAAAAATCCAGGCACTGCCAAAAATACATAATTCTTTTTTTGTACTCTGCAGTTTGTTTTACTTAGGGAAACGGCCTGGTCATACCCTGCAGCATGCATTCATTACAGTGATCTTTGACTGGCAGATGCAGACTAATAAGATGCATATTTTAGTGCTTATTATAATACCCTGTCCAAAAACAACTTGACAAATTTGTGATTTCGACAGTATCTCATTTTGCTGGCTGCAGTGCTCTGTGATTGCCTGGTCCACGTGGCTTGCAGATTATGCATACCACCAATACTGCTCATTAAAATGGCCACAGTTCACCAGTTTCGGTAGCTTGGAACGAACTTGGAATGAATTATTATACAACAAAGAGGCTGCTGTCATGCAGAACAAAAGACAAGCAAAAGAGAGCTTTGGCTTAATGAGGCTAAGTGAGTGTCTCCCCTGCATCACCAGCTACTTGACGGCCTTTGAGCATGGATTTTTTTCTCCACAGGCCAAAACCTTTGGTCTATTATTTTGTGTTTATGCACCTTGAGGCTAATATACATTTTAATATGCTGCACATGGAGAAAAAAATCAGCCATTAGATTAGAACATGTGCACTCCCTGTTAAGTTAATGACAGCCGAACATAGAGATAAATTTAGGTTTTCATATTTAATTATAGCACAGCGCAGTACGTTTAGCAAGGATAAATTGCACTATTATTATGCTTCATTTTTTTTGACATCTTTTCATATTAACCATGCACACTTACCCCCACTTCCTCCCCAGTGTCACACATGTCTCTGTGCATCATCCTTCTCTAACAACATTAATTTTTTATTCTGTACCATTGTATATGTATTGTTGTATTTGTTACTTAGGGTTAGCTTGCTAGTTCGATAAAATCATTCAAAACACCACTTGTGTTAGGTGATCTACATAAGCAATAAGGACAGGAAAGACATAAAAGAACTGGCCTGCATGGCCAGACGTGGCTTCTCACATCTGGTCGCAGAGCAGGGGTTCCCAGCCCTTCTCCCCTGGATGCCTTTAGCGGAGCAGTAGCCCCTTTCTCAAGCAGCTGAATTAGAAAAGCCAGAGAAATAATGCATGGAAGGTTGAATGAGTTCTACAGACATTTGTAGTTGGATGATATTAATGTGGACAATGATGGTGTTAATATAAAATGTCTCTATTCTGAAGAATTTAGCACTGATTTATTGTATGGGAATTAAATCAGAGCTAATGTTGCTGGTGGTTTGTGCTGTTTGTTGGGGCTTTTTATATGCATTACCTCTGTTTGTCAGAGCTGTTGCTCCAAGAATAGCACCAGGAATTAGGCCAGACTTCAGCCTTATAGACGACAATATGAAATTAAATGTAGAGGCAAGCCAGCATGCAATTCAGCCTTTGCTTGTCCTCATCAAGTTTTAATGCCAATATTTGACAATTTCTGTGCTGCCATGAACTTGATGGTTATGTTGGGCTATTTGTTACTACCTAAGAGAGCTTTTAGATTTGCTTTCAACTCTGGGCTGAGCTATTGAGGTAGCTGTGGTTTGTGAAAAATATGTTTGCATGCTTCTCAAAATTAAGGAAATACTGCTATTTTCCCAAGTGGATTAGAGCAGGTAATAACTCATAGGAAGAAGATTTTCCTCCTCCCGCTGTGTGTATAAGCAAGTAGAAGATATTATGCTACAGGCGTATTCCTAGATTATTCCTTATTGGATAGTTGTTTCGTGACAGAAGACACTGTGGCTTGATGACCAGAGGGTCATGACAGGAATAATAATCACCATATGAAAGGGTGTCTGGATCTCGGTGATAAAGCATTCCTCATCACAATCAGTCAGCACTTGCTGGTGCAAGAATTTTCCTCAATGGCAGAGATCAGCTTTTTCATATTCATTGACAGCAAATCAGTCTCTCACTCTACCTCTCGCTCTCCTCCCTCCCTCCCTCCCCTTTCTCCAACCTTCAGTTCTGTACCAGCTTTTACTGCCAAAAAGATTTTTCTTTGTCAGGTGAAACTCACGGAGTTTGGGAATGTTTAGGACAGTATTCATTGAATTGATATTAGTTGCAGTGCCTTATGCGTTGCATCCTCACCGAGTAAAGCCCTGGTCAGTAGTGACTGATAGCTAATTGTCTACAGTTCAAGCTCCAGAATGTGTGTCAGCAATTAATTTATGTGTGCAAAACTCTTCTCCCTGATTTTGTAAGTGCAGATTTTGATGCAAATTGCATCTGTGAAAGAAAGGTTGTGCCTTTCAAAATGTAAGCTATAATTACTAGTCTGAGAACCTGATGATATGAAATTCTTCCTCTAGATTCTGCCCCTACTGAGAGAAGTCATCTATTAACAATATTGTGTATTTCTAAGCAGTACTTCTAACCGTCTTTTTATTCATTAAGCACTGGTAAAATGTGTGATATTATACAAGATGTAGTGTTATGGAGTTGCAGGCTATATCCTACAGACATCCAGATGGCTGAGAAACATCTATGCAATCAGACATGTCTCTTTGGTATCTACAGGTAGCTATTATTAGGAAAACCTGCTTTTATTTATGTGCTCCCATTTTGTTTATGGTACTAGTCACAGATGTACTTACTGATGTGCATGTAAAGACTTGGGCTTTTAGCTTCTGAAAGAATCATGGTCGGTTTAAGCTTCTCATGTAAGAAAGTCTGTGGTATTTGTGATAGACGGCAGACTAAGTATTCATTTTCAGCCTGTTCAAGAACTGTGTTATTCTTGTGCTAGTTTTGAGAGGAATTTTGACTGCAAGATCTCTTAATTATCTTAGGAACATATTTGGCCCTTATGCACAGCCCTAAGCGTAGTGACGTACACAGATGTATGAAAAATCCAGAAGGAGTGATTTATGGGTAGGGACTAAAGAAGATATAACTCTTAGGTGTCCATATGTCCTGCCTAAATGACGTGTGTAAACGTAAGAGGTGGAGAACTCAGTGGTCTACAAATATTTGAAGCAATTGAGACAGAAGGAGTGAGAACTCAACCAAGACTGATGAGCTGAATTGGAAAAAAGAGGAAATATTTAGGAAAAGCAGGAGGAATATTATCCTGTCTGGAAAGAAAGCCCTTTTGTAGAAATTATGGTGGTTTCGTTCTGGGTTGCTGAGACTAAAGTTAGGGAGGACTTTTAAAACTTGAATGCATGAAGTCTAACAGAAGTACTGCTGGGAGAAATGTCCGGTTGCCAGCAGTACGTACTGGACATGTAGACTTTTCCTGTCTGATTTGCACAAGCTAGCCTATGGTGCCTTCCAGCTGCACACTGGGGGCTATCCTTGAAGCCACAGCATCTTAAAAAATTATTCAGACAATAACTCAGTACAAGCCAATTCTGCTAACAGTATCTAACAAGATGCAATTGAAATGTCTTTTTTGTTTAAAGATTAAGATCATACTTAAGGAACTTAAATATGATTATGTCCTTTCCCACCTATTTTATTTTTATTGCTAAAAAAACCCTTGAAGGTTTTTCAGGAATCTTGTGTGGGTTTGATCCAACCACATGGATGCCTCAGCAGTACTTCTGGAGTTTTTATGGACAAATGGGTTAAAAATGTGTTTCTGTTTCATTGCCCATTAGTCATACGTTGGCACAGGGCAACTGTCCCCAGTAACTGCACAGAGCTGTTGGGCACACCATTTCTAAATGTAGGAGTTGAGAAAAGAGATTTCTGCACTTTGCTGACCTATTCATGCTGTACAGAATTCATTAAGGCCCAGGAACTGTGTTTGGGTTGTTCCAGGGAACAATTACAGCCAGCCTGTAATCTGCTGCTCCGCAGCACATTGGGGCTCTGTAATAGTTTGGAGGGGCCTGGCAAGAATTTTATTGATTTCTTGGGATCTCATTCAGGCTGATTGCACTTGGGTACTCTGATGGCTGATGCTTAAGAACACCAACCCTAGCTGTTATTAAGAAGGTGTGTCTAATTCTCACATAGGTAGGACCTTGTTTGCCCTTCATTCAATTCAGCAGACAAGTTTTAATGAAATAGCACCCTTTTATTTTGTATGCCACAGCTCTGCCTTTGATTGCTACATTTGGAACTATCCAGTGTAAGTAAGTCAATGTATAACCCATATATTGGTCAGGATATGTCATATCATATATCTGTTCTTTCATTCATCATTTTGTCTCTTTCCTTTTCGACTGCTTGGAATAATTAATGCAGTTTTTTATATTACTATGTTGTATTTCTTCCAAGTTGCTGATTTATTTATACATAAAAGCTATAAAATACCTTGTTGTTTTATACAGTATGTCTGGATTCATGAGAAACCCAGAAGTATATCACTGAAATAGTATATACTTTTTAGATCATTCAAGACAAGACCTTGCAGTTGAGTTTAAAGTAGTTGAATTCTAGAACCTATCAACTATAATTTTATTTATTTATATTATCTATCGTTACAGCATAGAGCATTATATCCTAGATGCTAATCATTACTTACTATTTTCTGAATAGTTGTGCTCCCATGTTAAATATTCAATATATGCCAAAAGGCATCTTTCCCAATTCCAGACCAAAAGTCTAATTCAGACTCTCCAGCATTTTTTCACCGCCTTTGCTGAGCCTTCTTTCACATGCTGAGCACTCCTGACATTTTGAATTGTCCATTTCAAAAATTTCCCTTTGTAAATTGAAAACCAGAAGACTCATTGTAAACCCACAAAGCTCTATAGGCACAAGTAAGTAAATCTACATTTCCTCTTTTACAGAAGGCATATCACTAAGCTGTAAACAACTCACATGCCGTTTACATTAGCATAAACGATATTCTGAAACCTCTAAACTTACCCGTTAAAGTGGGAGCAACAAGAAATCCTTTGGTGACTGTGACATGAGTGTGCCTTTCATAATCAACATTTATAAAAGAGCACCCAGAAGGAGTGAGCATGATCTCTGGGAGCTGCCATTCTGGGTGCTACAGAGCAGCTCATGCTCCCGAATTCCCCTCTCTCTTCACAACAAAATCGTAATCATTCTTTTGATAGACTGCAGCCATTTTGTTAGCGATTTTGTCATAGCTTGGTTTTTGACCTTCAATTCCTGGTCTGTGGGTGGGCTTCTGTGCCTGCTGTTAGATTTTGGACTTAATTACCAGGATAAAACAGATGGAGGAGAAACTTAGTGTTTACATTTTTCCATAGGACTTAATTTATTTCTCTGTTGTTTATCACTGAGGTATTTTTGTCTACATAGTGTGAATTGTTTGCAAAGGTATTTGTAACAGCATCTGAGTGACAAATGTGCAGTCTGAAAAGCTTGAAAGTCTGCCTCTCTGCCTTCATTTAAAAAAAAAAAAAAAAAAGGCATTTCCCTCCCATACAATCTGTGTCATTAGTTGTCTAGTTCCTAAATGGCAGTTTGGGAGGGGTGTCTGTGTGAAGTCATGACCACTATTTTTGCAATATGAGTACTAGTTCATAATTCAGCATGCATTGATTTTACTGCAAAATTGAGCATTTATTTTGCAGTGGAGTCTTAACATAGTCTATTGTAAGACTCCAGCTTAACTGTCCAAATACCATCCCCAGCTCGTCCATGGAGAGAGGTCTTAATTTACACTGACTCACTGAATTGCCCTTAGGAGTCTCTGGCATAAAGAGTGAAGTCCCCGACTGTAACCACTGAAGTCAGATATCAGGACATTACACACTCAGAGTGGGATTTATTTGCCTCCAGATTTGGTTTAAGACCTTACAGGTATCTTGAGGCATCTGTGCAAGTCTGGATCTTGGAGCATGGCACTAGAGACCTGTTTTGGGGTGGATGAACCCTTTCCTGCCCAGAAGCTCAGTGTGGTTCGGACACTGAAAGCTTGACAAGCAGAAACACAGAGTCAAAAAAGAATGCAGAAAGCTGTTTCCAAAAGGACATCTTCTCTCAGCCAGGGAGACCATTACTTCTCCAGAGGGAGCAAAGAGTCTAAGTGAAATACTGAGCAGGTTTACTGCTCCTAGGGGTGAGGAGGTCAGACTGAAGGGGCTGAGGCATTAATCCAACATGTCATCCAGTGCTTTTCAGCAAGAACTGTTTTGTTATGTTTGTATTCCTCAGCCGTTCTGCAGATATGTCCTGAAATTCCAGTAAGGTTCCCTCTTTCTGGAGTCAGGGGTGAAGGAAAGACTAGAGGACTCCAAAAGTTTGTATCCCACAACTGATGTGACCACCTTGGGTAGTCACTCTCCCCAAAAATAGTGTCGATCACAGAGGTTGTCCCTGACAGTTTGTTTTAGAAACCCAGAACTGAGAACTATGACCAGCCACATTTAAGCCCATCCAGCTCAAAGACAAGTAATCCTCTGCTGTTAGATCCTATCCCACCTGACTGATGTTTATTTAGAGAGTGGAATTGGATCAGGATATGACAAATGTCTCGTTGAATATTTGCTTCCAGATCTCTAGTGGAATAAATGTTAGTTCAGTTAAAATTAATATTAAATTCATTCCAGGCAAGCTTTGTTCATTTAGCCAGGATATACTTAGTTGCTGCTGTGAGAGGGACTGTGTCGCAACATAACTTGCTTTCAGTTTCAGGCACTGAGAGATTGTAGTGTTATCAGCCTAACACAAGATAATTCTATAATGCAATTGCAGTGAAAACTTGGAGATTCAAGAATTAGATAGACAGTGGTGGATACATCAAAATCTCCGCTCATAACCAAAGTCAGCTCTCCCTGCCTCAGTCCCATAAGGGTACTGTAATTTTCTTCTTGTCTTGCAGCTCATAAACATGCTTCTCTTCACAACACACACCACATGCTGTTGAAAAAGGGCTGTAAAGTTTTATAGATATATTTGAGCATATTATTAAAGTATAATAAAGTAAAAATAATGCAAAGAAATAGAAATTATTGAACAAGTGAATTAAAGTATTAGACTGGGATGGTTTTATAGCATTTGGGTTCTACTTGGCTTTTACAGTCATGAAGAGATAGAATTCTTTTTTAGACTTAAGAAAATTAACAATTTTTATTTTAACAGTACTTGTAAACAATTGCTTAAAGACTTAAATAGTTTCAGTATGTTGCTGAACACTGTAGTTTTAGCTCAATCAGTATAAAACTGATGTTTGTCTTTTGAAAATGTTTTACTTGGGTTTAGGGAATTTTTTTTAGTTCAGAGATGAAAGTTTTTGCTCATACAAATAGAAATGTTAAGTAATTAAGTAGCATTACAATTAAACTAATAGTACAATAATGGTGGTGGCCAAATTACAGGCATCTTATTTAATATGAAATCAGTTTCAACCTAAAATGTGGCTCCTTTCTCTGGAAAACCAGCAGAGAAAGCAACACGATTGTTCTCAATAGTGCTCCCCTCTTTTTTCTGTTTAGAAGTGAATAATATACCGAACAGCCATCTTGAAGGGGAAGATGGACAGTAGGAAAGACTTGAGTAGCATAATTTTACTTAAATTCTCCCAGAGAGAAGTTTCTGTAACTCAAAGTTTGCATTCCAGTTTGTGGGGAGTGTTTCCCCTCCAAAATCAGCTGGAGTACTAGACATTTGAACTTTTGCCATGGAAAAAGTTTCTCAGAAATAGTTGCAAAGAAGTTCAAAATATTTCAGGGCTTTCTCCCCTACAATGGCTCCCCCGTGACTGTTCCTGGCTCGCCCTCCATGGCCTTCCTGTCACCCTCTGCCCATCCTGCCCTATGAGTCCAGGCCTGGGGGATGATGCTCTGTACGAGCCGCCCCGAACCATGAACTCTGCTGTGGTGGAACCTGGTAACCCTCACAGCCCGCTCCTGACCACTGCATGTAACGTGCTGTAAAAGAGGCAGACTGGCAATGAAAATTTTATGTTGTGGTGTTTGTCTGGGCTTAAGTTCTGGAGGAATTTTTGAAATGTGTGGCTTACTGATCTCCACTGCAACCAAGCTGCTAGTTGTGAAGTGAGCTCAGACAAAAAGTTCAACTTTGTTTGTGCCCTGATGGCTTTTATATACATAAGAACAGCAAGACTTTAAAAAAGGCTGCTGTAAATTTTACTGTGATCTATTATAGCTGATGGTATCTTAAATTATTCTTCACCTCTTATCACAGCAATCAAAAACTTCAGATAAAGGTTGAAACCTGCTTTCCTTTGTCTCACAGGGGTACGTTCTTTTCCACAACTTACAAAAAAATCAAAAGTCTTTTAAGATATACAAAGAATATGGCATGAAACACAGTGTCTGTATCTGGTTTTCATGAGGATGCTTGAAAGGAATCAGACTATTTTCCAGGGGAAGCTTATGGCACACTGCTTGCGTATAAATTAAAATTGAAAGTGGTAAATTAAAATTGCGACATCAATTTCATTTTTAGTTCTGCTTTGCATTTATATAGAAGGATTTATTATTGCTGTGATTTACCTTCTACTAAAAGGCAAAAGAAAGGAAAGTGTGAAGTAGCAGCAGTTGTAATTATCTTCTGGAAAACTTCAGTTTGGAGAAAATGCTGCTGAATGTCTGCTTAAAAACTAAAGTTGCTGCAAGCATACCATGCCATCCTCCCTCCATTTTCTACACTGGATTCCCCACTTTTTCTGACACAGAAGCTCAGCTGTAACGTTCAGTACACATTGAAGGAAAGATCCATCTTCTATCCCAGATGAAGCACTGACCTCCTGTGCATGACCTCCACTTTTTATTTGTCTTTTTTTTCCCTGGCTCCTTGCATGTACTGTGAATCAGGAGCGTTGGTGGCATAGAAGTCCTAGGTGGGCCATCACGGCACAGAATAGCACTGTCAGTACCAAAGATCCTTTGTATCTTGCATGCTAGCTTAAACCCCAGAGGAAAACTATGACTCCATTCGTTCCTTGTGCTTGCTGGATTTTCAGCAGTGCTCTTTTTATAATACTACTATGTAAGGTGACTGAGTTGGCTTAGGGGCATGTCCACAACTGGGGAACAAGCTCCCATAGGACCTAAGACTGAAGTAGTGCCTTTGCCTTTCACCCTGAGAGTAAAAGGTACTTTTCCAACTTTGCCTTCTCTGTGCAGAAGTGTAGCTATGTTGCTGCTTGCTTTTGTTTCTACAGGAAAGAAATTACTAAAATCTTACCAACACAAAGCAGCCTGTCCCATACTTAAAGAATAAGAGAGCAGGTGAGCCATGCAAGATAGGTGCAGTTCATTAGTTAACAGACACTGCTGGGATATTTTAATGATGAAGGTGGCATAAAACCTTTGCAAGGGAAGACAACAATATGAAACAAGTGTCCATTTTATCTCATTTCTTTTGTCTTCTGGAACAGAAACAGAGACACTGAGAGGCAGGCTCAGGAAACCTAATTAAGCAGTGAAAGGAATTGAAAATTAGTTCCCAGTTCTGTTGCCCAGACTGATTCTGTGCATATTCCATTAGTATTATTTTCAGAAAAAAGTAAGACATTATAACCAGAACTTTCAAGGTATTTTTTACTCTTCAAGAGAGGAACTAGGTGTCTGGGCTAGTCTTCAGATATGATCCATACTCCCAGTATTGCCATTAGGACCTGCCAAATATTTGGCATATCTCAGATTGGTTTCGTTCTTATAAAAAGGAGTCTGTGGACCCCCAAATTTACTCATTTCTGTTGGGGGAATGTTTGAAGACTTTGAAGCAACGTCTTCCCAAGGGAAAAACAATTGATAGGAAGTTATATTAAATAAGCTGAGTTCCTGTGGAAGTAATCATTAACGCTAAATTATGAAGCTGTTATTCCACTTAGAAAGGAGAGTTTAATCAAAATATTATGATTTTATGATGTCTATACCAGTATCAGTGTCACCAATACTAGTTAAAGTGTCAAAAAAACCCAACTTTATAGCATCCTGAGGTTGCTTTGCTTCCTAATTAAGACTACATCAGCGTTTTGCAAAATGTGAAAGGAATCCTGTGTGGCATAAAGTAGCTGTAGAAGGGAGAAATCAGTTATTTTAAAGGCATACCTGGTGCAGGAGCTTGCTTGAAGACTAGATTGAAGAGAGCTTATACTTTGGCTAATACTGGAACATTGTTTATTTTCTTGGCTTTTTAGAGCTGTATTTGTCCTTCTATTTTTGCAAAAAAAAACAAAAGAGATGTCTAATATGTTAAAAAATGAGGTGATATCTGTGATAAATAACTCCGCACTAGGACATACTTTTTATGGTTATGCATTGAGCTTTGAAACTGTAGTTCCAGAAAGTCCCTGATGACAGACAATAGCGTTAATTGAAACTTGTTGGATGTTACACTGTTCTACCTCATTCTGCCTGGGCACTGCCATCAGAAGCGACTAGATTCCTATAGGCACCTAACTTCAGAAAGGATAGATATGTCTGTACTTTCAAATTAAATGTGCCCAGGAATATTCCTAGGTGCTTAGGCCAGCTGGCACTGAGCAGCCTGTGCCGATGATCAGAAGCTGTTAGTCTCCAAAGCAGGTTGGCTGCAGGCAGGCTGCCTGCTGGGAACGGCTCCTGGAGCATGCCGACTTCCAAAGCCTCTCCAGGAATTGCCTGGGACACTGATAGTCAGCACAGGCCAAATGCGGGCAAAAAAATATCTTGTAAGCTTTGTTAGGATAGATGACAACATCCTGGTGCCCAGAAACATTCCCAGACTTTGATTTAATCCTGTGGATACAGGCTGAGTGTCTCGCAAAAGACTGGGGAAAACAACAGGAGAGGAGAGGAAAAGCAATGATTATGGTTGTATGTGAGTAGGCATGAAGGATGGACAGATGGACATAAAAATGAACTATACTGGATGTTAGTGAAAAATTGCACTGGAAAAAGAGCCCTTGTAGCCTGAGGCTCCAAAATCAAGAAAACTAATGAGAATTTTTAGAAGCACTCCAGAAATATCTTCTATCTAAAATAATTGGAATGTAATGTAATTTAATATAAATGTATGACTAATATTTATGTATAGTATGACTAATAGATGTGTGCATATATGCATTATCTAAGTATGGACAGTCTAGAAAATAATAGCTCACCGTCTTTCCAAATGTTATAAAACAGCTAACCTGTAAGTTCTCTGCATCCTAATGGATGAATTCAGTTTGTAGGTGGAACAGAGTTGCAGTGTTTCAAATCAGAGCACTCAGAAGCTATGTTTACATTAAATAGTAGTGCAGACAAATAGGCCAAATAGATAGGTAGCTGCAGAATGAAATGGTTGATGCTGCAGACTGGTGTCCACACAATATGAATTTCAGGGGTTTTTACTGTGTTCTAGCTCTAGTCTGGTCTCGTGGGCTAAATGCCCCTTAGCAGCTGGAGCTCATTTTACGTCATTTTAAGTAGCACACATTCAGGTTTCATTTCATCCAAAATAAAATCCAGTTTGTGCTCTCAGAGACTGCTGTGCCATGAGAACCAAAGTGCAGTATGCGAGGATAATCAGGAGATTCACTTCAAAGGTGTACTCTTGATCTAAACACTAATGTAGGGGCACCTGGAGAGCATGTGTAGCAGCATTACAGCGATGCAGAGCTAATGTGCACAATTAGTGAGCAAGCCGAAGCCAACCATCAGTGGAGCAGAGACAGAGGCCGTTAACCACTCAGAAAAGAAAATGTTTGCATAGACAAGGAAAAATTTTCTGCAAACATAAATGCATTAGCACAAAGCAGAGGAGAAAAATCTACTGGTAATTGTCTCGCATATGGGTTTCTTTGTATTGGCAAGAAAATTGTTTTGCCAAAGCTTGCTTACAATAGCAAAAAGAAAAAATGCACCACATCAGGAAAACAAACTGACTCAGAAAATGCAATTTTGCTCATATCTGGCTTTGATGCACTACACAAGAGCAAAAATAAACTTTTGGTGCCATTTGCACAAGCATGAACTTTAAACTAAGAGCAGCAGCACAAAAGGAGAGACGAGGTTGAATGCCAGCTGGATAGTTGAACATCAGTAAATGCTAGACAACAGAGACTTTGTTGGTGTTTTGTGAGAATCTAAGACTGCTGACAAAAATGTACAGCATCATATTACACAATAGAACAATCAACATACCAGCAGGACAATGTAAATTACCAAGAAATATAGAACTAATTAAAATACCAGGAAATATAGATAACACACAAATACTCTGCTTTTAACTACTTCAAGTGACTGAATGAAATATGTGACTAAACTGGGGCAAACAATTCATAAAAATTACATACAAAAAGCCAGAAAATCTAGCCCAAATAGGTAATAAGCTGTAAGACCCACGTAGCAAATTATATACATGGTGGTTTATATGTCTGGGATGTCTTCTAGGCAGATGGGCAGATGAGAGCTGGAAGTGGATACAGTGATGCAGCCAGGAGAGCTGCATGTCCTTAATAGAATGTCCTCTGCAGTTCAGAGAAAAAGCAATACGGCAAGTGAAAGTAAGGAGGGCATAAGTCTCATTGCTGAGGTTTTCCAGAGCCACAGGTCAGATGGGCAGCAAGCCAGCTGTAGGGAAGATGGGAAGCTGTACATATGCATAGTCTTTTAGCAATTTAACAAGGCATACTGACTGCAGTGATAATACGCTTTTCCATCTTAAAAAAATAAAAGTAGTTTCAGTTTCTGATGCAATACTCATATATTTGCAAATGTATTAGACATAATTATTAAAGAAAGTAACTACCTCAATATCTTTCGGGCATCCATTAGGGCAGATACAGGTGGAAGAAAATGCAATTTGAGATCAAATCTGTGGTAGAAGAATGCCAACAGTATCAGCAAGAGGAACTAACAGGGCTGGCTGGCATTGCTGCCATAGCCATATAGATGCAGAAGCAGAACAGCAAAAGCTGTAGCTGATCATGATTACATTCTCATCTATCTGCTTGAAATGACCAAGGCAATAAATCTAAAATGAAATAAAATGAGATGAAATTGCATTTGACTCCTGGAGCACTGGGATAATTGCTGACCTCCCAAAGGCTATTACCCAGCTCCTAAAAAGTAAAAGCCATGCAGGATAGACCCACACCTGAAAATGAGTAACTCAGTTTGAAGATTAGTGGGATTCATAAACCGTCTCACAATACTTTTCCACACTTTTCAGATCTGTACAGGCTCCTGAGGTGATTACTAAACAAAACCACACTATGAATACAACTGCTGTAATTCGCTGGAGTCTTCTCGGATATAAAGGAGCTGTACAAAATATCCCACAGTGCAGCGTTGCAGCATGTAAATGCCAAGGCCTTTATATCACACAAGGCAGGATGGGGGAAGCATTACTGTCTGTGTGAGGCATCCATAGAACACAGCTCTTCCAAAAAGGCTTCTACATCTACCAGCAGATGTAGGAACAGCCCAGCTGGGATGTACTGGAGTAATGTGTGCAAGTGAATTCTTCAATCTTTATATTTTAAGGGCAGGAAACTATACGAATACAAAATGACCATCAGTTATTAGAAAGCATTTTATAAAGCCAGAACTAGCACCCTCTCAGTAACCACAAAGGAATGCTGCTAAACCTGCAGTGATGTGCATTGCTCAACATCTGGAAAGGGACTGAGATGTACATCCTTGACTTCGTGTCCAGACTGCTCTACACAAAAACAGAACAACTGAACATGAATGTCAGATTCTCAGAATAATAGAAATAGAGAAAATGAGGACATTCAACATAAGTTTTATTTAAGGAGTATTTGTCAGTTTGAGACAAGGGCTACAAAAGAAGCTCAAAGTAGTGTTTGAAGAAGGCAAAAATTTAGTCTCAGCTCATGCCCATTCGTCTTTCACATTGGCTGTATGAGCAGGGAGAAGTGCCGTCATTTCCTGGAGTACTGCAGCTCCACAAGCAAGTGACACTGTACAATATGTGTTCATGTTACAGCACTCAGATCACTGAGCAGAAATGCCACTGGGTGCCTGTCAAAGTTATTCTGGGGCAGAATCCTCTATTCACAAGGATGCTGTGCAGGTAGTTGCATTTCCCCTGGAGAGGTCTAGGCCTAACAGAAAGGAGAGACATAAAAACTTAATTCCCTCTTAATAGATTTTGAGGAAAAGTAAAGCACAGGACTTGATTTCAAAAACCAAATCTCTGAACCTAACCTTTGCTATATTAGTCAGACTTTTGTGGCTCAACAGTCATTTTGCAACAATCACTGCAGATGGTGTGATCAGGATTGGGCACTCTGGCAACCGCACTACCAAACTGCGCTGGAGACAGTGGAGACAGGGCTATTTCTTGTTCACTCATGCAAATAACCTGGAAATAAAAATATAGTCCACATCTCATCACTGCTATCACTACCATCACCCTGCAGCAAGTCAAATGACAAAACTGAGTCAAGCAATGAAATTGTGATTATTTTTTTTTTTAAATGCAAAGAGGAAGACATCCTCCAGTGGAAAAATAGCTCTCACAGGAAGCACTGGCAGTAGCCCAGTGCCGTACTGATGTTAGATGTCAAGACGTGTTACCTCCTTGTCTGCTGCCTCGGGGAGCATTACGGCTGGCAATGGGGAAAGAATAACAAAAAGAAAAAAAATCAAGGGGCAATACTATGATCACCAGGCTAACAACCACCAAGAAATATGACCCAGGACTCTGCTAAAGATAAATCATGAACTTGAGTGCAAGCCACACAGATGGAAGAGACCATGTAATTTGTCTCAAGCGGGAGTGAGTCTCACCTGAAACGTCTGCATCCTATGAGCATGAGGCAAAGGTACGGATAGGGAGGCACTTTTTTCACCAGGGCTTGGTCAGTGGGACAGAACACAACCTGATGAACAAGCCATTAACAAAGTTTGTAGCAGAATTGTTAAATTCCACACTACTGCAACAGCTGTGTGACAGGCAGTCTCTTCAAAGAAAATGTCTGGCCCCGAGCTTTATGCTGCTTGCAAGTTCCATTTTGGGCGGTACTGAAGGTGACAGAGTAATCCTCCTAACCCAAGTTGCCAAGAAAGTCAAGTTGAAATTTTTTTAAAGTAATAATTGCTAAATTTTGTGCGTGCTGTTTCCCAGGTTAAGGATGGAAACCAGTTATATTTCAGATTTAATAATGCCATCTCAGCTAATGTAACTGAGGGATGTCACCACAATGACCTTGCTTATTCCTGCATAAACACATATAAGTGCAGGAAATTCAGAGAACTCTGCTTCAAAAAAGTGATTTAAAAGAATCCATCTGGAAGAAGGATTTAAAGGCTGGAGTGAGGTGTACTCTCTGGCTTCTCAGGTCTGAGCACAGAAAAATGTTTGTCCAAGCCTGCAGATAGCCTGAAACAGTGGCTGAGGGGCACGAGCCACTCTGTCACTCAAGCTACTGTCAGAGCAAGCAGCAGCCTGGGGTGGCACAGGGTGAGTGGGGAATTTGAGGGGGTGCTGCTGCTGCTTGGGAGAGCCCTGCTGTTCATCACTACTGCTCCCTGTCACAGCCTTGCCTCTTCTGCTTCCCCCTGCGTGGTCATGAGCACTCCAGCTCCACACCAAGCATTTCCAGCAGCAATGGGGCACAGGAGGGCAACCCTGGTCTATCTCCAGCCAAATCAAGTGCTGCTTCAATACTTCGCAGCTGTGGGCTGTCCCTGGGCCCTGGTTATCCATGAAGGCCATGTAACTAAGCTGCATTTTTGTTACCCTGCCTCCTCTCCCTGCCTGGTGCACACCTGGTAGGAAGCAGCTTGTCCTGCTGTGGTGTCATGGCTTGTCAAAGCAGTCTGCACACAGAAAGAGTGGATATTTGGGAACAGACTTACTGCTTGTGCAGGACCACACACTGTATCTTCTCCGGAGACAGGAAATGGTTCCAGCCTTCCTGAGGAGAAGCAGCAAATCTCTCCTGTGTGGTGACTGCTCCTGCCTCTGTAAGCTACTCAGACTGGAGCTCTCCTAGGAGGTTTATCCATCAGAATACACAGCACATCTGTAAAATATGGAGGAAAAAATGACAGACAGACCACATGGATTATCTATAATAATATAAATTATGTCATCTGTGACCTTTATAGAAGTAGCGCTGTTGTAGACAGCATTAATGTAGAGAAGTGCACTAAGTAAAAAATTTTGTTTGCCTTTCTGTCTGATGGTCAAAATGGCTCTAGATATTTTTTTTTTGAGTGGTGGATTGAATTGCTTAAAATATCTGGCATGTCTTTAACAAGATGAATTATGTCAAGAAACATAAATTATAAAAACAAATTTATTCTTATGAGGATGAGATTTTAAAATATGGCAGGTTTTTGAGTAGTGAAGCTCTGTGGGGCTTGTGTGATCACTCATCTGGGAAGAGGTATGTTATCTGGAACTATGTGGGTGCAGAACAGCTGAAGGCATGACAGTTTTTTCAAACTATGCAAAAGAGAACACTGTAGACTCCGTTTTATCTTTCACTGGGCACCTGCAACTCCTGTGATGAAGTGAAATGTACATGCAAGAAGAACGGTTGTGGTCAGACAGTGAGACATGGTCCTGATTCCCCCAGTCACTGCACAGAGGCTTAACCTCTGTTAACTTCTGTGCACGTTTAAAGGTCAGCCATGCACAAAAGCTTGTAGGATCAGGACAAGAGTTTCTTTGCAAGTATAAATTATATAGTTTGTTGTCCCATACCAATCCTTTTGACCTGCAAAATAGCCCAATGATTACACAGTACAAAGTGATATGAAAAGGAAAGGTTTATATATCTCCATTGTTCATCTGTTAAGAAGCACATAACCAGTGAAAAAGTGGCTGGCCTGCTGAAGCAATATGTGATTGTGGTTATATTAATAGCAGAGGGCAAGCTGAGCGCATATACTCGCAAGCCTAACTGTGCATACAAATCAGTGAAGTCGTGTACTAACAAGATGATCAGAACTCATCTTAAAGCTATTATAGTAATTTAAAACAATATAGTTTTTAAAAATACAGTGATGTATGCCCATGATATGTGTTTTTAATGATTTGCATGTTAGAATTTTAAAAATCAAATACTTCCTCTGATTGACTTGAGTGAAAATCTAATGAAATTAGCATTTTAGAATATATGACCATTGTAATATCATTTTCAGAATATAATAATACTTTAGATATTATACTTTAGCTGTTACAAAGGCAGAGGAGCTGTTAAAAGTACCTCCAAGAGAGGCAATGAGGGGGACTTCTCACTGCTTGATAGTGATACAGGAAGCATTTATATCAGTTTAGTGAAGGTATAGCTTTTGTAATGCATTATTGATATTTTATTCATAAGTTTGATATTAATTTAAAATAGTTTAGCAATTAGTTATTTCTTTTTAGATCTGTTTAAAAGTTTTCATAAATTCAAGTTATCAAAATTCTTCATCGTCACTTTCTTTTAATGGACCATTATAATTTTACCATCTGGCTATATTCTTATAATTTTTTTTAATATCATATGTTATGTGCTGATTTGTCACATTCTCGAAACTGTTGGAAGACCTTAATCAAACCAGAATATGCAAACTCTTCATAGGAAAGCATTCAGCATTTTCTCATCCTACCTCTCAGACACTAAAGTAGGAGTTTTGACTATCTAGGGGTGGAAGCACTTACTATTAATGCCAGAACTATTAGTTCTGACTCTTACCATGAAATTTAGTGACTTTAGATTATTGAGGTGATGATAAAAATCATTATTTTATTGAGATTGAAGATTCTAAAAGGCCATAACTGCATGGCATCTTTTGAAGATTCTTGGTCATGACTGCAAGAGTTGACTAGAGTTCATTTGTCTGCACTGAATACTTTACATTTAAATTAGGATTGTGTGAAGTAGAGATGGAAGGATTACTGTGTATGAGAGATGAATGAGAGAAAGCATTGTAGGCTGTGCAGAAGGAGGATAAGTACTTGTTCATCTGCCATAAGAGATGGATTACAATGAATCTGAAGTGGAAGAAGGTTTGCTTAGGAATTATTAGCAATGGTTTGCATTTAAGGAATCTATTAGTGCAATAATATATGTATAGTTATATGATGTGTAATCTACCAGGGAAAAGCAGAGTTTATTTCTAGATATATTGAAATGATATGCTGTTTAGGGTAGAGGTAAGTTGGTAATAAATCTGGAGCTTCCATGCAAAAAATACATAAAACAAAAAGGCAGGATAAAAAGGCAGGATGATACATAAACAAACCAAAAATCTGCAAAGGTTACAGCAGATGGAAAAAGTGTATGCTCTTACCACTTGTGCAAGGTTTAACTGTTAGTAAAAAGTATTTGATGGGTAAATTTGCAGCTAAAACACGTATAGCAGTGATGAAAGTGCACTTTTCTTTGCACACAGTGGAATCAGTGGTTATTTTACTGAATTTACTCAAAGCCTCATAGAGTGGTTTTCAAAATCTTTGTTTCTTCCAGAGGCTGGAAGAGATGGTTGCTGGTTACCCTCTCTGGCTAGTCTCCCGTTCCCCTGAGAGCACTAATTTGATGGGCACAACTGATGAGACTGTATGGTTTCTATATGGCCATGGTGCATACATACTTACGCCTAAGTACTGCAGAGTGTTTAAAGCTGTATTTCCACCAGGGACATGCTGGAAGGGAATGTGGGAGAGCTAAGGAGGATGTACACAATGTGCATTTCACCTCATCCCGCCCACCAGGCGTATTTCCATTTGGACTGCGTGGTAGTGTCAGGTTGTTCAAGAAGCTTTTGAATAGGTTCACACAGGTCATGTAAGCAGTTTAAATGCAGCTTCATGGGGCTTCACAGTTCCAGACACAAGGCTAAGCTGTTCTTGGTACCTGACCCAGCTCATTTAGCACAAGTGGAATTAGCAAATTCAGCTTAATACAACTCCGCTTACATTGCTGGATCAGCAGTACCTGTGATTGACAGGTTGGTTGGTAGTGACTAATGTAGCCATAGCAGCAAGGATATTCATGCTTTCTCGTAGTTGTAAAAAAAGGCTTTTTTTTTCCCTTTTATTAGTCTAGATAGCACCTCTGAAACTTCTTTAAAAGAACCTAGAAAACAGACAGTCATTAGGTACTGTGAGTTCAGTCTCTTCAGTACATGTACCCCCAGAAAAGGATGCTTGAATCCAAAGAAACAGATGATTTTATGTTTGTTCTGAGCAACTCAGTTACCAGCCAGCTTGGAGGGGAAGGTGGGTAAAAGTATCTAGCAATGGCATTTTTTTATATGATCAGGCAACTTACAACATAAGCAGATAAGCTGAATGTATGGATATATATACATGTGGGTATATATATATATGTGTGTGTGTGTGTGTGTGTGTGTGGTATATAGGTACACATGAAAATGTGAATACAAGGCAGATGTGTTTTTACTTCTATACCAGTAAAAGTACAAAATAGTGTTTGTGCAAAGTTTTTTCCAATACTAAGGCTCAACTGATACTCATCCACATTTCCTAAAAGCATTTGAATATAGTTATATTTACTTGCCTGTCAGATATTTTTTAATAGCCATTCTGCTGACATCTTTTTTACGCTGCTGCTTAGCTGACAGAATTTCATCTGCATAAATGGGTGGAAAGTCCTTTCCTCACATGTCCAACAAACTGGAGACAAAGTGCCTGCCAATGTTTTAATTTCTTTTCCATGTTCTGGTTAGAGAGTGAGAAGAATGCTTTCACTCCACAGTGTCATGAATATGGTAATCTATGGAAATCACAGAAAGCAGGTACTTAAGTTAAGCACATACTGTACTACAGGAATCCCTGATGAATTCAAGTCTCTTCTGTTTAGAGAAGATGTTGTTGTCTATTAAGTGACAGACTGCCAGATGTTCATGAAGTAGCACAGTAATGTGTATCAGTATCTTCTTTTCTTCACCCCAGAAGGTAACATTTTCTTTATCATCTATGTCATCCTGGCTTTTGATTGTAAATGTCTAAGCTTGCTTCAAATATTAACTCCTTTTTGTTTTATTGATGAATATTTCATGACTTCAGTACATTTGTACTTACATAATGTAAGTTTTTGCTGCACTATAGTAAGCGTATAATCATAAAATCTTTTCCTTCACTTGGTATATATAAGCTGCTAAAAACCAAACATTTGAGGTAGAACATGAAGAATAATTTGTTTGTGATTTTGAGCTAGTAGAAAAAATTTTGGCAGTGTTAGAAAAATGATGAAAAAATAAATAATTGTTATTTTAAATAATAATTTTATCTGCATGCTCAAGCATGGTACTATATATCTCATGGTGAGGTCACAGCAATATGTTTTCCTAGAACACACATTAATGTTCATTTTAGTCTCAGAATTACTGCAGGGCTGGGGGTTAGCTTGCCTGCTTTAAATAATCATGGTCTAAAAAGCGAGCAGAATAGTTGAGTAACTATAACATTCAATGGTATATACACACGCGGTGAGGGGAGCAGAGGTTACAGGAGAAAGTATATGTGCAGTAATTATAGATTATTGAGACAGCACTGTTTATGAAGCAAATAAAAGTTCCAAGAAAAAAAAAAAACAACCAAAACCAAAATAACAGAAAGGCAGAGTTTGTTTTTTTCTAAAGAATTGTTGTGTTTTGAAGGCATTTCCACATCATTAAAGGCAGTGATGCCAGTAATATCTCAGCTGTAAGAAAGGAAGCAGTGAGAATGTGCGACCCCTTTAATACAAGGGACAGATTCTCTGCAGCTTCTTGCTAACACAACTACAGCAGCTTTGGGGGCTGATGTTGGCCCAAAAAACTCTCTGTTAGCTGGAGACTGATAGAGTGAAGTATCCCATCCTCTCCATGGCATGTCACCTGCCTGCATGGCATGGGGAGAACTCTTGCAGGATTCCCTGCTGGAGGTCTTGACGTGAACCCTGCTGACATGTGTGACTCCTTCATGCCATGAGCCCTTACCATGCGATGTAGGAAGGGCCAACAGTGACCATTGCCAGACTGGCACAGAGAAGAGCAACTATTTCAGAGAATTTAGCTTTGAATGTCTGAAAGAGTAAGAATGTTGAAAAGAATAAGAATTAGCAGCTTCACTTTCTCCATTGCCATACGTACTGAATTTTTGTTAGTTAAGCAGTTTACCCCATTAGTGGGGAAAGCTTGTGCAAAATGTTCTCTCCATATACCTAGGAATATGAATTTGTGTGTTATTTACTACCTTCAGAGGAACAGAATTCCTCTGGCTTTATTGTTGGGTTGTGGAGTGTTTTTTCCCAGAAGGAGAACAATCTGCCTTGACATTGTAACAAGATTTTGTTGTTACTGTTGCTGTTCTTTGGTACTGGGACTTTGTGTTTTCTTTCTCTCTGGAAATGTTAGAGTCATGTTTCATTGTATTCTCTGAGAACAATGAAAAAAACAGATACCACTTCAGGAAACTTTAGTAAGTTGGTTTTGTGGTGGTTTTTTTTGGTAAATAAATTTGCGAGAGGGTGAAGGCAGATCACTGAATGGAAACTGTAAAGTGGTCAAGGCCACGTGTACTTGCAGCATGTAATAAGGATTCTAGATATATGCACCCATTTTGAGTACATTAAGCTTTAGAAAAAATAAAGTTCAAGAATTCAGACGCAACTGGAAAATCATTAAAATTAAAACTGCTTTCTCTGGAAAACTTTATACCTCAAATATAGAAAGTTTTCCACATGAACAAATGGGGGTCAAACATTACTAAAACCTTTGTGCTGAGGGCGTATAAAATGACCCATACAAACCTGATTTAAATTCTTGTAGCTCCTGGGTGAGGGCAGCTGTCTACCTTGCTTAAATGTTAATGTTTCCCTGATCTGATTGCCTTTCTGTACCATGCTCCCACTTTCAGGGGTCCTGCTTCACCTATTACCCTCTTCAAAGCTATTCATTCTTGTCTGCAATCTTCATAGCTTTAACTGTGTCTGAGGTAGTCACTTGGCTGTGTAGCCTCCTAAGCTGTTTCACTTGTAGCTTTTATCTGCCCAGCTGCTTGTCTCCCTAGTTTTCTGAAGCCAACAAGGAACCTTCCTAAAAGTAGTCCTGCCAAGACAGCAAAGGGATGAAGCCCAGCTTTTCTGCATGTTTACAGAGGAGAGTGGTATTTGGGGAAGATAGCTAAACCACCTACAGATCAACTCTTCTTCACAGGGAGGAAGTAGTCAGTGTAGATTTATGAAGGGAAAACCACGTTCGACCAACTCGATAGCCTACTACATAGTTTGGTAGATGAGATGAGAGCAGTAGGTATTATCTTTAGCAAGGCTTTCAACACTGCTTCCTGTAGCATCCTCATAGACAAACTGGTGAAACCGGCTATAGCTGGCCCTGCTCTGAGCAGGGTGTTGGACTGGATGGTCTCAAGATGTCCCTTCCAATCTCACCCACCATGTGATTTTGTGAAGCTAGTTAACCACCTTTGTCCTTTCCAATCTTTCAGAGAATTTGAATGTTCTCCTTTCTTCTTTCCTTCTCTGAGGGAAAGATGTTGGTTAAGTCATTTCAGAGAAAGATCTATTTAGAAAAACAAGCCACTGAGAAGGAAGATAAAGAGCCACGTCTTGTTTGATTTCTAAAACACACTACTGTTTTAGACACACTAGTGTCTGCCCCTACATGGCAAAGTCTTGGCATGACAGTTATGCATCCAGTTGCATAGCTACAAAATATATGGGCCTTTGTTTCATACATCTCTACTGCAACCAGTATAGAATATTTCAGTCGAGCAATTTGAACTGTCTTTTAGCAATTCAGTCTGTCAGAAGATTTTCAGTCTTTCTTCTTGTTCTTACCTAGTTTTTCTATGGGCAAGCAGAAACATCTACACTTGAAAAATATAAAGTACGTGAAATAAGACAATTTGGCTTCAGTTCCACTTCCAGATTCATGAGGGACATCACTCTGTCACTTCAAATTGTTTACATGTTGAAAGTGCACAAGAGGAATTTAGAGAATGAATGCACACATCTTCATACCTCAGACTGGAGGCAACACTCCAGTATAGAAGAAATTGGATAATGACATTATATTCAATATGGGAAATCTTTCACATGTGAGGGAAACATTATTTTTGAAACATGTTGCCTCATAGCTAATATACTGATACCCCACATTTCCATGAGCCGGTGATCTCTAGAATTGTTTATGTACATTCTTGTTTTACCTTGTGACCACTGCTCCCTGAAAATCATTTTTATGAAAATTACTATTTTCCAGTGTTCTTTTGGATGCCCCAACTCATCAGCATACACCAGCAGGATATACTTCAGATCCACTAGAGTATTATAGGAGACTATTGCTTATTTTTGATTTATGATGATACCTAGCTGTGCCAGCTGAAATAGAGGTCTTCTAACAGTAGATAGCATCCAGACCCTAAGTAGGATAAGCTCCCAAATAAGCAACCCGTGACTACATCACAGAGAGATACATGGACTTTCCCAGAATAAAGAGCAGATCAGTTTCAAAGTTAGAAATAAAGTCTGGGTCATCTGACACAGATTGCACTGCCCTGTTAACTAGCCTGTTACACCAGTTAGGCTACTTGCTGGTGTGTTCATAAAAATTGCAGCAATCTGAAGTGGAATATTCTTTCTATTTTTTACCATTAGGAAACAAGCACCTTTCTTAGTTCATAATATGCTCAATTACCTTTAGATTGATCCATGAATAAATTATAATCAAAACAGACTTATTCACCTTAAAGCTCTCCTGGCTTAAGGTTTCATTGTTGATTCATTATGTTGTCAGTTCTCTATTGGCAGGGTAATGCTTTTTTATATCTGGATAGAGACAGTTTTAGTGGAAGATACTGTTATCTTTAAATGAGTAGGATTTAGCTTTTCTGGTGAGAACAAATTCATCAATGATGAATCCCTGGAGAAACTACTGAAACAAAAATCACAATGTTGCTGGAGATTTATACAGTTCATTGGTTTAAAGGCAGCTTTTGGATGTCTTAGGTGGGGGAGGATTTGGATTTTTCCTTTCTTTCTGTAAAATACTCCAGCACAGTATTTCAAGCTTCCAGTTTTGTGATAAAGCAATTATAAATAATGAAATAATACCACTTAATATATTTATTTTTGATCCATTTTTGATGTTATCCCTCCAATAGAAACACATTGAATTATGGCTATATAGAGACAGATGGATGCAAATAATGCAGCTATATAACATCACTGTTACAGTTATATAAGTAGACATGAATTATCTAATTACTCTGCTTGTTGCAATCTTCTAAGCACTTACTATGATCCACATATTCATATTAATTGGGGTTTTTCTAAGCAGATGTTGATGCAACAAAGATATCAGTGTATGGAGAGTTTAGTGACATTGGAATATATGGAAATTTTAAAAAAATAATATATTGCCAAGTACTGTGTTTGTGTGAGAATTGTGCTAGTAAAAGAAGTTAACTTCTTAAGCCAGGTAACAGACAGCCCTACCAGAGGGGATGTGATACTGGACCTGACAATCAAAGCTAATTGGTGATGTCAAGATTGGAGGCAGCCTGAGCTGCAGTGATCAAGCACTGGTGGAATTCACAGTTCTGAGGGATAATGGGTCAGGCAAAGACCAAAGTCAAGACCCTGAATTTTAGGCAAGCAAAATTCTAGCTCTTCAAGGAGTTATTCAATGGGACCCCCTGGGAAACCGCCCCCAGGGACAAGGATGCAGAACAGAACTGGTAGATCTTTAAGGATGCTTTCCATAGAGCACAAGAGCTCATGATTCCCAGGTGAAAGAAATCAAGAAAGGAGGGCAAGAGGCTGGCATGGCTGAGTCAAGGCCTGCTGGTCAAATTAAGGGACAAAAAGGAAATGCACAGGCAGTGAAGCAGGGATGGTTATTCTGGGAAGAGTATACGGGCACTGCCTGGTTGCGTACAGATGGGATCAGGAAGGCCAAGGCACAGCTGGAGCTGACCTTCGCAAGGGAAACACAGAATAAGAAGGACTTCTAGAGGTATGTCTGCCACAAAAGGAAAGAAAGCATATTCCCCATGATGAGCAAAGCCAGCAAACTGGTAATAAAGGGCTAGAAGAGGGATGAGGCTCTCGACAACTTTTTTGCCTCTGTCTTCACTGGCAGCTTCTCTCCCCACACCTCTCAAGTGGATGGGGGGGAAGAAAGGTCCCTCCCACTATAAGAGGCTCATGACCACCTGAGAAACCTGAACATACAGAAGTCTATGGGCCCTTACAAGATGTGTCCCAGAGTCCTAAGGCAATTGGCTCATTTAATTTCCCAGCCACTCTCTATGATATTTGAAGATTTAGGCTAGATATAAGGAATAAATTTTTTACAGTGAGGGTGGTGAAGCACTGGAATAGATTATCCAGAGAGGTGGTAGGTGCCCCATTCCTTGAAACATTCAAGGTCAAGGTTGGACAGGACCCTGAGCAATCTGATCTGCTCATTGCAGGTGGACTAGGTGACCTTTAAAGGTCCCTTCCAACCCAAACTATTCTATGATTCTGTGAAATCCCCCATGTTCTTAGGAAGATATCCCCTACAACAATGGAAGGTGATTTAATTTGAAACGCTCTTAAATATCCATCTCTCCAACAGTTATTTCAACATTTCTACTTTTGCTATATCCAGTAACTCACTTCATTAAAATATTGTTTGCTGTTTCTCATGACCTTTGACTCCAAAATGCTTCTAACCACAGCTCTGAACAATAAGCAGTTTCATCAGCGTTCCCTATACCTGTGCGTTACTCATAAGGAGAACCATCAATAAGTCCTTCCTAAGCTCCTGAGGCTACATTTTCATGTATAATTTATTGTTATAGAAAAGATTGCTGGGTTTCAGTGTTGCTTGATGAAAGCTTGGCTGCTTGTGAACTACCAGACTCCAAACACAAAATAATCAGACCATTTGTATGGGCACACAGTTGCTTTCTGTTAAGCCAGTGGAAGCTCATTGTGTATGCCCAAACCTGGACTAAGACGTAGGTGTCTCCTTAATTATTTTAAATTCTATTTAAAAAATTCTCAATGGAAAAACAGCAATGAAAGCAAAGACTAACACTGGAAGTTAGTTTTCTAGATAAATCATAATTTAATTTATTTTTACAAGATGCAGATTATATAGTTTAATTATGCTACTGATGGCATTGAACACTTTTCAAAATGTCTGCTGTACATTCCAGCTAGCAGCTGTTAGATGTAAAAATCTAAATACTTCCATCTCACAACTTAGAAGATTAATTGTCTTTGTAATTTGATTTTCATCTGTACACAGAAATTAATTATTTTTCTGCACTTTTCCTTAGTTTACCTGTTTCTTTTCAATATACTCAGTATTTTGTCTCTAGAAATTAGGAGATTGGACATACTTTAAGAGAACAGAAAAGTAAAGTATTTATTCTGCAAAGATTTGGCTTTTCTTCCCAAAGATGATCTTTAATCAGTCAAACAATGAACAACTGTCTCCTCTCTCTACTACTTCAGTTAAAACCTCAGCAAAATTAGCTTTGCTACCTACTCTGAAAGTCAGCAATTCAGTTCCTGGCCAGAGAGGGTAGAGTTCAAAAACACTTTGTCATCAGGTCTCCTGCCCTCTCAAGCCCAAAGTTGTTGGCATCAGCACATAAACTATGGAGAAAAAATAGTTTCAGTGACACAACTACTACTTATTCGTAGCCAAAATGTATTTCTAAGTGATGCAGCCTAGCAGACAAGCAAGAACACTTTTCATCAAAATTTTCTCTTCTTTAGATTTGCTAAAAGTCTTAGGCTTTCCAAAAGTCATATAAAGAAATTATTATCTATGTGTGTGTTTTAGAGCCTATTGATTACATTGAAATTTTTCCTTCTACTCATTTTTCTGTTTAAAATAATTCTGGTTTGCTCTCTTATTTGACTTTGGTATGTAAGGTCACTACCTTACTGCTTTTAGCAGTAATATTTAAAGTCTTATTTTAAGACATCCCAGAACATTTCCTTTCCGAGATCATGTATGGCGACTGCAAAGAAAGGAAAGTTATCTTGATGTCTGTAAGAAAGCCCTTGAGCATGATGTTCAGGAACAAAGTTCTGAACAGACAAAACAAGAGCCCTTTGCCAGTGGGCAAACTCAGGCTACATCTAGATTTGGGACCGATGGGGTCTGCAACATCCTCTCTGCCCCCCATTCTGGTCTTGCATTTGCCTTGATTGAGGCTTTGTCCCAGAATATGGCTCAGTCCCAGCCTGCAGGAGAGGGAGGCACCTCTGGAGAGCACCATGGGATTGCAAGTCTTCCTCTGATTCAAAATTAAAAATGGATTGACACCACAAACCAAGTCTTGGGAGCAGGGCAACATTTCTAGGACCTCACCTTCTGGCTGTATGCTCAGAGTGCCAAAAACCTAGCAGCCAAGAAAGATTTTATTTGTCCTAACAAGAAGCCTAAGGTCCCAAGGTTGGGTATCATGACTTGACAGAGCTCATTGAGGAATTCTTTTTCCTAAGGATTTGCAGAAGAGCAGGGTAACCTCTTTTGGATTTACTTCATTTTAAAAAATAATAATTTCTAAATTTTTAAATAATTCTGTTTTTAAAATTCACAGTGAAATTCCATCTTAAAAAATTGATAACCACAGCAGTACTGTATCTTGTTCGATATGCTCTTTGAGGTTGTATTATTAGCATGAATTAATGCTAGCAACTGCTGAGGCTATGGATCCCCTGTTACTACCTGCCAGTTTCTGCAGTACTGCAGTAGCCAGGGTTTAGTTATGTGGGTAAAATACTTTTGCAGAATAAGGAACTAGTTTCAGGGGAGGAAGGGTATGGGCAAGCAAAAATCCACATTTTTCTACCATTTTTCATTGACCTAAATCTGTGATAGTGGCACACTACCGTTGTCCATATCTCTGCTAGGTATGCAAAGGGTCTGTCTTTTTGTTTCAGGAAGCTGAGTGTTTTATGAAATCTGAACCAGCACTTTCACGTTCTTGTGTGAGACATGAGTTTTACAATTCAGTGAAATCTTCCTCTACAGTTTGCTTAATTGGGTTCAAGGATTAAATGTTGCAGACAGACTGTGAGTTGGACAGAGAGGTAAATTAGGAGATTAGAATGTGTTTCAGTTCATTTGGTGTTTGTTAGCCTTACTTTGACAGGTCAATACTGCCTTCTGCTATCAGAATGCAAAATACGTTTGTAAGCTTTAAAAATATATAGAGAAATATTCAGCTATCCACAGAAATAATATTAAACATTGGTGGAACCTAACTAAAGTGATAGTTTTATGATACCTTTCCGCATACTATAGAAATGAAGTTACACATTTGAATTATTTAATATGATATATTTTTATATACGAGCAAGTATGCAATGGGGAAATATAAGACTGTTGGATGCTGACCTGCAACTCAGCTATTTTTCTGCTGTGGTATATTAATATTTTAATATTCAATATATATTTTCAAGTCAGATCCTGAGGTTCATATTTGATTTTTATTCACTTCTTGCTCTGGTACAGTCTCACCGATTTCAATTTCAACTTCCCAAATAAGAAGCAAGTCACACTCAGGAAGGATTTAGGATCTTGCCCTTGATATCAGACTCACCTTTTACTACACCCACTTTTTAAGCATCATCATACTTTCTTGTTTGTGTTTCAGAAACTACCCAGTTTTGGGCCTTACCTGGAACAACGCAAAAAGATAATAGCTGAGAACAAGATTAAACTGAAGGAACAGAGTATGGCTGCTGTGCTTCCTGAGAAAAAGCATTTCATTCCGAAGAAGCCTATTCCAGCAATCAAGGTAACAAAGATACATGCTTACACATAAGGGATGATCAGCCATCAGCAGTTGACATGCACAGTCATTTCTAGCAGTTTGAGTTGGTTATTACTGCTTTTAAGCTTGTTAGAGGGCATCAAAGACAACTATTTATGCAGACTTTCTAGCTTTTAACAAAAATCGATGGGAAATGATTTGTGATGTACACGTATAGGTATTTCCCTAACGTCATTTTTCAAAATGCAGATATTCAGGCAATGGATGGTAATTGTGGGACAAGGCACGGGTAATGCCTTGAAGAACAAAGTAGAATTGTTAACAATTTCTGTTTTAATGCTTCAGTATGAGCTCAGTTTTGCATGATACCTTTTGATTACTTCCGATGTGCTAAATACTCCATCTCTCATGTAGGAACAATGGAAAAGGTTGGTGTTCAGTACTTATGAAAGTTGTGTCATAGGTTTTCAGACTGAACTTTTAAAGCTGGAGAATGTTTGTCTAAGTAGCTGATCCACCATCTACAATGAGTAAATGTCAAGGTGAAAATAAAACTTGTGACCCCATCTACTGCATAATCCATACATTGGAGCTTTTTCCTTCCTTTAGGTAGCCAATAAATGTCAATAAAATGAAACGTCAGAAGGTAATTATTCTAGGTGCTCACTTTAGACCTTACTTAAACTTCATGTCTCAATAGGAAAAAGAAGGCAAAAAAAGTTGTTGGGTTTTTTTTTTTAATCCAATTCTCATGTAGACCCTTCTATAAAGCAGTGTGAAAATTATATCTGTTGAGCTTGTTAACTGTCTTCCTCATATATGTGAGAATATCAGATATCTACAGCTAGGTAACTTCCACTGTATGAACAGACCTGTGAGAATTCTTGCAAAAATAAGGCCAAACATAAAATACAGTACAAGCGGTAGCTCAAAATAACACACAATTCCCAAGAGAATTTTGCAGTTTACCAACACATGCAGAATTCCAAGCTAACTAGTAGAACTGCAAAACCAGCCAAGAAGAAATTTTGAGTCATCTTCCTATTTCAGTTAAATAGTTTGCCACTTCTGTAGACCTTTCTCAATTTTTTGGGCTGCTTGTTTTGGTTTATGTCACATTATTGAAAATCGCTCGCCTCCTCTTGTGCTGAGGTTCCTTTCTTTATGTATACAAAAAGTTCCAAAGAACAGAAATCTACTCTTTTTTTTCCCACCATGATGAGCATTTTCAAAGCCTCCTTGACCTCAGAGGTTTTATGGTCTGTTCTCTTTGGAGGGAGAGTATTGATGTAGGGAAAAAGAGAAAGAAGAAGCAACAGCCAATAACTGCATTTTCAATGAGATAGCTTGCTTCTGAAAACAGCAGAAAACAAAAAAACTGATACTGTCCAAAAGCAAATAAACTGAATAAAGGAAAAAGTTTAGCAAGAGGGAAAAACAGACATAAAGGCTTGAAAGAAACATAAATAAAAAGTTGAGGTCAATAATTTATCAATCAAAACTCCAAGTACAAAAGCAAAAATAAACCGGAGTAGTAGCAGAAAGATTAAAAAGAAGAAACGAGGCCCTACTGCAGGGAAGAGGAAAATTAATTCCCCAGAACAAAACTTTTGTTTATAAAGACATTGAATACTTGTGTCTGTGGGGAGCTTCTCAGCCAGAGAAATCAGGTTAGTGTCCTTCTCACCCCTTTATTTAAACAAGACTGAAAAAGACAGAAGCAATTAGAAGAAATTAGGAACCCCCCAAAGCTGATTCTTGACAATCTTTCCATCTCTTTAGAAGGGAATGTATTAACCATAACATGAAAAACAGCATTAAGAGATGCCCACTAAGAAATAGGAAAATACCTGGGTTTTGCTTGAAGTAGTGAAATTGCCACTAAAAGGAGTTTTTAATTAAGTTTATTATTAATAAATCCATCTACTATTTTGTTGTGGAGAAAAATTTGCCAGGAAGATTCAGAATATTCATTAAGGAAGCTGAGTGAAGCTTAGTGAAAAAAGGTGACTTATCTGATACCCTTTCCTGATCAGGAATTTTCCCTGGAGAGAGGCATAGGGGCACGGACTTGAGCGATTTATTTCTAACTGTCCAAGTAGTAGTATTCACACTTAAAATTAGAAATCCCAGACCGTATCCAAGCAGTTTTGTATTGGCTGGCCCTCTAGACAGAAGAGAGAATATGTTGTGTTAGTTCAGATTAGGATATCAGGGGCTGGGAGTGGTCAGCTCTTATAGCTAGTCCCAGCCTAACTCTAGTTCTCAGGAGCAGTGAAGAGGAACACTTGGAAGCTGATGGGGCCTGAGAGATAGCTGTCCTTGAAAGAGCTATGACTCCTGCTTCAACTGGTTGTATTTTTGGAGGGTTGCTGCAAATTTTCTGATGCTTGCCCAGAATTCTCTCATCTGTCTAATTGGCTGTTGGGTTGGTGATATGTAAATTCCAACATTTGTTTAAATTTCACATGCTGCCAAAATGGTTTTTTTCATAGATTTAAAAACCCTCTGTGATTATCCAAAATCTAATTTAATTTTTGGATGGGTTTTCCTATGGCTTTTCTCTTTATTTTCTCTATTTTTCAATATTAATTGAAACTTCATAATTTGATATTCAGCAGAGTTATTTCTTCTTTTCTCACTTGTCTGTAATATCAGAATATCTGCTGTATGTGGATACGTGCCTTGGATCTTTTATTTTCAGTTGTATCTTTGTACAGCTCGTACACATGTATTTGCCTACCTCAGGTTACCTCCTTATTACTTTAATTTCTTTCCTTATAGATTCTTGTGGGGTTTTTCCTAATAATTTATTTATTTCCTAATAATTTTTCCTAATAATTTTAGGGCCCATACCATAATATTAGGTCACTGCTTATATTTCTTTCTTTCTTAACTCCCCCAGTCTTGCTGTAGATATTGCCCTGTTTGGTAGTTTAAACACTCTGGCATAGCTCTGTTTGGCATCTTAGCTAGTGTATGACACGTTGTTCTATCTGTTGGAAAAATATCCATATAGATCCTCAAGCTTAAATTCCTTGTATTTGAACTATCTTTCACCCTTTTGTGTTTACATATGTTTACATGGTCTTGCACACACACATATATGCCAGTCTTTTTAGGCTGATGCCATAAGCACCCAGCTGGAAGCCAGCACCTTTGGAGGAATCTGGCCACATTTAGTCCAGTGCTGTGCTTAATCTATAAAATCCTCTTGAGAGGGGAGTTATATTGATCTAGGCACAGGACTATTATGCCATAATGGTGCACCGTTTGGATCCTTCTTGGCATATATCTAGGTGGTTCAACATGAGTAGTTTTGGCTTGTGCTTGCCTGCCTGGGAAAGACCATATTGTAGTCTTCATCATAAACATGGAGCTGTTGCATATTTCAGGTGGAAATATGCATGTCTCCCATAATTTATTGGACTCTGCTTCTCCCAAGTTATTTGCTCCAACATAAATCACAGCAATAATCGCTCCTGCTGTAGCCCATAATGATCCCTTCTCTATCACAGTACCTCAGAAGACATCCTCATTACATGTGACAGTTTAAGCAAATGTAAGTTAGTCTTCAGATATTGCAAGAAACCCTAGAGTCCAAATGTCCTCTTTCCTTCCCTCTTCTGACTGTAGGAGGACTGCCTTGAGTGGGAATGGAATTGGAATAGAATAGAATAGAATAGAATAGGAGATATTGAATTGCATTTGCATTTTTCAGTTGGAAAGGACCTACAGTGACCATCTAGTCCAACTGCCTGACCAATTCAGGGCTGACCAAAAGTTAAATCATGTTATTAAGGGCATCGTCCAAATGCCTCTTAAACACTGACAGGCTTAGGGCATCAGCCACCTCTCTGGGAAGCCTGTTCCCGTGTTTGACCACCCTGTTGGTAAAGAAATGCTTCCTAATGGCCAGTCTAAATCTCTCCTGGCACTGCCTTGAACCATTCCCACACGCTCTGACCCTGGATACCAGGGAGAAGAGATCAGTACCTCCTTCTCCGTGTCCCCTTCTCAGGAAGCTGTAGAGAGCAATAAGGTTTCTCACCCTCCTTTTCTCCAGAATCACAGAATCACCTAGGTCGGAAGGGACCTTTTAAGATCATCTAGTCCAACCAATAAAAAAAACAAAACAAAACAAAACAAAACAAAACAAAAACCACCACTACCCACACCACCCTCCAAACCAGACAAATCCAGATTCATTAGCTGCTCCTTATGGGACATTTCTTCCAGCCTTTTCACCAGCTTTTTTACCCTCCTCTGGACACATCTGAGTACCTTAACGTCCTTCTTACATTGTGCATCCCTGAACTGCACACAGTACTCAAGGCAAGGCTGCACCAATGCTAAATAGAGCAGGGTAATCACCTCTTTTGACCAGCTGGTGACACTGTGTTTGATGCATCCCAGGATGTGATTTGCCCTCTTGGGTGCCAGGGCACATTGCTGACTCATATTGAGCCTGCTGTCGACCAGCACCACCAGATCCCTTTCTGCAGAGCTGCTCTCCAGCCACTCCTCTCCCAAGTTATACTTGTGCCTAGCTTTACTCCATCCTTGGTGTAGAATCCAGCATTTGGGCTTGTTAAGTTTCATCCCATTAATGGCTGCCCAATGCTCCAGTCCATCTAGATCCCTCTGCAAGGCTGCCATTGCTCTAGCAGCCCCATAAGAAGAAGGGCACTGTTACTGTATGTAAAAGTGGAATGCTTGTGTATTCCAGATCATGGCTGATCAATATAACAACAGCATTACAGCAATTAAGGTGCTAGGTTCTATCTTAATGTCTTGCTATTTCGCTTGTGCCTTGCCAGGACAGCACATCAAGCAGAAGTTTTCATGAGCTGTCCATGCTGTCTCCTGCTGTGTTTTCTCTTGCAGCTTTCTTTTATCTAGAATGCATCTGTTGGCAAGAATAGCAAAAATCACTTACTTTGATATGTTCTTTGTCAAACTGCATTTTGTCACTGTTCATCTAGTTTTATAAATTACCTGTGACATCACTTGGGTTTTCTTTAATTAAACTAAAATGCGTGTCAACTCTATAGTCTTCTGGTTCAAATCTTTTGTTGAAATGCACGCAAGCATATTAAACAGCATCATATCTAAACCAGATAATTGAGACTTTACTCTATTAATACTTTGCCTTTTCTGAATATTGATTATTGTATTTGAACTCTTTATTTTTTCATTGTTTAGCCAACTTGCAACCCCACTTCACATCTACTTAATGTCAGAACTCTGTTGTGTCAGAGACCTATTGAAACATTAAATTTACCAGTTGTTTTTATGTATATATTGCATCACAGTCTTCATAAAGAATTGTGATAGATTCATGAAGCATAATATTTATTACAGAAACCATATTGAATTATGTAGTAAAGGTTCATTTAAGTTATTTTGTAAGTCCCTCTCTAGCTAGTACTACAACTGTTTAACTCGCTTTACTGAAACAAAGCTTAGAGATCCCTAAATCCCAGAGCATATTTAATAACCTTTTTAACTATTGGCGAGGCATCTGTAATTTTTCAATGTAAAGTTAGTTTCAATGAGATTACATATTTTTGTTAGCCACTTTACTGTAAATTGGTCTTGGTTGTGAATCCTCAGATTCTGGTACTTTTTCCTCTTTAATCCGTAATTTTTTTCCTGACATTTCTTCTTTTCATCTGTCCCTCTCTGACAGTATCTAGCCTTTATTACTGGAAAGCAGGTATCTTACTAATGGAGATAAACATGGTACAGAGAGTCTGTTACTGTCTTTGCAACATTTCATCCCCTTTCCATGCTCCCTCTGTATCCTAGTGAGGACACTTCTGCACAGCCCCTTATTCTTTCACAACCTATTGAATCCTGAGAACTGCCCAAACAACCCAAAAATAATAACAAACAGATAGAGTACTTGGGATCAAGTGCACAACTTTGCTATATAAATGTTAGAGGCTTTGTTAGGAGTTCTTTATATTACTTGGTGATGAGTCAAGCTCGGCACTTGTATCATGGTCAATGATCTCTTAGAGACCTGAAGGCTGAGGCTGAGGCCGGTCCTTAGGAGAGACTGCTGTTCGCAACAGGCAGACCTACTTCCGGTCTTCCGTACCTGCTGTCACCATCAGCTTCAAGTGCACAAAGTTCATGGTCATGGTGTGACATGCAACGTGTTTTATGGTGGCTCAAAAAAGTGCAGTAAGAGGACAAGCATGGGTGTTCCCTCTGAACTTGCTATATGAGATGCAGTACGTGCACCGTGCATGGCTTTCTAATGAGAGGCCTGTGATGTTCATCGTCTCTAGAGCACAGTGTGGCCTTTTACAGTGTGGTCCCCATGCAGATAGAAACAGCAGGTCTACAAGGAGCCATACGTGAACCGTGAAATGTATTTACAAATCTAAGTTTACTAATACGATGGCTAATGAAAAGCTAATCACCATAAAATGTCTGATATGTTAACATTAAAAATGCAGCTATAGTAATAAAAATAGCATTGTAAAAAGAATATCCTACTGAACAAATCTGCTCCGTGCATATACTCAAACCCACATCTGCCTAGCTTAGTGACAAAATGAAAATTTTTTTTCTGTACTCATTAGTAACAAAAAACTAATGGATTCTGCTCTGATTCTCTCCATAGCAACTGAATTCCCTGCCAGTTGTAGTTGCAAGACTAAATTCCTCTCCCAGTTCGTTCAGTACAGGGTTGTTGACAAGAGTGGGACAGCACAATAGTCATCAAAAGGAGCACTCTAAGTCCCTGAGATTGCAAAGGTGTAACTTACAAAATTTAACTTCCAGCCTTTTTTTTATTTTTTTTTTTAATTGCTGCTGGTAATGCATAAGCCAGAAAGAACACAGCTTGACTTTCAAAACCTGGCTTCTGTTTGCAGGTCTGGCAGTTGGCAAAAAAAACATTATACTGTAAACAGTGCAAATTTGATCCGGAGGCCATTGAGATATACCAAGTGTGGAATCCCACAGTGCCATTTTAGACCGTTGCTTTTTGGAGTGAAACTGCACTTTAAACAGTGAAGGCTGATTATTTCTTGCTGCACTGTTTATTTTGTTCCAAACAATTATGATTTGATGGAAACAAGAAGCTCTGAGATAGCTTGAGATGCTGTAAAGCATGCACCTGCAAAACATCTTTTAAGTACCATTGCTTTTTTAGTCAATAAAGTCTTGAAACTTTGCAAATGAATAAGGATACAGTTTTTGCTTGAGAGAAAGAAGTGATTAAAAGACACAACACCCATGAGTCTAAATGAGCAGTAAATCTTGACACAGTTTTTTGAAATCACCTTCAGGCCTCTAAAATACCATCATCCTCCCTGTTTGGGATTATACATCCCCAAAAGTGTATTTTGTGAGCTGTGAGAAGTGAGACTTGGTTACAAATTGAGAAATCACCATGCCATATGCATTGTTTTTCTTATTCCCTTTTTAAATTTGTAGCTGGAAAAATCTATTTTGATCATGTTCTTCTAAGCAACCATTTCTTGAGCTACCTAATGCTATCCTAAACCTTGATTGTCTCCCTCCTGTCCCCCAGGTGCCTCTCTGGAAGGCTATTAACTACCTCACTCCTTTCCCATTGAAAAAGCCTTTCCTAATTTCCAGCTTTAAATTTACTCATGGCTGGCTTATAATCATGTGTTCTTGTGCCAACATTTTGTCATTTAACTTGAACGGCTCTTTTGCCTCCCTGATGTATATATAAAGAGACATCATATTCCTGCTCTGCTTTCATCTTCCTAGGCTCAACATCTTGTTAGGCTCTTTTTGTCTTCTCTCATAAGCAAGGCCCTCCATCCCATGATTATTTGAGTAGCCCATCTCTTCAACATGCTTGAGCTTTGTGGGGTTTGTTAACATCCAAATGCTATTTAAAGAATACAAATGTGAATCCAGAACCTCCATGAGAAAATTGTTAATTACCTATGCTGTTTACATGTCTGCTTTTCTCAGATTAAACAGTCATTCGCTATCAGGAATCTCCCCATGTTGATACTTTTACAATGTGAGCAGGCAGTGAAAAGCTACTTCATTGTATGTTGTACAGGTTTTACATAATTTCAAATTCTTCAGTATGCAGACCAATACTTGCAGACGACACATGCATTTGTGACATGACATACAGTGAAATGTTTTGGGGCTATATACACAAAAGAGAGGCTTACAGGATACTTAATATTGCTGGGGGCAGTAGATCACACAAAGACATGTATTTTGAAACCTGTAGCAGGTATGATACAGACAAGCCTACACGAGACTTGAAATAAGCTGGAGCTGAATTCTACAACTACAATTTCTCAATTGATACAGAAGACTGCAGAAACCTGAGAATTGTAGGAACCTGAAAACTGCTGAGCAATTCACAGTAAATCCATGAATTTTTCTGAGTAAGACGTGGAAATGAAAATACAGGGGTGTGAGCAGTTCTAAGAGATCACATTTGATTGAGTTAGTCACTGTAGCTCATCAGTGGAGGCACAGTAAAGGGCTGTGTGTTCAAGTCTTGTCCTTCACAATACCAAAGTAAAAAGTATTAGCTGTAACACTTTCATAGTAGTTAATTGACCTTTTGCAGTGGTTTAAGCAAACAGATTTTACTTGAAATTTGCACTGAATTTGGACCATGCACATAATCAGCTTGCACAGCTCTATTGATGAACGCTAACTCATTAAGCCGTGATAACTTGCTCACTTACAGTCATCTGTCCACACTCATCATGCTGCCTTTAGCAATGTGCCATAACTGTTTTATGCTGGAAGAGCATTAATGTTCTGTTGCTGAAAAGAACTGGAAGGCTTTTAGCATTGAATGAATGCAACCAAGGCATTTCACATGTCAGTAGCTTAGGGGTTTGGCAGAGAGAAAACATTTGATTGTTTTTAGAAAAAGAAAACAGTACTATTTCCCTGAGCTTCGGATATGGTTGACTTTCCTACCTCAACAGTCAGCAAGAGGAACTTCATAGGTCCTACCACTGCATCCAGCAAACAAATAAATTTGTCTCATTGCATAATGATACTGTTGTAATGTAAGTGCTGAAGGTCAGTAGGCCTCAAAGTTAAAACTTCACCAAGATGAACAGGAGTCATTCGTTCAGGAAGTAGCGCAGTTGTTGTAAGTATACTCAAGAAGACAAGGTTGGACCCATTTTTGCATTTAATTAATGTAGCAGAACTTTTCTTTAGAGCTAACATTAATAGCGCTCTATTACTGTGTTGCTCTGATGTGCTTAGTTTGAAAGTAAGGCTGCCCAAAATAAGATATGCAATGAAAATTTAAGTTACAGTAATCTAGTTCTTCTGCAATGACAATTGAAAAGAATATAGAGAGCATTGTATGCAATTATAAATTATACAGGTTAAATACAGCATACTACTACACTCAAAATATTTGGTAATCAGTTCAGAATGATTTTTTTGACTGGTAAGAATAAGGTAAGTATTCCTTCTTCAAAAAATATTGAGAAACAGAACACAAAAACAAATCCGTATCATGTTTCTTGGTGATGTAAGACCAAAGGCAAACACTTTGAAGCTTATAATTCCGGGCAGACTTGTCTGTGTCTCATATTTGGCTTGATCTTGAGCATTTTCCAATTGACTTGGATCAAATTCCATAATCAAAATCATAATGACTTCTTGGTTTATTACGGTAGAATGACTGTGAAGCCAGTGCTGCTCTCATATCACTCAATGAGATTTCCAATACTTAACAGTCATACCCCTTTTTAAAGCAAATGTAAAATGTGTTGTTGCATCACGTAACTTTCATTTACTGAGCCCAACTTTATCTTAACAATAGATAAAGAATCCTGCACTTAAAATCAAGCTTGTTTTGCAACATGGGAGCTGTTGTAGAAGTGTGCTTAGTGAACTCACAACATATCCCAGCAACCAATAGAGTGCCACAGAGCAAATCTTTTAAAATGCAGTCATGTTCGTCATCTGTGCTATACTTCCACAACTTACTTAAACTAATTCAACTGAGGGATAGCTGTAGTCCGAAGGACCTGGAACCTGTCCCATCCCAGTGAAGCTGAACTGCCACTGAGCTGTGCAGTTTCCCCTCATGTAAAGTGGAAATGGTTTGCATTAGGTAGGTCTCCCACAACTTATTTTAGAGGGCATGTCTTCCCCTTGTGGTAGGTACCCATACGCTGTCCTGCCATCCACCTTCACTTTTGCAGCTCAGATGTGTCAGGTTGATGCCACAAGCTCCTCCCTGAGAATCTAACAGAACTGAGTCAAGACTTGCAGGATTAGACCTACAGCTTACTTCTGTACAATATTTGCAATAAACTGATGATCGTGTCATTTGTGCATCTTACTGAAGAGAGAAAAGCAGTTATTGTTCTCTCTGTCGGTTATTTGATCATGCCCGTTTCTGTTCTTGCTGTGAGTTCTTAAATCTGTGCTAATGAGAAATGACTGAGGATGATCCGATTGTTTGTAGTCACTCATCATTTGTGGTCCATTTTGTTCCTTGAAGTTTCACACAGTAATGGCAAAACAATAGCACATTCAAAATCATGTACTAAATGTGTGACCTGTTTTTAGAACACATTTGTAAACAAATATATACTTCTAGTGCTGCCTACATTCAAAATGTGCCTGTACAGAGCATTCTTTGTATTTTACAGGAGGTATGAAGGTCGGCAACTTGGATATTCTTAAGAAAAGTCCTAAAGAAAATCACAATGCATGGCCAAATCTTTCATATTAAAGTACTAGAAAGTGCTCCTGCGCAGCTATAGAAACAGCTTAGGTATCTTCTAAATGAGTCAATAACTTTCTTTTTTCCCTAGGATGTAATTGGAAAAGCACTGCAGTATATTGGAACATATGGTGAGCTCTGCAACACAGAGCAAGTTGTGGCTCTGATTGATGAGGAAATGTGTATCAACTGTGGCAAATGTTACATGACCTGTAATGATTCCGGCTACCAGGTAAGAGCACAGCTGTAATTAGCAGAAAGGCACAATGAGTTATCTTTCTGCTGCTGGGAAGGAAGAATCCACCTTCTGTTAATGAGCAGGTGGTAAAAACAGATGTCTAAAATATTGGATTGGAACCCCAGCATAGCTCCCAGGCTATGCCATGCAAGCCCTGCCCGAGCTGTTTGTGTGGCAGTGAGAACGCCCAGCATGGCTTCTTCTGGAGGGCTACGCAGAGTGTGCTGCATCTCGCTGGCTCGCTCTAGATCCTTCTCCCAGTCTTTCCTTATCTGCAAGTGGAAAGTGGGATTAAGAGGAAGAAAATGAAGGAGAGCCAATTCGGATGGCAGTAAATGTCATTCTTTGATGGTTTTCAAGTACATGCGGGAGAAGCGGAAGAATGCTTTCCTTCTTAGCAAGGATGCTGCGAGACAAGAGCTATTCTTATTGCCAAATGCTTTTTAAGAAACCCAGTCCTTGCTCCGTCAGCATAACTGAACTTGAACTAATTTAGGTTTCAGGCAGGTGAGGTTTTGTTTTGATCTTGATTGAGGTACAAATCCTATCTCCAGGATAGCTGCCAGAGTTTAGAGCAGCAGGTTGATGTTTGCAGAAATCATTGTGGCCAGAAAATAGCACAATTTTGAGCTGGGGCTCCTGTTTGCAGCAAAGTATTTTTCTGATTTCTGCTCAGTACAATAACATAAATTGTATTAAATGTATCAGCATTTCTACATGCCATTCCTTGCCACGTCCACTGGAGCTGATGGAGCTGCAGTAGAAAGGGCAGTACAAGGAAGACTCATTATAGAAAACCAAAACACAGTCTAGTGTAACCTTCATGGAATCCAGTAGGCAGTAAATGCTGCAGGAATGTCTTTATTTGTCCCAATCAGAGAATAGTTTGTCAGAAAAGGGTACTTTACTGAGCACTAGGTTTCCTCTGAACACCATGACTTTTTGTTTATCCTTAATTCAGTCTAATGAATAGTAGGTCTGATGACTTTAACTACATACAGTCAAAGAAAGAAGTCTTTCCATTTCAAATCAGTTCCTGCAATTAAAACAAGTGTGTCAGAGCAAAGGTAGACATGTTTTTTTCCCAGATATGAGAAAATTAATGCTGCATTTATACCAGAATAGATTACTACAGTAGCTTTCTGTCTAAATTTCTTCTAGACACTGCAATCTTCACCTCTTCTCCCTCCCTCAGATTTCCCAGTGAAGGGGAGGATTTAGCTCTTGGAGAGCACAAGTCTATGTTTATATTTAGTAAAACTTTCTTTTCTATAACCGGAAAAAAATCAGCACCAAAAGAACCAAAGCTTAAAACCCAAGAGGTTTTCTAAGCACACAAAAAAAGTTTTTTTCCTCTAATTAATTAGGGAAACTGAAAAGAAATTAATTGTAAAGAATTGCAAATAGATTCTTAATTACAAACAACTCGAC
>JAOTQQ010000004.1:14379811-14445568 GCA_026546715.1 Gallinago undulata
GGAAATATGCTTTGGATGATAGTAACATGTTTTGGAATTTGAATACGCCCCCCCCCCCCCTTCAAAATAGCATTTCCTTTATGCTGCTCTTTGTTTCCATGCTGCTCTACAGAGCTATCACCTTGTACGACTCCTCCAACAGAAAAGCTTTCCTTAATTTAAAGTTAGCACTGGAGTGCTGGTTTCTCCCCCTTTGAACTCCTTTCGAGGATACGCGTTGTTGTTAGGGAGAGAGGAAGAGTCCTCCTTAAATACTCACAAACCAAAGCTCTCTTTCTGTTCAATCGAAACTAAAACTTGTAGATTCAAGGCAGTTAGCGCCTACTTCATGCCCTCGCTGGTTGCTACAGCAACTTCTGTGCTTTCCTACTAGTGAAACCCTAAATCTGCCTTTGAAGCCACCCTGCAGCACCACCCAGTACCTTCCATTTCCTCCCGGGCTCCTCCAGCTGCTGATGGTGGTTAGGGAGATTTGCTAAGGACACTTGTTTGCAGAGAAGCAAAAGGTCAGCTTTCAGGCCTGATTTTTCCCTCCTAAAACTCTTAAAAGTAGACATTAAGTGTGCCTTTTTAATTATTTTTTACTTCTCTAGGCTTGCTTCTTAGATATTGAAGCTTTTGCAGTTGTGTGATGCTTTTGTTTTTCCTTTTAATTGCCATTTCCATTATGCCACAAGCTTATTTCATTGAGACTGCAATTGTTATTTCACATTCAAATACACTTATCACCCTAATTGGTAATGATAATTCACTGCATGGCCACGTGGGAACTAAAGCAAGCTCTGCCTGGCCCAAAACTGAGATATCCCTTTCAAAGGTTTGCAAAGGAAAATAATCATACAAGGCACAGCATGCTTTGTTTTTCTGTACTATTTATTAAACTAGATTGTTTATGCTGTGCTGAAAATAAAAGTCAAAAGAAGGCATTGTGGCCAGCGCTGTGCTGAAGCTGCACAGGCATGGTCTGGTGTCGCCTCTGAACCAATAACCCTGGCAAATTGCCGTCTTACGAAATATTTCCTCCATGCGAAGGAGAAACATCCCTCTGGGACGTTAAACAGCACAGGCCAAACTCCTCCTTTTGCAACCCTTGTGACCCGTGAGCTTTCACCGAGCCATAATTCGGCCCATATTTCTAATTTTAAAGCGTCGGGAGGGGGGTGGTTTTGTTCCCTGCCAGCTGAACAGTTGCTATAGCTGCAGTGCAGAATCTCACCAAGATGTCTCCAAGTGCTGTAGCACGGGAAATGCAGACACTAAAATGGGAGCAATTTTGACCTTTTCCGTGAGTGACATCAATAATGTTTATTGCTGTTCACAGGCTATCCAGTTTGATCCCCAAACCCACCTGCCCACGGTTACTGACAGCTGTACAGGCTGCACCCTGTGTCTCAGCGTCTGCCCTGTTATCGACTGCATCCGCATGGTTTCCAGGACAACACCCTACCAACCAAAGCGCGGGCTGCCCTTAGCCGTGAACCCCGTGTGTTGAGGTGATCCGTCCGACAGCTAATGTGAACTTTACACTTGTTTGATGCCATTGATTTGCTTTCTAATTAGTCCTGCTCTTATAAAAAAAATGTAATATTGATAGCCGTTACAATGAACACTGTGTTTTCCAATTATTATTTTTACAACGATTAAGTTTTGAAATTACAGAAAGGCAGCAATTAGTCAGTCATGGCTGTCAGTTGTCCACTATTTGAAGCGTGACTTTCTCCTTTCAATTCATGCTGTAATTTCAAAATTTCTCTATACACTCCTTAATCTCTATGTATTTTCTGGTTGTAAATATAATTAAGAAAGCGTTTTTAATGAACTACAAATCAATGTACAAGCTAACTGTTTTCAAGGAGGCATTTTGTAATTAAACATTACATTTAATTTTAAAAGACTTTCTTAGAAGACGTAATTAACTACATAGCATTCTAACAAAGCAATGTGGCTTCTATTTTTCTATGGGAAGAAATGAAAGGGAGTTTAAAATAGGATTTAAGAACCGGATTAATCACTTTCAACTAGTACAGCATATGAAAGTGTATTTTTATAATCCTTTCTAATTCTTTCTCACACTAGTCACTTTATAGAATAAATTTGCTGTGCACTGACACATGCTAGATTCTTCAGATTTGTGTGTTGCATGGGTAGCTTGATCGTTACTTCCCCCCCCGCCCACAGTGAACACTCGTAACATCTCTCTAAAAATGGTTAAACCGACTTATTATGAAGTTCAGGTTGCATTTCAGAATTCTAAGATGTGACAACATTTTTTGCTCCAAGCTCATCCTTTAAATAAGTTTTTTATGGTGCCAATTAATGTTGCAGAATGTACACGTTAGAGGTCAGAAATCTGATTACGTGCAAATGGATTACACACCCTGCAGACTGCGTTTGCCAAAGACAGACACAGAGGGCAAACTGGCAAGATGATTTCCCCCAGCGCCAATTCTTCATACTTATTGGTTATGTATGGTTATAATAGTTCCACAACCAAAAAGAAATATAGATTTGTCTGTCTTGCTAAACAATATCTCAGTTTTAATCAATTTTTCATTCACAGTGGGAACTTTCTAATATGAACATATTGCTGTCTGCTTTACTTAAGAATATAAAGCCTTTAGTTTCATAATAATAATAAATGATCTAGTTCAATTTCTTATACCCTATATCACGATCACCAAAAGCTTTGATTAAAAATATATCCTGACTTTTGTTTCTTGATTTATGAATTGTGCACAGGATTATAAATAAATGTTGAAACCAACCTGGGAATTTTTTTGTGTTTTTTTTTTTTTCCATTTATTAAACAGATTTTTCTTGTAGAGGCTTGTCAGGTGGTGTTTCATGATCTCTAAGATTCACTCCAGGAATCACTAATGAGTTAATTCATGTGTTCATTATTCCATTAATTGCCTATAGTAGCATGCTCTTTGCCCCTCTCTGGCATCTCTTTGTCTGCCTTTGACTTCTCTTCCTTTTGCATCTCTTCCCCACGCACACACGTGTGTACACACTCCATGTCATTCTAATGTTTTGAAGTGTCATTTCATTTAGCATCCTTGCTCCACCAGCACTGTTTTGCTGACACTTTGGGCTTGCTTGAAGAGATCCCTTGGCAGGCTCAAGCCCAGTGTCTCCATTAATAGTTTTCTCTCCATACTTTAATTTTGCTCTTCATTGTTGTGGATTTTTCACACTCAGATGGAAACAGGAACAGATACTGCTTAGAAAATATTTGCCTGAAACTTCTTTAAAGCTTTTGGTCTTCTGGTACTTTCTTACCTTATGTGAGCTGTAGAGGACCCACAGGAAGAACAAGTTGTTTTGCGAAGGTTAGAAGCAAAGTTTGGAAAGTCCCTGCATGTACTGCTCGTACCTCTTCCAAGGAGCTGGCTGAGCAGCAGCAAGCCCTTGAGTGGGGCAGAAAAAAAACATCAAAATCAGATCATCTGCAGGTTACGTTTTATGCTGTCAGTTAGCAAGGAAAAGAAGCTGTCTTCTCCCAGGCTGTTACCATGTACTTCTTATTTTGTATCCTACTTACCATGAACCCAGAAGGTGAGAGTGGTGTGTCACCTGCAACTGCACTGCCAGCTTCTCCAGGCCTTTTGTTGCTGCATGGTCAGACCTGATGACCTTACTCACCTGAAGGCACCACATCAGGTAGTGGGGCTTCTTTTAAACACAAGACAATGCCAGGAGACCCAATTTAAGTAGCTAAGCACATGTACATCATAAATGTAGCAGCAAAATTAGAGCTTTTCTTAGGATATTCAGTAGCTGCAGTATTCCCAAGTAGCTATAAAGTAATCTTTGGAGGAGTAAAGGCATTCTTTGTAAATCAAGATTTTAATCAAGACTGTAATTTGTTTATTGAAGAAAGAATAACAGGTTATATTATACAGGTTTCTTCCTCACTACCCCACTTCTCCCCCACTCTTCTTTGGCCAAGTCCATTAACAGTTTCAGAAAAACGCATTCCCAAACGAATGTGAATACTTTCTGACAGTCAGCAATAAATCTGTGTGTTGCAGGAACTCAGAGAAATGGCCACATTTAGGTCTCCTGTAGGATTGTCTTGAGGTTGTCGGGGTAAGGCAAGGCGTAAACAGGCAAGGGAAAGAGCCACAAAGGACATATTCCTGGGTTTTTATAGGTTTTTTTCACATCCATCTTGGGGAATCCAGCCCTTTCGGTGCATTCAAGAGCCAAGGAAACAAATTAGAAAAATCTGGTCTATTCTGCAAATGCTGTAGCCAGTTATTAAAAAAGGGATATGAATTTTCAAAGTGTAAAAGGTTCCAAATTAAGCTCATATATTTCAGTGATGTAGCTGCACATTTAAAGAATTATGTATTATTAAAGAGATGCTGGGTGAGATCCTGTAACCCTAGTCCTCGCAGTTTTTAGACATTTTGTCCTATTGATTACTATTATAAAATATTGTAAACTATATTTGACAAATTAAATTATGATAGAAGTGCCGTAGCTCATCCTCCAGTAGCACATTCTTATTCACATCATATTCCTGAACAGAAAAAGCTCCCCATGTTCAGTGTTTGCTCTGCAGTCCAAGAAATACTTGAAAAAGCTGCCAAATCTGCTTGTGTGAATCCCAGTGCACCCATACATGTTCATTGGAAAAAGAGATGTTTTGCCTTGCTAACAGACTATACAGGCAGTTTGGGTTTTGGCCTCTAGGATGAACAGGCACAATATTTCCAAGGCACTGGATTGGCAATGTTAATAGCGACATTTGAAAAATTACACAGGATTTTTAAAATACATAATTTCCTGATTTGAAATGAAATATTAATTTGATCTCTTAGCAAAATTAAAACCAGCCTTTGTGCATGAATCTGATGGGTAGCCTGTATCTCCAGTGTTGAAGCCAACGCACATAAATACTGTTCCTTGCTCTGACGCTTTACCAATCACCAGAGGAAGCCTTCTGCGCAGACATCCGTTTGCTCCGGTTGTAAAATCCGGCAGGAGCAAACTGCAAGTTCCCTGCCTAGAATTGCTGCCCCCTCTTTGTTGTGCCTTGGACGACACAGGGCTTTCCACCCTATGGCCTCTGGGAGAGGTGGGCTGGCAGCTGCAGAGCGGCTCACTGTCCTTCCTGCAGCCTCCCCGCCTTCCAGCACGTATTACTGTCACCATGGGTTCCTCCAGCTTTGTTGTCTTTAAGCCTTTTATCTCAAGGTGGCAAACATGACTGCTAGGTTCAAGGCAAACTATCCAGACCCCAACTGAGTGCCATCAACCTCATGCCTCATTAAAAAAAAACCCACTTTGTTTAACACAATCCGAGACTGCAGCCCTAGACATCTAATGTTAAGCATGGGCATTTCCTATTGATAAGAAGATCCTGCCAACATATTCTGTATGTATGGTTCATTATTCATCTACTGTAACATGGGGTTGGGCATGTTGTTAAAATTTTATATTTTTCAACATGCTTCCTAGTAGAAAATATATTTTTTAGATAAAATATTTATTTTATTGGCAAAGGTTTTACTTCACCAGGCTGCTCCACTTCTTTGATGAACTATGGAAGATAGGTTTTCATTGGCAACATCTGGCAACCTGGCAGAGTCCCTCGGCAGCTGGATTCATAACTTCAGAGTTGCTTCTGGGTCTTTCATATAATTAGTTTGCTTATGGGCCACCTGGGTCGCTTCATCTTTGCTGTTGCCATTTCCTCTCTTTTCTGAGGAACTGTAAGCTCTCCAGTTATTTCTCCAGGAGCTCAGTTTTAATAACTCTTCCTCAGGTTGGTCTGCTGGGCCTTGTATAAACATCCGTGCCGGCCTTGTCCAGGAGCAGAGACCTTGTTCTTATCCTTCCTTCTTTCTTGAAGGCCCGTTTGTGACTTTTTGTGATGTGGGAGCAGAGCTTCTCATATTGCTTCCAAGCAGCGAAGGTGGAGGTCGGCTCAGCAAGTGAACACGTATTGACTCTGCACAAATAAAACCCTAAATAATATCAAATCTTAACAGTAAACACATGCATGCACGTGCACGCACACACACACTCTCTGAGTTCAAGCACACTAAAGTTACTACAAGGAAATGCAATTGTTCATTTTCTGAAAAGAACTGCAAGTTGTTAAGGTTTACCTTGATATGCCTACCTGGATAATTTAAGACATCAGGGCTAGGCAATAGATGTGAACTGGGAGTGAGCACTGGAACAGAATGAAGTCCTCCCTGCTGGGGCTCAGCAGCTGAAGACTGTAGCTGTTCGGTTTATCTGTGCTTTGCCAAATGCTAACCCCTCCGAACCCATCGGGGTTCCTTGTGGCGCTGCAGAAATCCCAACCTTCTCCTGTACACTCAGCATCGCAGCGCAATGAGCGCAGGTGGGGTTCCCGTGCTCTGCAGGGAGCAGAGCCTTTGCACCTTACGTGGAGGGTTCTCCTCCGCAGGGGTGGCTGCAGCATTGCCTGCCGCCCTCCAGATGGGGAGGTTGGACAGTACCTGTCTGCGCCGCATGGGCCTTCCCACATATTTGGCAACCAAGATCCTTAAGAAAAGGGCAGCAAGTAGTTTCAACCTGTTGCTCGCCCATTTTTGAGGCACTAAGTAACATTCAGGAGAATCTTAATAAATGATTTTCATACAAGTTGACTAAAGCAGTGGCTACCATTGATCTGCCCTGTCTTTTTTAAGACCAAACATTTTACTTACTTCTTCAACATTGCGATACAGTTAAAGTTGCTTCTCGCTATTACCATCTTTGATGGTGAGAGCTCTTTTGTTGCATTTCAGCCAAGAAAGAGGCAGTCAGTATCAATGCCTCACACTGGTAATTGCCAAAGAGAGTCACACAGCACCAACTGGAGCTAATCATCAGCTGAAAGGACGTTTTCCTCACCTGTTTAGTCTAGAGACTACTTACTGTCACAGCTTTTACTTCTGCTTATTGGAGACAGGTTTAGGCCTCATCACTGAAATCTTCATATTCAATTGTTGAGAAATAACGTTTCTCGGGGATTGAAGTCCCGTTGTCATGCGCATCAGATGGCCTGCAGATAAAAGTCACCCGCCTTGTTTGTGCAGGTGTACGATGCTGGATTTTCTAAGCCTGAGCTCAGTGAGGGAAGTCAGTGCCTTCTGTTTCTCCTTGGGGGGGAGGGCTGTATTCTCTGGGTTTTTATTTTAGGCAAAGTGAGCGGTGTGGAGTTGGACAAGTCTCACTCTGACAGAAGGGAGGACACGTGAACAGCCACGGCCCTGCGCTGTGGCACTGGCCCTGCGCTCCAGCCTGATGAAAGCCCAGGGGCTGGGCAGCAGCGGTCACCCTCCCCTGCAGCTCCTTTCCCGGGGAGCAGGGGCTGAGCAGGGGCTGAGCAGGGGCTGCCCCGGGCCCCTCTGGAGGGCAGAGTGGGCACTCCTCTTTCCTTTAGCATAGAATTTAAGAATAATAGTTCGTCCTCTACACTGCTGGCAACTGTGGGTCATCTCCTCCATGACAAAAGCAAGCACTGCAGGATTCCTTACTGACATCTTTAAGAATTATCATTTTTACACAAAATCATGCAAAGTGCAAGTGACAAGAATACACAGTCCATTTTCTGCAAGGTGAAATAGCTAGCAGGATGGTAAGCACAATTATGTTTTGGTGTTTAGGCTGGCACTGCAGAGATTTCCTGTGCAGTCACCTGCTTCGGAACTGCGGGAACTTCCCATTGTACCACATTTGCCGCTTCACCATCACACGCAGAGCGGTCTCGTTACAGAGCCCCCACTGCACACCGTCGATCTTTTCTTACTATTGTGCATAGGTAAAGCCCTTTCATAAGTTTTATGAGGTGCAAACATATACGCTATTTTATGCTACTAGCCTATTTATTGGATTAGCTTGAGGATTTGATGCAAAAGCTTAAGATGATATTGAAAACACACATCACTTCTATTGTAGCTAAGAAAATCAGCTTTAGAATTAGAGAGACCTTGTATCTGGCATTATGTATAGCCCTTTAGCTTTTTAGCATGGCTGTTCTTTGTTGCTATAGCAACCGAATTAACCATTTCATTAATATAATGGAATAAAACACATTTATTCATTTTTGCACTCACGGGTAATCCACATTCAGCTTTCAGCATACTCGTCAAGCTGTGTCCCTTTCACCTCAGCCCCAGATATTTCCTCAGCATTGCCAAAAGGGGTTTATTTGTATTTTTCCTTGTTGGAGAGAGAGCTGTTGTTTTTGAAGAATGTTATATTTTTTGTAATTAAATTTACCTTCGTTTCATTGGCTAGCCTCTGCTTAGCATCCCTTAAGTGGAAAAGCAGACTTTGCAGGCAGCATTCAGTGCAGAGAAGTGGTGTTCTTCGCATCAGAAAAGAATAAATCACTTAAAATAACGAAGCCTTGTGTCTGTGATCAGCCTGTAGGCTAAACTTGGCATGATGTGTTCTACTGTAAATACTAATAGTATTCGGCGACGTATGCTGCCCAAACAGTCCGTGCTGCTGAACTGTGGTGTTAGAAGCAGATGGAGAGCTACACTCTTTGTTTACCTTGGTTTTAATGTTTCCCAAGCCGTGCCCACACGTCGTAATCGTTATCGAAATAATAGCTCAATTAAAATAATACGTCCACCCATCAGCAGAAGGAAGCGGGACTACTCCCCGTGTGTGGCATAGGTGGGAGGGGGTGTCAGCCCTGTTTGCACTGCTCTTCTCCAGCGCTGCCATTCCCGGTGCTGCCCTCCCCGTGACAGCGTAGCACCAGCTCTGCGGAGGAGTGGGATGCAGCGAGGCTCGGCTGAGACCCGCACAACACCTACTGCTCCCCGTGGCGGTCCCGGGGCTCGGCCAGCAGTAACCAAAACGAGCTCCATGGTGAGCTGGAGAAGCTCGTCATTATATTCTGGTGCCAGGTAGCCACAGGGGCTACAGTGGCAGGTAGGGCACAGTCAGGAATTGGAGAACCCCCTCGGCTCTGACTTGCTGGCACAGTGACAGAGCGGGCCATGGTGCCTAGGTGGGTGCCAGTGATAGCTGAGGACTGGGTCTGCTGGTTTTAAGTCTTGTTTTGCGCCAGCAATGTGACAGTGACTACAGCACAGGCTCTTGGCTACTAGTTAGCTGACTGTCCTTCCAAAGTGGCTACGGGTGCAAAGTCACAGGACAAATTTCAGCCCATGAAATTCATCATTATTAGCAATTCCATATCTGAAGTCATCAAAAATGAAGTAGTATATGTGATGCGGGTTGGTTTTTTTCCTTTCTTTAAATATAACTCTGAAGTTAGTAATGTGAAACTGAAGTTTTACTGGAAACAGCAGATGTGTAAATGATTTTGAGAAATGAGTTAATTAACTTTGAAGGTATAAACCCTTTCATTAAAAAGACAAGGCATGGAAATAACAGCACAATAGCATATTGCCTGCTGTAAGACTGTTCATTCACTGCTGTTTGAGCGAATGTATAAATCATATAATCGACAAGGGCTAGGAGAGTCTGTATCACTCACGTGTGCTGCCTTCACTACCTGAATTAAATTTTAAGTGCTTCCTCCCAGGCAATTCATTGTGTAAAAACCAGCCTGAAGAGCCAGAAGGAGAAAGTTATGTAGCTGGCAAGGTGAGAGACCACAACTGGCCCTGGACACAAAAGCCTAAGCACAAAGGCTGTGTGCTCACTGCTGCTCATGCTGGTGCCATATTCTCCTCCTGCCTTTGTTTCTCTTTGTGTATGGAAAGCACCCTCCCAGCTTCCTGGTAATACAGGACCAAGTTAATTTTATCATTATGTACCATGATGTTCTAGGTGAGGAGTTTGGACTAGTAAATGGTATGTCAACGTTAAGGTTTTGAATCAATGGTTTAGTTTTGGGCGACTTGTCATATGGTGTAAGTTCTATCCTTTACTTGACTCCCTTTAAAAATGTCAATATGGGTACTTCAGACATTCAACAAATATGATGGAGAAACCTTTGCAGAGGGGCAGGCACCCTGAGTTGCACTCATTGGAACTCCTCTCGTCCAACCATGAGGAAAAATAACACCTGTGTTTCAAACAAAGCAGGGGCCTGGCCTTGCCTTCCCTTCCCTGTTCCCACGGTGCAGTGAATACCGGGGACCCTGACCTTTGTGGCTGAGGAAACACCCCTTGACTCTAGAGCCGTAGCACAGCCTCGTCGGCCATCGTAGCAGCACAACCGCATCAGCCACCAGAGCAGCACAACTGCATCAGCCACCAGAGCAGCACAACCTCGTCGGCCATTGCAGCAGCACAACCGCATCAGCCATGAGAGCAGCACAACCACATCGGCCACCAGGGCAGCACAACTGCATCGGCCACCAGCATTGGCTGGGAACCTCAGGAAAACAAGTCCTTATCCTCCATTAACCTCCCTTTAAGTTCTGTAAAATAAAGGTTAAAAACTTGCTTCCCTCTCTCCTGAGAGCTGTTCTAAGGTTGACTAACACTCGAACAATACGCTGTGCCTGTACCAAACTGGGTATTATTTCACCATCTAGTGCAGGGCCCGTGTAACTGGGGTAACAGCGGTGACTCCTCAACCAAACACCCACACGAGGCCATGATGCCTCTTAGAGATGGATTGTAAACAGCAGGCATTAAACTGACAAAAAAAAAATAAAATAGATTTGGTGGTTCCCGCCGCACTGGCTGCCGCTGGTGGCTGCTGGGCCGCGGGAGGCCGCGGTGCCACAGGCATGTGGCGCAGGGCCCGCCGGGGGCCGCCTCCAGCAGCCAAGGCCGGGGCTTGAGGGGCCACTAGGCCGGCGGGAACCAGGAGCGGTAAGGGCGGCGTGCGGGGCCTCCCCGGCAGAGCGGGCCGGGCGCCGGCGGCCGCTCCCCGTTCCCGCAGCAGAGGGCAGCGTTTCACCAGGCCCCGCGGCGGGAAGGGGCCTCCGCGGCGGCGGGCCCCCCTCGGCGGCACCGGGCGAGGCTGCGGGGAGCCCCGGCTGGCTTACTAATTGTTGGACTCGGCTAATTGTTTGAGTCAGAAGTCATTTAATGCGTGACGTCAGCTGCCCCCCGGCGGTTGGGCAGGTACCGCAGGAGAGCCCGGTGGCACGGCGCGGGGGGAATCCCGAGCCTGCTGGCTGTTTCCCTGGCTGCCTCGGGAGTCGCGGTGGTACCCAGCGGCCCCAACCCCCGCATCACCACCCGCATCTGATCTCCAGCCTCACACAAATGTGTGCGTGCCCCAGTGCAGCCTGCAGCTGCCCTCCAGAAAGGGAGGGATGGTGTGACCTCCGGGCTAGGACACCATTCCTTCGGTCGAGTCACTGAATTCACAGGAGAGATTTTTTTCCTTTTTTTTTTTTCTCAGATGCCTGGCTTCATCCCAGCTACCCTCACTATGGATTTGGGGTCTTAAAAGTATACCATTTTGCATGGTGTACCTCCTCACAGTGCCTGTGACTCAGGAGCATTTCCTTTAGTCTTACTCAGATAGCAGCACAGGCACTCAGGTGCCGTGATATTAGTCACAGCGTATTTTAACTTTCCAACGGCCATCAGTACAGATGAAACAGGAGGTAGAGTTATTGCCAGAGAGACTCCGGATACCAGAATAAAATTAGCATCATAAGACGAGAAGGGAAAGTATTACTGTTACCCAAACGCTGCTGAATTAACCAGACGGAGCTAAAAATAGATTGGAAATGTCTACATTATAGCCGAAAGAGTATGACTTCATATTACCTAAGCTGAAATGGTATTCTGCAGCATGAAATCTTAGGCATACAAACAGTGCCTTATATGTACCTATCTGCAGTACAGTCTGTGTGTGTATATATATATATATGCTTTATATATTGCACATTTCATATATAAGCCTAGACAGATGCTAATTATTGCTCATGGTTAAGGTTCTGTTTCTAAACAAGGCATGTGAGACACTGATAAAAGGCTGTCTATCTCCAAAGCTATCTCCAGCACTTTTGTCTATAGCAGACATTGCTTAAAGCTTAGCTGAGGAAGAGAATCAGTGTGAGAGGTACCGATGGGTGCACCCCTAAGGTCCCTAGCAAGAGCCATCTGTACTCCCGGGTTTCTTGCAGCTGCATTATGGGGGCGCAAAGAGCGGTGGGTGGGAGGTCCTAGGAGCCCTTACCCAATGCATGAGGTAACTTACCAGCCCTTCAATCATGAGACTTGTAGATCTGCTCCTCTTTCAAGGCCTGGTCTTGGTTTGTAGGCACACAGGAAATCTGTGCTCTTCTCTGCATTCAGATGGCTACTTTGCGATATAATTCATCTGTGCCATGTCATTACACACCGACGCCCTTTCACTGCCATCGGCACCAACCCGGCTCTGTACCTGGGCAAGATAGAGGAGAGTAAGGTGACATTAAACCCAAATCACACAAGGGCCTTAGCAGGACCAGAGGTGAGATACTGAAGAGCTATTTTCCTACTGCAAGGACACAGCCTCAAAACCTGTCCCCCAGGGCAACAGGAATCCATTGGGATTTCTCCATCGCCGGAGACCAAGGCAGGTGTGTTACCTTGCCCCTCAGTCTGCGTCACCTGAGAGCTCCTGTCCTACAGGGTTTCATTACTTGTCAGGCTTTCCATTGTTTTTGTTTCAGTGAAAAATACATTGGCTCATAAGTGAATTCCTCACTATTGAGTCAGAAGCACATTTCTGTAGCACAGACATATTTTGAGGGGGTGAATGCAGGCACTTCTCTGCCCTTCATTGCTCTGAAGACACTAGCTCCCTGTCTCCTCACTCTTGCAGGACATGGCTTGATGTCACGCCTGGAAGCTGGATGGGGAAACAACCAGATATTGGCTCTGTTTGGAAATGGCTTCTCATCTCTCTGCCTGCCTGCTCCAAGCTGTCAGCAGAGCCTGCCAGAGCCCAAACAGGCCCTGTGGTCCAGCGTGGTGCATATGCAAATCCTTCTCCTGGCTGGTGTGCAATAATTACCTGTGATTATTGCACAGTTCAGCTCATGAGTCAGCTTGGCGTGCTTGCTGCCTCTGAAACATCACTTCACCCCGCACACCTTTCCTGACCTTGCACATCCTATTTCTTTACAGGCGCCAGTGCCTTCTGTCAGCTTTACGCATTCATCACACCACTTGCTCATTACTGCGCACCCCAAATCAAAATTAAGGTCACCTCACACATTTTCAAAGCCCTCAGCTGTCTCAGTGCAGGCTATCTCACTGACTCCCTCCATCCTGCTAACCCTCGGCAGGCAGCCATCACCACTGGCCCGTGCTCTGCTGCTTCCGAGCCAAGCCCCCGAGCCCATCTCACAGCACACGCTGAGCTGCTCACCCAGCCGCTCCGCGGTGACAACAGCAAAAGCATCACCACTTAAAGTACATCCCAGCTTTCTCTGACCTGGCTTTCCCACAGGGATGCCCATGACATCAGCCAGCTGATCCTTTAAAAACAGCAGAAAGCAGTGAGTTGGCTCCAACAGCCCGTCCCTGAGGTTGGTTTTCTCCCTCCTCTCCCTGGCAGTTCTGCCCCTGCCTGTCCTCCCTCCTGAAGAGCAGCCTGGACACCGCTGCCACGGTGTGAGCAACCCGATGGTTATTACACTGTATTTTTTGTTTGCATAATTAGTTGTACGCAGTGCTGACCAACCAGCCAGGCTGAGTGGCAGGGATTCCGTCTAGACCAAGGCTGGCTGACACCAGAGATTAGCAGGGGAGCTTGATCATGGCTGCAGTGCCCCTAGGACACGGCCCGAGGGTGCAGGCAGGTCCAGAGGGGATTTGCAGGGTCACACCGCTCTAAGCAGCCCGTGTCTGTCTGCCAGGGTTGCTGCAAGAAGCAAGGGTGACCAGCAGCCCAGCCTTTGGTTTTGACCTGGCTTGAGGTAAAATAGAACCAACTTTCTGTTCTGTAATTTTACTTTTTAGCTAGGCCTCTTCTAACTCTCTGAAATTTAACAGCATATCGTACAGAAAACTGTTCATTCTCAGAGTGATAAGACCAATGGTCATACTTCATGCCAGGGAATGGTATGCAGATTATTGCTTATACTTATTCCTGTAACAAGCCAGGTCAGAATATTTTGTTATTTGCCCCATCGGAGGGTCAGAAACGGAGAATCGTAGAGGGGTCCCACCTGCAGGGAAGAGAGGAGGGGACAGGACAGGTGACCCAAAACTGACCAACAGGGGTATTCCATCCCATCTGCCCCATGCTAGGTATAAACGCTGAGGGATCAACGGGTCAGCCTCTCTCTTCTATAGCTGATGTCTGAAAAAGACCCTGTCAGTTCATCTGCCTTTGATCCTGATTCATGTGTTCCTGACTCCAGAGCTGGAATCCAGTTCCTGTCTGTCACCGAGTCCAGACTGGGACTTCCCCAGTGCTGCTGGTGACGTCATCCTGGGAATTTAATGCATTATATCTATTTTCATTATTTTCTTTTTATCTTAATATTTCATTAGTTTAGTTCCTTCTATACTCATGAACCTCTTCGTCTCTCCTCCTCTTCTCCTTGGAGCGAGAGGTGGGGGGAGAGCATCTGTTGCCATCATTGGCCAATTCAGCTTACGCCATGGCAGGTTTCTATCACGTAATACAGCCTGCTTTTAAGGCACAAGTCCCTCCTTTGCCCTTGAATTGCTAAATGCACGTGTTGCAAGGGAGGCTGCCTCACTAAGGGTGGCTTTTACTCATTTGTGATGAATTTTAGAGCCATGAATACTGCCCTGTGGCTCATGGTACCAGCCATTTGTGGCAGGGCAAGAACCCCGTGTCTGCTGCCTCCTCTGGCCCGGCCTCCCACGGGGCTTTGCATCCCTCTGCTTCTCCTGGCTCCTTGGTCCATCAGTTGAGGCCTTCCATATTTTCTGCGCTCATTGCTTACTGGGCTGGGGTGTTGTAATCCAGAGTCTGCTACACACTTGACAAGAGAAGAAGAAACCAACAAAGAAGGTTTCCTTCTTCATCTCACTTGTTAATTGAAAAATATCCCTTCAATGCAGCAGCAGCATATGTAGAATAAACACAGCAAGCCGGCAGTAACAGAGTGGTGAAGCTACTCTCTCTCTTCTGCTTTAGCCTTTCGGGTTCAAGTGACTGTGTTGTCAAATGACTTCTTTATAGTATTTGCCAAAACATGTTTACAGAAAGGCTCAGGCACAAGTGTAACGTGGTGTGCCAAGGCTGTGGAGAGTGCCAATGCCAAGGACCGCATCGGCTGGGTGGAGAAGATACTGGCTGCAGTATTACGGGGAGAGGATGCTCACAAAGGAAGGCACCAGGGCACACACTGGCCATTTGAGCATTTCTCCTGGCAGCCAGCTAGAAAAGATGCAGAACTTATTTCCCAAACATGAACTGCTATGAATTTGGTAGGAGCTTGCAAGTTTTAGTGTTTACAGATGGCTTAATTTGGCAGTCATAATCATTATAGAAGCTACTAATCTAATGGGAGTTAAAGGCTGCCAGAAGAAAAGTATGACAATTAGAGCAACACCCCATTCCATGAGTGCTCATAACTTAGTACTATTACAAATGCCATAAGGTGCCTTGATGCATAAGCATCAGGTGTTTGGTTAATTGCACCACAGTTCAAGCAAGCACCGGCACCATGGAATAAATGGACAGTGAAAATCACTCCTTCCTCTGTCCCTCCCCACTGGCTCTGTGGCCACACAGCTGGCATGGCAGCAGACTTAATTTCTTTTAATCCACGGGAAGAAACGCATGAAATCTAAGCAGTCACCAAACAGCACAGAGCAGAAGAACCTGCCATGTGAAGACATATTCACAGCGTGAGTTTAAAGCTCTTCATTTTTCCACTTGCTTGAAAAAGCGTATCGTCTGTGTCACCGAGGGCATAGTCACAGGTACTAACCCTACATTCCACTGACTGAGCTGCAGGAAAAGTCAAGGAGAGATGCCCAAACTAACCTTCATTGCCTGGCCTTTGCCAATGATGTGCATGTGTACCATTGTGGAGAATCAGCTGTGCAATACCTGCTGTCCAGTAGTAACTCCCGTGTGTGTAAGGCCCAAGAGGACGAGTGCACACACACAAACCTGCCCCTTCCTTGCTGTTTACTGTTCTCCAGCTAGTACACTGTCCACTTGTTTTCTTTTTCCAGAGGCCCTGTACTGCTGGGTCTATTCTTTGGACCCCTTTTGAAAGTAGCTTCCGAAATCCTGTAGTGTCCATATTATAAGGATGTTGCATTTTCCTTTGCGAGTAGTCTGAGGGTTATCTATTATTCCCTCTCTTAAAATCCCAGCTACAAGATCTGCTGTGGAACTTCCCGCTGCCACAGGAAAGGCTGGTTGCTAGGGCACTTAGTGGGGTGGTTGAAAACTGGGTGAAATACTGCTGCTGGGCTGATGCTGACATGCTGGTCTGGGACATTTTCGGGGGCCCAGTACCTGCTGGGGCAAACTCCACTTTTGCTGAAAAAGCTTTCTCAGGTCTAAGATGGGGCTTGTTGGCAGAAAGAAAAATATAGTATGCATTTCTCTTAGAAATTTCCTGAGAACATCTATTAACGCCAGAGATGAGTCAAATTCAAGTTAAAGGCAATGTATCTCACCGCAAAGAAGAGCTGGTTCCTCTTTGAGGGAAGAGCGTTGTCTTTTAGTCTCTCCTGATGCGTTTCCTCCTCTGTACCAGGAAGTATCATAGTTCAGCTTGGGCTCAGCAGTCACCTGAGAAGCGGGAGATAGAAAGAGCTCCAACAGTCTATTATGTGCATGAAATACAGCATTTGGGTGGGTCCACCTAGAGTGTCAATACCAGAGAACACACATATTTTGAACGTACAGTAAGTCGGGACTCCTCACTCCAACAAAGCACAGTGTAGCAGAAAAGGCTTCATTGCTCCCGCTTTTGCTAGAAGATGTTTCCATCAGCAAGAGGGGAAAACAAATCTTAACCACAGACTTCAGCATTATAGCAACAGTAACAAAACAATCTCCATTATTAAAGTAATTCTTGGTAAGAGCCAGATGATTTCTACAGACAATTTTGCATGCAACTGCTAGATGTAATTTGCAGAGTGAGCGCCAAATTGCCATGCTAATTATTTCTGGGCTGATGTTCCCTCTGTGACATAGTGGCATTTGGAGAATGGGGACTAACCAACAAGTGAAGTGCTGAAGTGGGAGATCACTAATAGGGTTTCTGAGAGAGAGAAATATAGCAAATACCAATCTTCCTCTTCATACGCTCACCCTCAATTTGCACCACGACAATTTAATAATACTCAGAACTGTTCTACCTAGTTGGGCTATATTTTTGGCACCACTCAAGCAAACGATGGCCAGCTGTCCCTGGGCAGAGTGCGGGTACGGCTGAGCAGGGCCCTGCAGCCGGGGGGATGCTGGGAGTCTTGGGGTGACCCTCGCCAGCCCTGAAAAATCCCCGAGATGGATCTGTGTCCCTTGCTGTGTCCGACGTGTGACTGATGCGCACACGCTGCGGGATGCAGCTCGCCCCCGACCCGCAGTACGCCGGGGAGGTGGGGCCGGGCTGGCAAGAAGCTCACTTCATCTGAGTCCGTGAGCAGTTTTGTATCTGCTTTTATGCCTGCTCTCTTGCTAGCAGTTTGTTCTGAGTCAGTTTTTCAAATTGGATATTTCTACACGCTGCATAATATGAGATGGAAAAGAAAAGCCTTTCTGGCGTACTCTGAGGTTTTTGCTTTTCGTTCTTTTCCTCTGTCTTATTTTCTTTTTTTTTTGTTGTTGACACAGTACTTTATCAAGTTTAAGCAGCATAATTTCAGTCTGGCACTACAGACATAGTGTTTAGCGAAAAGCAACAGGAAAAGAAAGGAGTAGGTTGGGTTCGAAGACTTTTAGGTCATATTTTCTTCTCTTAAAAAAGAGAATTTAAATGTGTTAAAAAGACTAATTACTGAAAGTAGAATAACCATTTAATATTTGATTGAAAAAAAAATTACCAGTTTGATTTAGATTTTGAATATCAAAAAGTTGATGGATGACAGTGAGATTTGGCCAAGGGAATAAAGGCTCCAAACCCAGCAAGTGGCAGTGGCAGGAATATAAATGATGCTTGCTAAAATGTCAGTAATTCTCCATTTGCCTTGTGCGTTACTGTAGCAGAAACTTCAGGCTAAGGGAGACATAGTCCCAGTGGGAACCATTGGGACAGACTGGTTGGGACAGACTGGTTGGGACAGACTGAGCTGGCATGAAACCACCACCAGATCAGTTCATTGCAACAGCCCTACATGGGCAGATTAATTTAATTTATGCCACCATAAGACCACAGAGATCTAACAGCTGGTTTAAGTGTATGGGAGGTCAGAATCAGTGACATAAATTACATCATCAAATACAAGTTTGTCTGAGGCCAGGTCTGCTTTGTGTCTCATCCAGCTCTCCCCAGTGGTACCGTGCCTCCAGTGGGAATACCCCAGGTCTCCCCTGCAGAGGCTTAGGCCCTCTCTCCTAAATCCCTGCTTGGGTTTGTGCCTTTCGGCGCCGGTTTTTATGGGAGGCCCCTCTAGAGGAGCTGTATGCAACACACTGAGAAAATGTTTCTCTAAAGCCAAGAACTTCATGCTGCTGTCAGTTTGCTCTTTTTTCCCCCCTCCTTGTGTATGTTTACTTAAACTCATAACTAATTTAATCTATCCCAGATAAAAAGTCTGCTTGTTGAAGGACAGCACATGCTGTCACATGTTCCAATTATGTTTATCTGAGGCTGCTCAATTCCCTCCCTGGCCCCTGATAACATACATTGCACGTACCTCCAGCCACTTCTATCTTGGTGCGTTGCAAGCCAAAGAAACTGCATCATGTGCCTCCAGCAAGGTGCATTACTCACAGCCACCTGTTACCTGCAGGGCTGTCTGTCCATCCGAGCAGGAGAAGCCACCGCTTCCTGGCAGGGCTCTGACACCCAGGACAGCCAGCACCACTTCAGACCCTCTCTGGAGCTACAATTGCTTCAGGATTGCCTCAGACCAAGATGAACTCATCAGTGGTTTAGCCTGTCCAAGGCTAATCTCATTATAGATAATCTTGTTTACTACATGTACTGGCCATAAAACAACGTTAGCCGTTAACTCTTGCTCTCCCCATGAGCCAGCCCATTAGAGACATAACCATAAAGGTTGTTTGTCCCTGTTTCCAGCGCCACAACTAACATCACATCTTCCAAGGACAAGGCTGAGAGCAGCTTTCCCTGTGAAAATGCATCATCAGTGAGTGCAGCAGCAGGCTGGTGCCTATGGTCACACAGCACATCATCTCCATTCCTGACTTTAGCATCCTGACATCACATCTCAGTGATAGGTCGTCGATACCTTCACTACCAGCGTGGATGCCTTTTGTGATTCAGTTTAACCCTACTAGGTTCAGCGTAGCCGCATGTGAAGGAAGGATGCAAAACTTTTCCCCACTGACATCTTAAAAATACACCTCCTAAAGCACACATGCCTTTTCCTCTCTGCTCTCGTAGACTGATGCAGCAGGGGACGTGAGAGGGGACCACCTCACACTGCTGGCATCTGTCCTTTCCAGTGAGATTTCTGACTTCCTGAAGGGATCTCCATGGACCACACAGACACACACACAGGGTGTGCAGACTCCCAGTTACAGGAGCTGCAAACCCTGCTGGAGGCAGATGCTCAGTACAGCTCCAAGAAGGTAGATGTGGGTGAAACCAGTGCTGTGGCTGCTCAGCCTCCCCCGAGCAGTCTGTAGCTGCAGGGGAAGATTCATCTTTCCATCCACCTCAGACACAGGACCGCTGCTCTGCCTTGTCTTTTCTCTCCTGTGCTTTCAAATCCTCCTGCTCATTTTGGGTTAATCTCAGCTCAACCACCCTGTCATACTGCCAGCCTGTTGCAATACAGAATTGCAGGATGTTTACTGGTGAAAGTTTGTGTTTGTTCCAATTTAAAAAAAAATTTTCTCCTACAACCCAGGAAAACTGATGGAAAAAAATTACCAAAATTATTTTAAACACAATTTCAGATTTTTCTTTGAATCTTATCTTTTCAATTATTTTACATTCTGTCCTGCCATGCCAGATATGGGATATTCAGTTCACTGCATCATCTACTGGAATTATCATGTAATGGAAATGCTCAAATTTTCCTGTTCTTTTATGTCACTTGTTAAATCAGTGAGGATGGCTGCCTCTTAGAACTAACTTATTGAAAATCATTGTTTTTGTAGATCAGTGTCTTCACTTATTTTCAGCAGGTTGAGTTCATAATTACTTCTAAATTAAAAGCTGAAAATGGATGTTTAAATTCTTTTCCATTCCTAAGATTACAGTAGTCAATATTAAATTGAGAAGTCATTTTTAAATAAACATGCAGAAGTGAAATTTTAATTTCCTTTTCTAAAAAAAAAATAATAAAATCCCAAAGCATTTAAAATTAGGTTTTCCATGTCTTTATCCAACATAGATGGATCAAAAGCTTTTAATTTCTCTGAAACAATTTAGTTTCACCAAAACTACTCTTTTCTTGCTGAAACGCTTTCCTTGCCCAGCCCTGCTCCCTGTTTCCCTGGCAGAGGTTATAGAAAAGGTGAGCTGTCCCTGACATTTGGGCTGCAGAGGAAGACGAGGACATTGGCTATTGTCACTAAGATCCTCCAGGGACCCTCTAACACACTTGCTGCTGGTTTTCTCTTAATATTAAGAGGGATAATATTAAGGTGAAACATGATTAAATGGGAAAAAGAAAAAAGCATCAGTTCAGGGGATGTCAATGCCTGCATGTCATAACTGACCTTAGCTCCAGCCTGCAAAATCCCTCCCTGATGGGCCCGCAGGGAAATTGTGCTTTTCAGACATCTCCTCAAATACCAATAGTTTTAGAGTGACACCCCTGTGTCACCTGCCTTCCCCTCTGCAGAGGCGTTGTGCCGAGCTCTCTGCCAACAGCGCCCACCACAGGGACAGCTTCACCCCAGCAGCTTTTGGTGGGGACCAGCACCCTGTTGTTATTGCAGGTGGGGAGAGTCAGCTGATTTCTCTCTGAACTGTGGAAATAAATGTTCCACTAATACTAACACCCTCACTGCTAAATTGCCACAGCTTTGTCTATGTCCTCCACCGGTACCAGCAAGCATTTCATAAATATTCCACTAGACAACCTGCTGTCTTCTGCACTGTTTCCACAGACAGCACAGTAAGTTAATTTCCATCCATAATATTTGAAAATACCTTAATTATGAATTTAGCAAGTCTGCTTACTAATGCAGTTTTGCCTAAATTATTTCATGGTTGAGTGAGAATTCAGTCATTAAAAAGTAGTAATGAACATGTAGAGTGAAACCAGGCTGAGGCCTTTAGAAGTCTGCTCTGAGGGAGGGGGAGGGAAGCTCTTGTCTCTCTGGGGCAATATCTGATGTTAAGCTATAGATCTGGTATTTCTAGCAACACTTATGGAATGAGTGCTTCATCCCTGTCCCTCCCTAAGCCTGGTCTGCTCTGCTGCTGGTCCCTGAGCGCTGCACAGCTCGGACAAGCACTCTGTGCTGGAGGCTGCTGCTGCATTTAATGTCATGCAGGATATTATGCCGTGCAGCATCGGCAGTCAGAAGGACGTGCATAATCCAGACCACGCAAGCGAGCAATGCGTGCAGTGGGGCTAATGCCCCGGGGCTGGGGCAGTGGTCACATGTGCAGTGCCATCTACCAGTGCCACCTCCTTCTACCAGACTTCTCCTCAGGACAGCCCCCTGCCCTCTTCTCCCCAGCTTTGGGTGAGCATTTTGTCCAGTTCCCATTCCTTCAGCTCTTCTTTGTGTCTCTAGTTGTTTGATTAGAAAGATCTCCTCATGTTATCACCTCAGTGAATGTATCTTTCTCAAGCCCTTCCCTCTGCCTGATCAAAGTTACAGGTGAGCTTTAAAGGACTAAATAGGAAACATCACTTATTAGACCTCTTTCTGGTTTTGGTGGACGTGTTACAGGGAAGAAGGTGGTACTCTCATACATGGGTCCATGCCTCAGGCCTGCTCATCCTCATACTGTTTGATGCAGAGTTTAGCACCTCTCCAAGCAGCCATAAGTAAGGTATCTCCAGAGGGCAAGCACAGCCAGGGATCGAATCCACAGACCAAATTCTGCCCATCCATTGCCAGAAGTCACTGTTCCTTTCATGCAGCAAAACCATATCTTGAAGTTTCTCCAGCTTTGGCAAATACTCTGGTGCCTTCAGTCCCTGAACTGCATACGAAATTAAAGTCAGAGAGCAGTTGATGTATTAGTCTCTATATTGAGTTATTTTTAATTTTTTCCAAAATCCTGCCTATGACACAACCAAATGGAAAGGCTGATTGTGGCAGTGATTAACAGGGAAATATTTGTAGGAATTAGTGATATAGGTTTAGCTGTAAACCCATCCTACAGAACCTGTTGACTGAAATGTAAAGATGCTTTTGCGAATACTGTTGTTTTCAAGGAGTGGGGACATCATTTTTTATGCGCTTTTATGTATTTTTTGGCATCACACAGTAATATATCTTAGTTTATCTATTTATAAAATGCTAAAGGATGATCATACTCAAGGATGTATCTACCAGGTACCTTAGGGATCGAATATAAGGTATTGAATAAATTGACAAAAAATGTTTTGGTTTGTATATAAAGAATGAAAGGATAATTAAGTCACGATTGTTTGCTGCTGTTCTAATCATCCATCCAATATACAGGAGACAAGGTTCAAAAGTCCCTCCAAGCATCTGTAAATCCAGCTATAATTTGCAGTTCTAGTGACTTTTTTGCAGAAGCAAAGCATTTAAAAAGCACCGTGAATATGTCAAAAAAGTTTTCTCTATTACAAATCCATTGCATTGAATTTGTCTCCATTTCTTTCCTTCAGCTCCAGCAAGGAACTTAGATCTCCATTGAATTAAAATTGTTTATTGCTGTCAAATATCAGTTAGAAAAACACCAGCATTTTTCTTTTTCCATCTTAGCTTAAACTTCTAAATGTGACTTGGTCTCCACTGACAGATTTGAAAAAATCTGGATATTTAAAGGAATTACACTGGGAACTGCTATGGCTTTCTCTGCAGGTGTTGCCCCCCTCATTCACTCCCTGTTTATTAGATATTCCAACAAAAGCAGCAAATAAACAGTAAGAAAAGCAGTGGCCCCGGCAAGAGGCAGATGAGCTCAGTGCTTAGTGTTCACTACTTTGATGTCTTCCCCAGGTGGAACGGGAGATGAGGAGGGAGTGACGGACGTGCGTGGTGGGTAGGGCAGGGGAGAGGACAGTGCTTGCTGCTGGTAAAATTTTCCTTTTAGAAATTCAGAAACATTTCTGCACTCTGATGGTTAGAGCCTGCCATGTGGTACAAAATGATGGGTTCAGAGAGCACCAAGTGAACCTCATGAGGACAATTTTTAATCTTAAAAGGACAAAACACAGACAGGGAGAAATGATCTTGTATACATCACTACCCTGGCATTCCTCATTCATAAATGCTTGGGCATGGACTGTTCTTCTGCCAAGATGCACAATCAGCATTGCAGACCTGAAATAAAATGTGGGAGAAACTACAGGAGCAAACCTGGAACTGATGGCAGAGTCAGGGAATACAAACGGGTGAAAATAAAAGAGACCGTGATGAGATTCAAAATGTAGGCCAAGCCCATTCAGCTCTTGCAATCAAGTGTTTACTGTCTGCTGCAGCATCATTCTGCTCCCATCCTTGTTCCCTTCATTCTGAACAATGCAACCCTTCAATCTTCTTTAAATTCAAGGACACCAAGTCCCCGAGTGCCCCACTCGCTAGCACTGAATAGGAAAACAAACCTGCCCGCCCTTAACAGCATCTTAGCTTACGTCAGTGATGCAGAACATATTGCTTCAAATGCATACTCTTCTAGGGGTGCCATCCATCCACACTGACAAGAAATAGAGCGTTCCCTCCCTTTATCATGTCTGAGAGAGGAATGTGTGAAGCAAAGCTAAATGTGTGAAATGCAAATACAAGTCGCTACATTCTGGTAATACATTTCCTATATTGTCTAGGAGTATTGCAGGGCTCTGGCTCGGGAATGCTAATCTCCCCGACAGATGGCACGTCATCCCTACCCACGTAGAAAAGACATGCTTCTGAAAAAGTGGAGAGGCAGGAGCAACATGAAGAGTATGAGGGGGGCAGCGTGCCATCCCTCCTATTCATGGCACTGAGTATCAGGAGTGGGGATCACAAGGGAAACTAAGGGAGCTCCATCCTAAACATTCTCTCAAAGAAGGTACAGGTTGGTGGGCTTTTTTTTTTTTTTTTTTCAAAAAAGAAAAGGAGAGGATCTTGGGATTTTTTAATTGGCAAAAACTTTTAAAAAAAATAATGTTTGATTAAGTACAGGAGTAAGACTATTGTAGTGTAATATAATGTGGAGATTTGCATCCATGTTTTCTTTCCACACAAACACTCATGTATATACTTATAAGTATAACATAAATTTCATGTACAAGAAGGTTTTGCTGCATCTGGGCAAGGCAGACACAATGAAGTATAGCAGGTGTCACTACAGTTCTATTGGGATGTCTCGATTTGGGTCAATATAGCTATTTCTCACTAGTAAACTAAGCCATAACAGAGCACTGTTCTTACTTAACTACATGCATTGGGCATGGCATCACGGCATCAAAAAAATCATGACTGAACTGAAACAGTTACAGAACCTCATAGCTTATAATCTGAACTAGCTGTCTTTTCTAGACATTTCCAGTTGATGACATTATTATAACACATTATTTCTTCCCCAAAAGAATTTGAAAACATTATTAAGTACTGCGTATGACTTCAGTATCATGGGTCACAACAAATACATCATGAGCCATCTGAGAAGACATCTCAGAAGAACAAGTGTGCCTGGACTCTGTACTGGGGCAAGCTCATGTGTATCCAGACAAATGCTTAGTGAGGAGACTCCACCATCAAGTGGGAGCCTTGTGGACATGGTCTATTCTTCTGGAGGTCACTAAGGTCTCTGGAAAATAGGTTTCCATGCATGAGCAGGCCATTCTAGGAGTGGCAGGGGCAGTGCATTGAGTTCACATCTTATCCCAGGGTGGTGCGGCTCCTGACATAACTCATGCTCCAGGTGGAGCCTGGACCAGCGCCGGAGCACCCACAACCCCTGGTCCTCTTCTGCATTCCCTGCTGCTGCAGTGTAACTGTAAAAACCCACTCTCCCTAAGTGATGGCACTGCAGATTGCCATAGAGCCTGTGGTGATCTGATATCTTCAAGGCATTTATACTGTCAGATTTATTTGAAATTGGTTGGTGTAGTTGAAAAGTTCCAAAAAAGGAAAAGCAGCAAGTTAATAGATCCATAGCATGAGCGTATAGATTGAGTTTCCTTAGGAAACTGAGCTTCAGTAACAGTACCACTATGATCCCTGAAGAAATTGTGTGAGGATAACTTAATTATTTTAAAGTATTTGGAGATTCAAGAATTTTGCTGGTGGCAACTTGAGAAATATCAATCACTTTTATCCAGTGGAAAATATTGTATTTAGTTTGTGAATGAAGAAGGGAAAAAAAAAAAAAGAGAGAATGACACTGCCAGTGCATTGAGACACTTCTCTGATGCGTTTAAAGTACTTAGTGCATGGACGGCCAAAAAATCCTGGTGCAATCCCTCTGCAATCTGAAAAAGTACAGCTGAGAAAGAGTACGTGTAATAATCAGTCCCAGTAGAAGCTCAGAGAGCCTTCTGAGAGAGCTGACTTGATTCATTTTGCCACAGATTTGGGCAAAAGTTTGTGAGGTCTTTCTTACTATTTCTTGCTATGAACTACAAGAATTACAGTCCCTGGCAATCTGCCTATGATTTATTTTCTGCATAGGTGCAATTTGGCCCATCCCAAATTTCCTTCCTCAATATCATAGAGATACTAAACAAATATAACACTGATTTTATTACTAAAATCACCTTTCCTAGTAGATGACTAGTAAACTACTATCTTGATAGTCCAAAATGTGATCACTTTTTTAATTTCCAAAACGGTGTTAATAAAGTCACCCTGCGTTGGCCAACTTGTAGCCTTTTGGATGCTGAGCTATAAAAGGGAGAGCCAAGAGTCAGGGTACAGCCTTAGAAGCACATTGCTAGTAGAAAAGTGAATGCCAAATTCAAATCTTTAAGGAAGATTATTTAACCTACAAGATAAAATGATCAGGACAGGACACTGATCTTCCACACTTTTACTGATTTGTATTTGGTCTGCACTGCAGTTAACCTTGGAAAGAGATGCACCATCTTGGCTGGATCAGAGCAGTCTATCCCAAACCCTTGTGTTTATGAATTAAATTTATCCTATGTTCACACACAAAGTTTATTCCTGAAATCCAGTCAAACTGAAATCAATGATAATGTGATCTTAAGCCCAGCATCATTTTAATTTGGATTTGCACAATGATATAGGCTTCTATTACACCTGGAGATACTTCCCGTAAACTCTTGATTAGAGCTGGAGAGCACCCACAGAGAGTATTCCTGCTTCAAATATTGGACTGGGTCGAAATCCACCTTTCTGCTCTGGGCAACCAGGATTAGACCTGTGTAGCTGTCACCTGATTCTTCCTATAGGTATTTCACCCTGCAACTCAGAGCCTCCAAACCTTACAGCCATGGAGCAACACTGAAGATGGCTCCCAAAGTTTAACAATAAATTTTCTAGGCATTTAGGAGGAAAGACCTTCTTCTGGGAAAAGGTGTAATCACCTATGTCCTACCAGGTTGAGAAGTAAAAAGTGTAACTCTTCCAGAATCCACAAACTGATTTTTCTGCCTGTCCTGTTTTGAAGAAAGATAAAAATTGTATTGAGGAAATTCTATAGAGAAAACAATTTGCATATGCCAGCCTGCTTGCAAGTCTCTTCTGCTGCTCCTAAAGGCCACCAGTGTCTCAGCTTGATCCAATTACTGCATCGTACGGCTTATCACACCGACCATTTTCTTCTCCTTTTCTTCAGAGCTGAGCCTCATTAAGGGGAAATATGACAGGTCCAGTCAGTGTTAAATCCGAACTCTTGGGTTAGTTCTGTATTTGGAGGCAACCTTGGGCTGTGTGAACTTTCATTCAACACAAAAGCAGCCTCCTGGTACTCACACTCTTTAATGGATTTGTACCATTTGTAGTTGTGCTTGTCATATTGGTTCCCCCCAAATTTTGTCTCTAATAAAGATTAATATTTATATATGTGTTTGCATATATACATATACATATTTCCTTGAAACATCTTTCAGCACTCTGGTAAAACAACACAAAAATATTTTTCAATGGATTGAAAAGATCCCTGTATTTTTTTTCACTCTGCTATTCTGAAATGTCAGAAATGTCAATGAAGTGAAGCTTGAAGTGAAAATGCAGTAGTATCCTATCTGTAAACTTGAATCACTCTGAACAGAGGTCCTATTCCTTTAAATTATTCCTGTCCTTCAATTTTAACTCTTGTACAGCCTCTCAGATGTACAACAGCAAATAAACTGTAGTTTTATTTCTCTACAAAATTGTTTAAGAAAAATGAGTGCTTTAGCTTCTCTGGGTCAGAGCAATTCCACTGTAACATTTCAGCATAAACACAGAGAAATAGCTTACATACTAAATTAATACCTTGTCTAAGATGTAAATGCAAAACTTTCAAAAGCAATGCACTTTGTGCACTTCAAACCTCCAGTGAAGCCCCACCACTCATTCCCTTGACCATGGCACTTTGGAGTGCTTGTCTGCAGGGAAGTCCTGTCCCTGCCACTGTGCATGGGCTAGGGATGCTCTCAGCCCTGCTCCCAGCCCACTGGGCCCCAACAGCTCCCCACTGCCTCTGCTCGGTGGATTTTTTTCATCTTTGTTGCCTTTAATAGCCACCTCATACATTCGGTTGCCTCCCAGCTTTATCCTGATTTCAGAAAGTTCAAGTTTTCACTGGAAAAACTTGTAACTGGTTTTAACCGAGATGAAGACATGAAAAATTACAACTTTTCTGATCCTGAGAAGACCAGTTCTAAAACTCCTCTTGAGACTAGAACTCATTTAGCCCAGAGTGAGTAAGAGAAAAGCAAGGAGCTCTAGGATCTCAGCACCATCGAGCCTGACCCCCCAGGCAGGGGCGGGCATCTACACTGCACTTGGGATGGGGGGGCCTGTGCTTGAAGGAGACCCTCCTGGTTCAGTCCTGCAGCTCCAGCTACCTCCTTTTAACCGGGCAGACACAAAGCACACACAAACACACCCCTGGCTCCGTAAGAGCCTTTCTTTAAACTCCCATTTTGAGGAAGGTGAAACATAAAAGCACAATTTGAGCACCTCACGAGAGAGGATCTAACCACACATCCTTGTGAGGGGTCCTGCAAAGGCTGAGCAAGGTGTGGTGCACCTCGAGGAGGTTCAGCCCACGCTCTAGCCTTTACGCTTATGGAAACCTTTTCCTCCATGGCGAGGTCCAGAAGCTAAACTGGCCCCGCTACTCAAGAACAAGCACAACAACAGGAAAAAGTAGTGCCCAAAAAGAGGCCGAGCCTTTCCCACTCACTAATTTTAGTTTCAAAGCAAGAGGCTGAACAAACAAGCACCTGTCAGTGGGGGCATTTGGGGATGCCAGCTCCCGCGGGGTGCACTCGGGTGGCAGCTCTGCCGGCACGGCGCTGCGCTGCCTCTCCCAAAGCCTTACCGCAACTTCCACAGTAGGCGCTGCTTAACGAACCATGGTTCAATCCATTGATGGAGCTGAGCCAAAATGGGTAAAATCATGCTCAGGGCAAATTTGTCCATTTTCTGGTGTCTCTTGAATCTTGGCAGGGGGAGGGTAGACCGAAGCAGTTCTCTGACAGTGGACGCAGCCTTCCTGGGGGAAAAATATAAAAGTCACATTATAATCAGTAATCACATGACCCTTTTAGGAGGGGTTCGTCAGTTTGCAAGGTGTGCTTCATACAAGTGCATACAACCTCTCCAAGCTCCACCCTTATTGCTGGCTTCCTTCAAAAAATAAAAGCCAAAGAGTACTACAAAAGTGGCACCAGCCATGGCCTTCCAGCTCATACATCCCAAGTAAACAGAAGGGATCATTTGAGAAGAACTAGAAAGCCCCCCCACACCTTTTATGGGCATTTCATTCAGTTTTCAAAAGGACTAGATGATCTCCAAATGTCCTTCCGACCCTTGCCATTCTGTGATTCACTGTGCTTTATGCAGGGATCATCTCCTCTGGCGACTAAGACACAGCCCAATAAATGCCTTCTATTCCCAGTATCAGGTTCACCAGAGAACCCCTCAGTGAAACAATAACATGGGCAATACCTTCAGCTTTGTCCACTGCTGGGATGGCTGGATAGAAGGAGTTTCTGGGCAGTACACAGCCTATCTCCAAGTCGCTGCTGAGCTGATTAAACCTACAGCACGGGCGTCACACTGGTGTTACCCTTCACTCACTGAATCAGTGGAGCATAGCACCTTCCTGAAGCCGGTAGAGCCGTTAGGTGTCTAAAATAATAAAATAAATAAAAACACAAACAAACCAATAAATAAGAGAAGCTCAGGATCCTGGGTTGGGCTGCCTGCACGCAGCCTGGTCATGAATGCCCCTCAGCACTGGGAACAGCAATGAAGGAAGGAGCTAAGGAGCTCTTCAGGAGTCAGCGTGGGGCTGGATGGGCCTTTTAGCCCTGGCAGAGCCCCAGCGATGCCAGAACCAGCATAATTTTCAATACAAATGGAAACGCAATGCAGGAAGCCACAAACCATCTGTATGAAAAGCTAGCTTAGGTCTGCAGAGTTTATTAGCCTGGGCTCCTGGCCACAAGAAAATACCTAATTTGCTTCTGGACTGCAGCTAGCCCTGGAAACCACACAGGATGTTTTTGCTGGGCTGCATGTAAGCAGTGAGTAAGTGTCACCTTGATTATCCAATGTTATATATATCTTTGAGGAGGACAGGCTATTTTGCACCAGTAGTTCTCAGGATGCTTAATTAGTGCAAAGAAATACAGGAAGACGTGGAAAAGCATTTCTTCTATTTATTCTTACACAGATGAGCTGTAACTTTAACTCATGGAAAAAGACCTGTTTACATCCAGTTTGACAAACAGCTGGATCCCACCACTCCCTAGGGTTGGCAGTCCACAGCAGGGCTAACTTTGTTGAAGCAGAGGTGAAAGGGGACTTAAAGGAAGACGTTCCTGTGGGACCAGAGGCAAAGGAAGCCAAGCTGCCATGCACCATGTGCATGGGCTGGTGCACTCTGTGCCAGGAGCAGAGGAGCTATGACACTGGGAACCCACCTGTGCTCACGCCAGCCACAGTTGCACTGGTATATAGGGCTCAGGAAGATCTCACCTTATCTCATCTCCTCTCTTTAAGAAGGCCTTGAAATTAGTTTCAAAAGGCAAGATGGGGACTACTCAACATTCTGCCAAAATTCTGGGAAAGAGAGCACAGTTAAGGTTTGCTTCTCACATTAGTATGCTGGGAAGATGCAGAAAGGATTTAGAGCAGTCTGGCCTTGAAGGGATGAGACCCAGACTGCTGTCATGGAATATTAAAGCAGTGGGTTCATGTTGGAGATGAAGGTACAAGTTAGGCACCACATAACTCAGTCCTGACAGGACTGAGGCACTTCTAAACATGACCAGAAGCAAGATTTCAGACACTGTGGGAGCTTCAATGTCAGAAATACAGGTGCCTACTAATTTAGGCCCATCAAGTACTGAGCATCAGCTCAGTGTGTATTTGGAGGAACACGGTTTGACAGACTGAGGTGTTCAAAGTGGGACTGAGGTGTGCACGAAATTTGAGAGTACTTTTGCAAACTTCATCCTAATACAAGTCACTTACTTAAAGGTAATTTTTAAGCTCAAACATTCCATATTCTCACTGTGGTAAACTTGAATGTCACAGTAGTGAAAAAAAAACATACCGACAAAAAAAAACAAATCAACCAAACAAACAAAAAAAAAAACCAAACAAAACCCACAACCAAAAAAACCCCTAACATATGAAGTGTAAATCTGTGCATTCTGCTTTTTCTATGTGAAATTTGGACATTTTTTGAATTGATATGTTCCACCCAGCCATGTAAGAGAAGTGCCAGCAGACTTACAAAACATCATCTCTGTGGCCTGGGTATTTGCAATCCAGCAGCAATCTGGAAGCGGGTCAGTGGCAGTGGAGACTGTGCACTTGGGGACAAGTTTGCACCAGTGGTGGTATGTAGAAAATGTGCTTATCAGATAAGTCTTTCTTGAACCTCCCTTCCAGTTCCTGCTTTGCTTCTTACCATTGTGTCCAGTGCTGCCTGTGCCAGGGCTGCGCATCAGTGTGGTGACCCTAGCAATGGTCCTGCGAGGGCTAGAGCATCCCATGGAAGGCCAACAGCTGCCAGGGCAAGCCATACACTCTCTTGCCTCTCTACACAGACTTTCACACTCTCTGAGTTCCCTGAGTCCTTATCCAAGCTGCTGATCTCTGTTAGCATCCCTGTACGTCACTCCAGGCTGCCAGGGGCAGAACGGTCACTGCTTTCCTACATAAATTAGCGCAAGGAGAGATTATTTTCCACAAGAGAAATTTTGCCCCTCTGTTAGATTCTGCTGCTAAGGGAAAGTATGCTTAAAGCTGTGGAGAGTGTTAAGTGGTATCACAGGTTACCTTTCAACAGGAGAGTATCAGCCTTCTCTTACTCTTGGACTCCTTTGAAGACCTGAAATTACCATTGACTGTTGTGTAGCAAGACAGAAAAGCTGTGTCTCACGGTGTTGAACTCCACTGACTTGTACCTTCAGCAACAGGCTTCATATATATCAGGGCATAGTTTAAAAGGAATGATCATCTTTTTAATAGATCACATACTGAGTCACAAGCTACATATTCAACAGAAAATCAAGCTAATTGCTCACTTCTTCTAAGATATCCCTGAAGGATAATCGACCTCTGCAGAGCTGTATCTTAGTTGGAAACTAAATAATTAAGCTGAAGAAATGCATTTCTCTTTCAAGTTTCTCTCCGTATTTTCTTTTATTCTTCTTCGTACCAAATACATCAGCATGAACATAAGCTATTGACTTTAATTAAAAATTAAAATTAGCTCTAGTTTTGTTTTGTTAAATCCACAGCTGAAAAACAAAAGAGACTGTCAAGACAGAACAAGAAAACATTACAGCCATCCTGCCAGATCTCATCCCTACCCACTTACCCAGCAAATCGTAAACACGCTGTGCAGCATCTTCTTCCTGCATATAACTCAAGAGTCTTCAGCAAGATTTATTCAGCTGTGCGGAATATAAATAAAGAAATGGACAGTACCATAACATGATAGATTTGTGAAATTTGATAGGAATCTTCTTTATTAATTTAATCTATTACTGGTTAATTGCTTATGTACTGTAAATCTGCAAAGGTCAATTCTTGAAATCGCCAAACAATAAGAAGGTATGAAACACTAACAAGTCCTAATACAATAAGAATGTTAATCAATAGTCTAAATGAAGCCTTGTATTGCCAGTGATGCATGAAAATGTATTATTGTTAGGGGCTACAAGCATGGGTTTCACTGAAAGCAATAAAATAAAAAGCCATGTATTTTGAGAGAAATATGTTATAAACAGCATCTATAAATATTGACTGTACAATGAACTTTTACAAAAGAGCATCTTCAAGGAATAAGCTGTTTTTCTGAAGAGCTACTTTCTCGCACAAAAAGTAAAACAAAAGAGTGCTTATGCAATAAAGAAATACATAACAAAGGCAACTCTGAACTATGGATGTAACAGAAGAACATGATTATGTATACTAAATACTGCATTTTAAACACATATAAATAAATATTTATATACATTAAACTTTCTTAAACTTGCTTATAAACCATCAGCCTCACCCCAGACAGAATCTTACAGCTAATCTATTCAAACAACTATGCCAAGAGGACAGGGTTACCAGAGATGTTCACCACTGTAGGAGTAAGCAGACTTCACCTGGAGGCTCGTTCCACTGTATTGCTTTATGCCCATTTAGCAAATTCCTGCCTTCCTGCATTTCTAACTGGTTTGGATGAATGTTAAGGAAAAATGGTATTTCTAAACCGTCTCTGAATTCTAAAAGGCTGCAGAATAGTGTTCTGTTTGTAGGAGCAATTTAGCTTTATTAAGCAGCATGACACAGACTAAGTGAGCTAAGATAAGCTTTGTACAGTGTGTTGCAGCAGTCATCATCAGCAGCAGAAGCCAGTCAGTCTAGAACCTGATTACTGAGAGCTGCGCTGACACACTGCAAGGAAAGGTGTTAAAAAACCTTCTTCTCACTTACTCATCTGCCAAACTAGACACCCCATTTCACCTCTGACATTATTGAAGGAATTTCTCATGGCAGCAAAGGTTAGGCAAACTATATTTCTCAAAATATTTGTGTGTTTCTCTGTTTTCATTAAACTTCTTTGCCAAACTGCCAATTGTGGAGGTCGCTTCACTTGCATGGCATTGTTAGAATGTATTTCACAAGCAGAGTAGATAGCACTTACTGTGAATTCTGTGTTTCTTATTTTCCTGCTGGTAGGAAAATGGAATACTTAAACCAGTTGGGAACCTAAAGAGTTAGACCTGCTACAGGCAGGTCTTAAATTGCTGTTATGAAAAGGTCCATTAGCAGGTTTGATCTGAGCAAGGAGGGTGTGCTAGTTTACTGTATTAGTATGATTTCTTCCCAACCAAATTCTGCTCATGAATTTTAGAAGTATTGAATTAGAGGAATCTGGTTTTCAGGGCCAGGCATGGATACTAGGAACAGTCATATAATAATGTACTCTTATGTTTTAAGCAGAAAAAAAGGAAGCATTATTCTTTCTGAACATTTCCTTCCTCTTTAAATCTTCAGATACTCTGCTTTCTCTAAGGTCATTGCATGAATTTAAGATACACCATTCTGGAAACTAAATTAGCCCTCATTTACTGGGAAGTTGAATGCAGCCAGACTAATGGTGGTGCAAATATAATTGGTTCCCAACATGTGTCAGTGTGTATACTCCTCAAGCCATGGAAAAGATGCATTATGGGACTAATTTTTAAATGTTAATGGATATTGGATGTTTGCCAGACACCCAGCTGTGCACAAAACATTGAGATGGTAAATAGCTCTTGATCTGTTTAGAAACAAATTATAATGGCTGTTTGGATTCCACATGACTGAAGGCATGGTAACCAGCACAGGCTCACAGACTGACCCTATTAACTGCACTAAGGGGAATGCGCTGATTTTTAAAATCAAAATAAGAGACATAAAATAAGGCCATTAGGATGCCATTTAAATTATTTCAGATTAATATTAAGCAAACAAAATCCCAACAACAACCCATAGCACCTGTTACCATTGCCTACATGAGCTTACTTACTTAAGGGAGCTTTTTTGCTAGGTTTCTTTGGTAGGAGGTCAAAAATAAATGCTTTCATCACAAAGTAATTTGATTCTAAAGCCAAGATCCGAGTCAAAAGCTTACCTGCACTTACAGAATAAAATTTCTCCTGCCGCACATCAGCAATAGGTCTCACTGAGATGCACCAGGGAACAAGACCTCTCTTCATTTCATGTGTAGTTCTCATAAATTTAATTTAAAGTCTACGAATATCAGTATTTGCAGAGAAGTCTCTACTTAAAATGTCTTACCATAGTTGTATTCAATTGGTCAGCAAAGCCCAACAGGGAATTTTTAATCAGCTGGATTAGGTGCTTTTGATTACTATACAGTAGCATTAGCAGAAAACATCATTTTGCAAGTGAAATGTGTACTAATTGCAGCAACACAGGAGAGCTCTTTTCCATAAAGCTGAGTGTTCAGCAGTTTGAGACCCCTTTTTACAAATAAACAAGATAGTCACATGTATATTCAGGAGATCTTCCCTTTCAGGATTTTGCTATTTGGATTTGAAAAATTCTGGAAAAATCTGTCAAGTCTAGCACATGATCAGTCCCTTTATGATAACCGAAGTTTCTGCATAAAAAGCCACACCAAAATGGTATGCAATTCCAAGCAGAAGAGCACAGTGTTGTTGAATCAATGGAGAATGACTCAAGACTGCCTAAGAGCTGACTATGCAAAGCCATTAAATCATAGCCTGTCAATAATGCAAAATTTGTACTCCCCAAGTAACTTTGCAGTTACAGCATTATATCTTGAATTTGTGCTTCTTAGCATCTATTCTGTAGATTGGTTTTTAACTGGGTGCTTTCTGCTAATTTTGGTACCTTACATAGCTCGCTCTCTATGATCTGAAATACACTACTGTATTGGGAAAGGAAGCCTGAGATTTCTCAGATTTCTTCAAAATTAATTTTCTCTCTCTCAGAAGAATGATGCTTTCACCAAACGTAGAACATCTATGAAAATAAAAGCATCCTGACCATTAGGAAATATATGCAATTCTAACAGGCACCATCAAAACACATCAAAGGAGGATATTTCTTCCCTGACACCTCGAGAGTCTTGATCCATTCTTACAGAGTAAGTACAGATCTTGGGGAAATATTTTCCTTACCACCAATTTCAAGTTCTAAAAAGTAAGATGATTAAAAAAAAAAACAAACCTTCCTCAACCCTGTAAATTTGTTTGACAAGCCATGAGATGAGGTCTGGCCTCATGTAGACATACCCCAGGCTTGCTGCCACCCCACTGCAGGCAAGAGGGCACCACTGCCATCCTCAGCCCCGGTGCCAATATTTCAGTGGCATCGGGACACCCACCGTGAGTGAGTTTTTCTCTCCCCGAAGAGTCCAAGCACTCACAGGCTGGGAATCACGTAAACAGCTTTCCCTTCACCCTGCCAGCAAAAGATAAGAAAGTCACAGCACTGTCTGCAGGAATACTGGATAAGAGTCAGGGTTTGGACATATGAGTATTGGTGGTGAACTGGGCTCGAAAGAGGGAAGCCAGGGTGGCAAATGGACCTCCTCTGGGCTTCAGGAAGGAGGCTTTTATGCCTTCGATGTTGCACGGAGGAGATATGCCGTGCGGTCAAGCTTATGCTTCCTCCACTGTTGTCAATAGGCAAATCACGATTATCTGCTGTCCCACAAGAACAGAAAGGGTGAAAACAAGCTTGTTCATTCCCCATCCTGGCTGGGTGTCTAGAAGGACTGTGCCCATTTCACACTTTTATATTGTTGTCATATATTCCATCCCAGCTGCAAGCAAACAAACAACTGGGATTTCTCTTCCCTAGTAAATCACTGATTCTGGATTCAGACAGCACGACTGCTCCAAGGACCAAGCTATACCTTCAGTTATGTTAACATAAATCTGAAATCATTCCACTAAGATTGAAGAATTTATTCTTAATTTTCAAAAGCGAATGAGAGCAGAATCTGACCAGCAGCATTCAGGCTTTGAACCACCTACATCCAAAGTGTGTTTTCACAGATGCAGAGTAATTTCATTAGAATACTCTGCACAATCTTTTACTTGCATAACTTGCTTCCATTTCTTTTTAGTGTAATGAGATTTCATGATGAAAGCCAAATACAATCTAGTATAGCAAAAGTGCATGTTATGCTGATCCTAATAAGCCCAATGAAAATCAATAATGCTGCTAGTTTCCCTGAAATCAGCCTACATAAGCTCCAAGCACCATGTTCTGCCTAAAGCAGAGTATTAGCAGCTTATATAAGACAGATGTTTCCTAGTAGAAAACCTGAAAACAACTACACACGAGGAAAAAAAATTAAAATAAATAGTTGTTACAACCCACTCCCCCTCCCCAAAATCAGAGATAATCGTCTCCTGTCCTTAAACTGCGGGTGAAAGATCAGTTCCCTTCCCTTCTCATCCGCTTGCCAGCTGCTATCAGGCTGCCATGCTGGCTGCAGCCTGCATGAGGGCAAGTCACCTGGCCCCAGCTTCCCTGTCCCATGTAAAAGAACAACACTGTCCACCCCTTTGCCGAACAAGGATGAGAAATTTTGCTCTGAGAGCAGAAGCCCCATTTTCACTGGCATAGAAATGAGGATTATAATAAAACCAGGAAAAAAGAAAAAAAAGCCAAGCACACTGTATCAAGGAGCGATATTAAAAATTCAGGTAACTTGCTGCAATCAGCTTTGAAAAGATGCATGTATCATCTCTCATGTCTCACTCCTTTTGCTCGTAGCTTGCCCTGCATTCAGTAACGGGAAATCCTGAGTTAAGAGGGGAGGGGAGGGCAGCTCTGAAAGCAAAGGCAAGAATGCACAAAGCTCAGAAGACAGAAACAGACAGTTCATCTATATGTTTAGTCATATATAGTATATCTGAGAGCAATACCTATCATTATGTAGATTTTTATACTGCATGTATTTCAAATAAAATCCTTCTTTGAAGTTTGCTTCTTCTTAATAAGCTAATAAATGTAAGAAGCTTAAAATATAATTTCCATTGCATTAGTAAGCTATTTTTTCTTTGCATAAGAAAATGTTTCTCTGTAATGATCTACCTTATGAATGACCTGGGGAAATAATTTCAGGTTTCTTTAAAATGCAACCATTTGTTTCTTATTGGTGAGTTCAATTTCACTAAAAGTTATGGAGTGAACAGCAATAGCCTATTTGCAATATTGAATAGCCAAAGGTGCCTAATTATTTCCAGTTTACTATTAAAACAATATTTAAATAATTCAGCATGCAGTTGCTTTTTTCTTTTCTTTAATGATGTACTGTTAACAGGTTTATGGATTTGTAAGAGTGAGGCATTTTATGAATTTTTTGAATTAGGAAATTCTTACAGAAGCAAATGTAAGCACGAGCTTTTATTTTGTATAACGTTTGTATTAGAAAATCTTCCCTCAGGACAAGAATATATTGAATTGCTGCAAGAGTGTAACTTCATGTAAGTAGCATATTTGTATTTATTTACAAATCTAAGTAGGGTAATTCTGAATAAAATGATAGTATATATGCCCACCACACATATGTACCATATAGAAATACGTGCCAGGGATACATCAGAAGCGTACTTCTCCCTTTGACAGGGGGATGGGGCATGGCTTGTTCTCCCTAGTTCAGAGGTTGTAACGACTTATGCCTGTACATCACAGGTGTACAGTACTGTTGCTATGGAGACTGGCTCAAATGAGCAGGAAATTTCATTTTGATAAAGTTATATTCTTGGGCAGAGAAAGAAGGCTCTATATTCAGCATCACATATGGCATTTTTTAACGTTTAAGACACATGTTCTGTAAATACCAACGGACTTGAAAAGCGAGGCGCGTTTCCCCCTCGTGGCATTAACACCTGTAAATAACACCTGGGAGGCGGCTGGTGCGGTTGGGAACATCCGTGTAACGTGAATCTGCTCATTTCCTCCGCAGAGGCTGGGGCAGGCAGAGCCACCAGCAGAGCCACCAGCATGAGGGGCAGCAGTCCCATGGCATGCACTGGCCAAGCTGGGCACTTGCTCACCAGAGAATCACTAGTGCCCTGCTGGCCCAAAACACAGCAAGGCTTTCTTCAGCTGAAAAGTTGAAAATCAATTTCAGGTGAATTGTTTCATTAATTTTAGCTTATGTAAAAACATTAATATTTGTTAATCAAAGAAATCAAACTTCTTCAGATGGAAGGTCTCTCCAACACAATCAATCAGAACAACGTTTTGAAAACAGCAAAATGAAATATTTTCACTTTTTCCAGCTTCACACACACCAAGATTTACCAGCTCTATCGATTAATGAAAGCTGACAGAAATTTGCTAAGCAATTCCACAAACCAGAACCTGCATTTTTCAGGGGGAAGAGGATTTGACGGAAAGGTGCCACCCACTTCCTCACTAAGGACAAACAAAAGACAGTAATCACTAGGCTGGAGAGCACTGGAAATAGTTGCCTCTTCTATTTCTTTAACCCTCTGCTTCAGAAGCACCTTCTGCCCTGCAGGAACGTTACACTGAGAGTTCCCAGGGAACAAATGGCCACTGCTTTCCACCAGAGCCTTGCAAGCCTCCTGAAACTCCTGTGTGTTCCACCTACAGAAGGGACAAAATCTACTATTTATGGAAAAAGTCAACGGGAGAGTTAAAGCGGGAGTCAGGGACCAATAAGGGGGACTGGAGGTGGCACAGGGCTGCAGAACAACAATGTAGGGACTGGGGGTCATGCATGTCTCAGTGAGGAGCAGACGGTGGGAAACAAGAGAACAGATCTCCTCCAAATGTTAAAATCTCACGAACAGAAAAGTTTTTAGCTCATTTAGCAAACAAGGCTCAGGCTTTGGTGGGGGGTTTTTTGTTTGTTTTGTTAGTTTTGGTTTGGGTTTTTTTTTTTCCTTTTTAAGTCTTGACATTTGAATGCTCCTAGCTATTTACATCTAGCAGCCTTATGCAAATAGCTATTATACTAAGACCTTTTTTGGATCACGGGATTTTTTTCTGTACTAATGTGTAATAAAAAGCATTTGACTATTAAAGAATTTACTACTACGCCTTGACTTCATGCAATGATTAGAAAGTACAGAATATTACAAGTCTTTTTCCTGAAAAACATCTTTCCTTAACCTAACTTGTGTTTCACTCTGGAAAGCCATGGTGAAACCAATTCTGCTTCTGGCAGACATTAAGCACTAGTCATTGCTGGGAAGGCCTGTTGGCAAAACTGAGTCCTTAGCTATCATATGTCTTTTCCTAAACTGTATCTTAACTTCCATAAATAACCGATGAGGTGGAATCTCCTTTTGCACCTCAGCATTGTGCTCTTTCATTACAAGAAAAATCTAGTTTGTACCATAATAATATCACTTGCCACAATAAAATAAGAGGATTCATTTCTCCCCATCCCCTCCTGAACCAAGCACTCGGACTGCAGTAAAATAAGAAAAGCCAAGAAAATGAAAAATATCAATAAAGTTACACTGGTAAATTGAAATACTTACTATCTTGAGGGGAAAACCTGCTATTAAAATAAAAAATACCTAAGATAGTGTCAGGGAGTGTGACAATGAAGATGTCATTACTAAATAGGACTCTTTGGTCCCTTAGCTGTCAATAATTAATACATTATTTACACTTGCACATTCTCATTTCCCAGCTTTCAAGATTTCATTTACACTCTGATCCTTTGCTTAGCAGCAAATTTAACATCATTGTGACCTTCTTCTGCCTGACACTGTATACCTATCAAGCAGAGAAAGAGAATAGCATCTAATATGTGCATTTATTAAAGCAGAAAGCCTCAGTTAGTGGAAGAAGTGACAAATGCCAGTGTTTGCCAGAATGCACTGGAAGAGAAACAAATTGCTCCCAAAGAAAAATCAATTAAGAAGTCATCTTAATAATACCGTTTGTGGGAGCCTCAGAATTTGCATGTTTTAGGGAAACGTAGCTGAAATGTTCCTAATTAAAACCCAAAGGAATTAGCAAACTCACAAAAGCCCCACAAACTGCAGACAACTTTATGTTAAAGATACCCCATTTTGACTATCTGAAATTAAAATATTCTATTAGGTTGAAATAGCATTTTTCTCATGATGCTGAGGAGATGCATCTATGATATATTCCTAGGAGAAACAATGTCAGATGGTCATATGAGATGTAAATTGCTGTTACATCACAGTGTACATAAATGTACATATTTATTTAGTATAAGGATATGCAAACTATCAGCATAAAATTTAACATATGTTAAAACTGTGCTGTGAGCAAGGATTGCCAGAACATAGCTGATTGTGGTAATTCTTCTGAAGTCAGTGCCAATTTTCATGTCAGAATTACTTTTTCTGTTTCGAAAAGCAAGTTTCCTGGACCTATCCTGGCACCTGGAGACAGACACTGGATGATGTTGAACGGGAAAAAAACAGAGAAATGTGGGCTTTGGGCTCTCAGGGAATTTTTCTGTTTACTTCAGTGCCATCAGCAACTGTGGTAAGACAAGCAATAGTCTTTTTCCAAAGAAGGGTAAGCTGAGAAAAGGAGATAACCCAGAGATGCTTTTCCACATACAGGCATTCTACTGCAGTGTTAAAGGGAACCCCAAAGAAGTTACTTTGTCGTTTTTTGGTTGTGTAGAATTTATGATTATCATTTAGAATACCCTCTTCTAAGTCTGTAGAAATCTAAAGCTCTCATCTGAATTTCTCATAATTTTGCATAAGGAGGTTGTATTCTCTTAGCCAAGCAGGCGCTTCCTCCAGCTGGAGTTTGCCCACGCTGCCAAAACAAAAGGGTTGCATTAGGCAGAAGAGATGGTTTGTACAGCGTGATAGCTCCAGGGTTAACCATACCATTGACTCCTTTGGTCGCTCCAAGCACCTCTGCTGAGGGATTGCCACAGTCTTTGCACTTGTCTGTGGTGGGGATAGTGTCCACGTTAAACTTACAGAGGCCTGGCTGGATTTGGCACTTTCTGAAATTTCATCTCAGGAGCTGTAATCAGAGGAAAAACACAGACACACCGGACAGCTTCAACAAAATGCTGTACCATCTGCTTGACCAAAATGAATACAGCAGCCAGAGGGAGGAAGCATTAAAGTAACGCGAACATGTTGTCTTAGCTAAGGCTAGGCCTTCTCACTGCGTTCAGACACTGTGGACACAGAAATCCACCTTAGGCTAACTTAAATATCAGTTCACCTATACACAAACACAACCACCAGTCCAACAGTGCCATAATGATTGCAGTTATAACCAGCTTCTTCTTTCTTCCTGTATAGCCAGCACTCAGCTGTCACTGTCAAAGCTACATAAAACATAGGTCTGCATTAAAGAATCCACAAAAAACCTACCGTAACCACTGTAAAGTTAATACCTCATTAATTGATTTACCATTACACGACATATTGACTCCACTTTCTACAGCCCTGTCTCCTCTCCGTCATCAGCTGGCAATCTCCAGTTGGCACTGGAGCGGGTACACGTTATTGCACCCTTGGTGCCTGCTGCATCCTACTGTCCCTCTCTCTTTTCCCAAACAGCTTTACAGCAACTGATTGCTACAATGCCATAAAAATTAGTTAATATTCAACAAAAGGGAATTCATGCATTATTTTGTACTCTGAGAAATTAGTAACATTCGCTGCAAATAAAAATTTCCAGGATGAATTCTTGCATGCTGGTTCTTAGCCAGGAGCACAATATATTGGTTAAATTGTGTTTTCTTGTTAGCAATAGAGATTTTATAGCAGAAGGTCTGGCACAATCTTTATGATGGAGGAGCAAACAGTATTGCATCCACTCTGCCATAAAAAGTAATAATTTCTGTAAGACTCTAACACAGTAAAAATTCTAGGCTATGGACTGGATTCAAATTGGTGAACACCCAAAATGTGTCCAAATGCCACCCAGTTGCAAGAAGATTTGTTCTGAATTCCTGCGCTACTATGGGAATATAGTGTTTATGAGACATGCTGGATTGATGGCATCTGCATGCAAATTCTTTTTTGCTTGCCATACAGCAAGTACACATGGAAATCAGAGTGTAAATTTCCCTCTGCTGTCCATTTCCTTAAATCAGTCCTTGACAAGTGATGGTCCAGCTTTAATTAATGGGTTAAGAAAATGGGTTGCTGTCTCACTACGATTGTTCTTCATTTCTACTTGCTCTCATTTTTATCATTAAGAGAAATATTATTTAATAAAAATGAAAAGGTTTTCCATATGAATAATTTGGAAGAACTTTTATTCATACATGGACTACAAGGGGAAAGTCCAGCTCTTCTCTTATTACTGTTAACCCCTGTGACTACTGATGGCTTTTTCCCAAATGGTGACCTAAAAATCAGCCAGGCAAGAAAGGACCTGGCAGAGCCCATCATTGACTAGGAAGCTATTTTGTCTTTCATCTTTCCTGTTAATATATTGGTTTGGTAGGAATAGTTTGGTAGGAAAAAAAAAATCAGATGCAGTGTTTACTTCCAATTTGGCAAAATCATCCATGGCCCATTCCCTCCAAGATATATTTGTCAAAGGTAAGAGACTGAAAAGCACAAGCTAATCAGCACTGCTACTTCTCAAGTTCTCATTCCAATAAGGGCAAAGAAGAATAGACCAGAAAAAATTGCAGTTGTTTCTTTTGTTCTTTTTTTTTTTTTTTTAATCATCATTGCCAGACCAAAAAGCTCCAGCATTCTCCATGAGATAAGGAGGACCTTCCTAGTCTGTTCTTCCTGTATAGTGCGCATTTTTACTTTTCATACGTGCACACGTAAGAGACCCTGAGATTCTGGAGACCAGCCAGATCAAGGCCATACAAACACAGCTCCAGAGTGGTTGTGCAGGTGGGCAGCAAGTGAACCCCTTGGGTCTCATCTCACAGAGGCAAACAGCAGAGCTGAAAGCGTAAGCCTTCACAGGTCACTTCACATCTGGCACTTCTGCTGGCTCTCCCCACTGGGGTGGCAAGGGCAGGGTGTGTGCCGGTGATGCTGGTAGAAGAGGACAGTCTTGTGGGTCTAATACAGGACTGCTCCAAACACACACTGACCTGAACACAACAGAGCCCTCAGCTTCGTAGCATTTAAGACTGCCCCAAACACTTTTGAGGACCGGTCTAACCAGCTCTATTTCTGTTTCATTACATGGGAGTACTGCATGCTACAAACAACTTCATACATTGTTTGGAGAAGAAATTCATTAATGTGTGAAGTACTGAAGAGGAAACACTCTAAGGACCGTGTAGTTGGTAAAATGCCTGGCTGAATGGAATAAAAGAAAGAAATTGAGGAGCTATTTAAAAGAAGGAGGAAAAGAAACTATTAATGGAAGCGGAAGGACTAAGGAAACAAAATGCAGCAGTGTCTGGGAGAGACCAGGAGGCACACAACACCGGGGCAGAAACCTGCTCTTCTCATGGGCCTGGCAGCTAGGACTCAGCTCTGCCAAAGCCACCTCAGCGTAGCTCTGAGCCCCTATTTGAAACCCCTGCATCTAGTAGCTCCAGAGCAGCACCTTCGAACACAACCACACTGACCTGGCTCCCATGCCCAAGGTGGCCAGTGCAGAACCTACCTGGGGCGTGCACATGGTCACCCCTTGCTCCTCTTCCCACAGGCTGCGTCTGTGCACACTCACACCGTCTGGGAAACCACAGACGTTATAGAGGAAATGTGGCACAAAACCACTGCAATGAAGCGCACACATACATATGTGTGAGTTTATGCATTGTTGAGATATAAACAGATCTAACTAGCAAAAGGAAGGTCTATTAGTGCTCTTCACCAAATCACAGGCGTTTTGATTTTTAAATGTTTTTTGTCTTGAAGAGGAGACAGAAACAGCTTTGGTTTTATATGGTCAAGCTTGCTGGTTTTGATAGTTTTGGAACATAGCTGCTGATACATTAAGAAAATACAATTTGGCTGTGTCAGCCCACGCTGTGTGCTGGTCTGCTGTATGGGGGTGGGTAGGGATGAGGATCACAATGCAAAATGTGAACGGTGTGTAAAACCCCACTAACTTCTATCCAGAAGAGAAGTTTATGTAGATTACCATTAAAGCCTTTACTCTTGTTTGCTGATAAATTTATAGGCATTAGCATCAAGGTAGCAATCAGGATTCATCAGATTTACTTTTTTATAACCTGTTAGTCTCTGATAACTTCTCTCTTCAAGTGACATAGTGTAACATTGTGCGGTATTAAATGATATGCACAAATAAGTACCTAATGGTAGATTTAAAGATGTAGCAGCAGTCCAAGTTCTTTCATTTTCCTGATTATAACGGCATTTGCATAATGTATGAATTCAAACATTATTGCTGTTAAATAATGCATAAATATTCTCCCATGCTGAAATACATCTATTTCCTCTCCATGAATTATTTTGAATGTATCATTCAGTTGTTTTTCTATTTAAAAATGTAGTTAGAACTCTGTATTTATCAGTATTATGACTGGAAGAAGTATCATCACAAGTAGTTGGCTAACGCTCCAAACTGTAAATGAAGTATACATTATTAAATGGGCCATCTCCTTCCTTCTTCAGAAAGCATTATCACCAGAATACAATATTTAGTATTTCTGAAATGTCAGAAAGAAATGCAGGTACATATTTGACTATCTGGCAGGTCTTAGGAAAGGAAAAAAAGAAAAACAACATTTTGCTTCCCAACCTGAAGGGATTATGAACATGGTCACATATAAAAAGAGATAAATCTGTAAGAGGCGATTGTGTGAGTTCTTGAATAGCTCTTTGTGAAACTAAGCACCATCAACACCCATTGACTTCCAATCCCATATCCCCTAGATGATGGACCCTTTTATTTATATTTGATTTTATAAAATGTGCCATCCAGCAAACTCTTAGATAAATCCTGTCAACACTGTCACAGAAGTCAGTTACATCAATGACAGATGACAGGATGAATAAAAGGACTTCAGGATTCAAGTATATAAACTTGAGCACAAAAAAAATTTAAGTCCGTGCACAACATTTAACAATAAAAATGTCAAAATAAAAATAACATAAAATGTATGTCCCTCCTGGGTCTATAGCCCAGCTGAAATGGTCAAAGAAGGTAAAGAATTTAATAAAACCCCAAGAAAGATATCTTGTATATATGTTTACTTAGAAATGTGCAAATGTACAGATTTGCCTGGTTCACCCTAGTGTCTTTTTCCCCTGCTTATGTCACTGCAACATCTTTGTTATGAAATATCTGCTTTTTACAATTGCAGTGTTTAACGTAAGACTTCAGTATTAGCTTCTAATTGTATAGCCTCTTTCTTTTCACCCCTCTAAAATTGGTGAGGTTTTTTTGAATTACTTTTTACTTACCATGTAGACATGACTTAGTGTTCCAATTTGGACCCTAACTTGCTGGATTGTCTTGTCTCAGTCAATTTTCCATTCGGCAAAGGTAGGAAATAATCAAGTCTCCAACAAACATCATCTTTTTTTAAAGTGTGTCATCTTTTATGATTTGTAATGCTAAAACACATCTGCTCTATTAGTGCCATTACCGTTACTTTACCCGTATAAACCCACACACCTATATATACCTATGTGGAAAGAAACTATTTACTCTGTCAAACATTTTCTGTCACTGGTCCTCCCTTTTTCCCTTTGCTGCTACTGATGGTATAGTGGAAATGCACTTTTAAAACCTAATAAGCTGACACAGTGGTAAAATGAACATATTTCGCTTACACTTATTTAAAGTGAGTATGCATAAACTGGGGAACATTCTGAAATGGATTTGATCAACTTGAAAGTATTGCAAGGAAAGCACAGAAAATGTCATCTCTTAAATTCAATACACTTGTTAACTGAAATAAAACAGACTGAAAATACACAGACAATGCATAGACAACTCAAAAAAAAAAAAACAAACCCCACCAAAAAACCACAAACAAACAAAAAAGAAAAAAAGAAAAAAAGAAAGAAAAGTTGCTGCACAAATGCTTTACCATGAACAAACCCTTTGCTTTTCAAGACTGACTATTACTCCATAGACCAGACCATGGAGCCATGAGCACAGTTAAAAATACTGCAGTTTTGCTCCACAAAGATACTGCCATTTTTGTACTGATTTGTGACAGGGAAAGATCCCACCTGTAAAACATCATAATACCCACCCAGACACTGCCTAGCGAGAATTAATTCTTCCTTTGCATTTAGTTTGAGGTATTTTCTTGCTGCAGGGGCAGGGTTTTTCAAATCACTTCATACCTGCATCCTCAGCCCAGCAGCAGTGTCCTGTTCAGGTAGCTGAACATCTGGTTAACTTTACTCAGACCAGTAAGTACCACACTTGGGGCTAAGGTTTCAAATCTAGTTAATGCATCTGGGTTACTCACTCTCACGGAGAAACATCTGTAAGGGGCAGCTAAGGAATACTTTTTTTTTAACCTGTTTGAACAAATGTAATTGTGTATATTTCCAGTATACTTCCATATAGTGAAAGGCCAGAGAGACAAACAGGTTGCCTAGAGCAAAGCTACCCTATGTGGTGTCTGATGTACTTCAGCAGTTTTGACAAATCACAAAGAAAGGACTAGGCAGGTGGAAAGAAACATGCTCTAGTTAAAAATGCCTTTGTTTAATTCACAAATGAATTAACGAAGTATGAAACTCATCTCCTTATCTCATTGTGGGTTTGCTGTCAGGAGCAGAGGGGCATAGTTCAGAACTGTGACAAAAAAGAGCGGTGATGTACATTTGAAACGCTACTTCCCACGGGTCCTGTGCTTTGATTTCTGCCTTTAATACTGATAAGAAGTGACAGTAGTTGGATAAAACAATCAAAATGGGAGTTGAAGAGCTTATAAACCTCCTGACACTTCAATAAACCAAAAGCCAATACAAACCTTAAAAAAATCATATATCCATTTTGACTCTGAATGGCCACATGGAGCAGAACTGACACGTGCTCAGAAGGCTAGAAGTTACCTCCTGATTTATTTTACTCTTATTTCATAAATTTTAAATAAAAAAATAAATGCTAAATTCTACATGGAGAAGTAAAATCTTTTATAATCTTTTAGACAGTTGCTGCCAGTCCTCAGGAGAGCTTTATGCCTACTGCTAAATGTCTACAAATCAATATTTAATACTTTAGAATATGAAATCTTAATTATCCATCTCCCCTTTAAGCATCAAACCCACTTTCAGTGAAAATACAACCATGCACTGGCTGATGGATTGACTGCTGCTTATTAGCACATCTTTTCCTGTAGGCCAGAGAAAAAGGCTTCCAATCACATTTCTTGTTTGCTAAAGAGAGTATACATTTCACCTGACTTTACCCATCTATAAGTTGATCTCAGCTGCTTTCTAAAACTCCTGCCATAGACAATGGCACCTCCAAGCACATGATTCAGTCTATCAGACTTAACCCCGCTGTCCTGGTTGGAGCGTCCTGCTTCTCCCCAAGGGCAACAGGGAGCGTAGGCAACTAGCCTGAACTACATATCCAACATATAGACAGCAAAGACTAAGCGAGGGGTAAACAGTTAATTTATGAAACCAGAGATGACTGAAAGTAAGAGTGAAAATAAGAGAATGGTATTCCTTAAACATTTTTAATTTGCAGGCCAGGCAATTCTTATTGTTGAATATATTTTTCTCATTTGCAAATACAACTGTTAAGTTGTGTGTAAAATTTATGAAGGAAATTCTGAGGAAGGCCAGATTTTCAGATATTAGGGCAAATAAGAATTTTGATGCCTCAGCATTCAACCATCCCTTGATTTAAAATCTTTCTCTTGGTGCTCTAGGAAGAGACTCACTCACTTTCTGTTTAATGGAGGTTGAAGGAAAGCAAAAGCATAGAATCCAGCACACTGTGGGTCTGGATCCTTTGAGAGTGACTTACATATTAAACTCTTCTACTCTCCGTACTCAATTTCAGTTTAGTATCTCGAAACACAATGATTTTTAGTGGGGACCAGAAATGAAGTCCACTGAAACTAATAGGAACCTTTCAGCTGATTTCAGTGGAACCTGGACAGGCCCCAGGAGCACAAAATTGTACAAAACTTACATACTCCAATAATGTGAAGATTTTTACAGGGGAAGAGTATGTTCAGAGCTGGCAAAAACAAATGGAGTTTTCTAATAGATGTTTCTGCTTTAGAAAGCCACTTATCTTCTCCTGAGTTTCTTGCACTTGAACCTACACTGAAGCCCTAGATTGAATCTGTGCCATTACATTTATTTCTCTGGCAGCTGATTTTGGGATTACAGGCACAAGAACTGTAACTTCAATGCAGAGGATGAGTATGAAAAAAGAGAGCATAATTTTAAAATAAAGACAAAAATATCTTTCAATTGTCAATATAGTAAGGAAAATAAAAAGTCTTTATAAATTTAAAGGTTTAAGGTAGATGGATTTTTTCTTTAATACAGCATCCCTCCTCTGACAGTGGTCCATATTTGATGGTTACTGAAAGAGTTTAAGGATAAAAAAAAAAAAAAAAAAGACAACTATAGTAGCTTCTCTTTGCTGTTAAACACTCCAGGGCCTGGCAATCACCACTTTCTCCTTAGAGTTTATATTTCTTATACTAATATTGAGAAATATTGGAAGTTACACTATTTGCATATCCAACATCTGTGTTGTCAAAACAATGTTCAGGTAAAAAACCCCACCAAAACACAACAGAATACCAATGAGGCCACAGTCTTGTGTTTCATATCCCACTAAATCAAGTGCATGTCTTGTTGTGTCAACATGCATGCGTGCGTGAATATGTACTCTTCTGACTCAACAACGATGGGCACAATTATTTCTTGTTACGTGACTTAGCAAAGAGTCCTTAGCAAAAAACGAGAAAGGAAATCTCAGGTGCCAGTACAAATCATGTTAGTGACGTGGGCAAATCTTAATCTTGTCACAGAATTTGAATCTTTAGGGCATAAAGCGGCACAATCACCTTTGTTATTGCAATCTCACTTTGCCCATGAGTTGCCCGAGGAGTACACTAACACCCTGCCCGTGTCTTGTTTTGAGCAGAATATATTTATAGTGGAAACCTGTTTTAGAAGGTGACACAATGTCTACCAGAGAGCCTCAGTTTCAGGTAAGAGTGTTGTTTCAGGTAACATTATGAGTCAAGATTTGCTGCCAGACCCCAGTCTGGCCCTTAACCACACGCTTAATTCAATTTGTAGACAGAGGGATTACTCATGCAGTACTAAATAATGTGTTCACATGACACTTCCCATGAGCACCTCCCTTCAGATCACCCTTCCAAACGACCACGACTTTTCTATATGAACATGGGGCTCTATGTGGTTAATAGCTTTGTCTTATCCCATCCTCCTTTAAGCAGGCTGCTTCTCATCTCCACTAAAGCCAATACTTTAACTTCAAAATTATTAAAAAAAAAAATAAATAGTTCCTGACCAAAGGCACTAATTCAATCTTGCAACACAAACACACAGATGATGCGCTTTGTGCTGGCATGGCCGTGGCAGGCAGCTGCCCTGCATGAATCCTCCAGGTGCAGCTCCCACCCAACTCCTCCTTCAAAGAGTGGCTGTTCCCTGGACTTACCTTCGGCAACCTTGGTCCCCGCTGCCTGCTTCTCCGTGCCATGTAGAAAGTGTTCTCCAGCTGTAAGCAGCTGCCTGCGGAAACTGCTGCTGCTCTGCAACAAGTGCGAGGCCACAAGATGGGATGGTGTCCACAGCACCTGGGAAGAGCCCAGAGGCAGGTGGTTACTCAGGACCAGCTGGTGTGGAGCATCCTGGCTCCCTTTGATATCATGACCCCTTGTCAAGGTCTTTCTGTGATCAAAAAGCATCTAAGCATAGGGAAGGGAGAGGGGAGAATGGAGCCTTCAGGGCATCATGCCTTCAAAGAAACCATCAGAGCTGCCTGGCAGTCTTCCTAGCACAGGGAGGGTTTCCCTATCAGTACTGTGATGGGCACACCTTGAAGTCTCCAGTCAGCTATTTTTATGGTGGTTTTAAACAAATAGAGAGAATATTAAAGATGCAACTCCTTAGCAGTTATTATTTCTTAGAACAGTTTTGGTGGATCAGTAGTTTCTTTTCACCCTTTCCTATTTCATATTTGTGCTTATGCGTTAAGAGAATTTTATTGCATTATTCAATGACAGACACAGGTGACAGCCATCAGTGTGGCTCTGTTGAATTCAAGAGCACCATGCTGACTTACTCAAATTTCTGGCCACAAGCTACTTAAAGGGATTTTAATTTACTGCACAGAAAATTTCTTCAAAAGATTTTTTTTTTTCCCCGGATGGAAATTGTCCTCAATACCATGAGTGCACAGCAGCTGTATCAGACATTTGGTCCACTAATTAAGAGAACTACAATAATCAGCTTTAAAGCTCTAATACCGACCTCTAAATACCTCTAAATTAATTCAAACTAATTTTTATACAAGAAATAGAGAGCGCTACATCTTAAGCAGACATGCCACTTTGGTATAACCTGAGGCTACTGTTTCTGGTTTTATTTTTGGGGGGACAGTCATTAATGACCTAACCCTGTCCATTTGAGTTAAAAAGGAGACTTTCTTCCAGCATGAGTAGAAACAAGAGAAGTGCTAAACACACGTCTTCCCTAGAGGACCAGGGTGTGCTGATGTGAGAGATTGCTCCAGCAAGCAGAAAAATGAGCTGGAACTTCTCCTGCTTTTGCTTTGTCCTTTGCATTTTTCATACTCTATATTGACAGCTTCTAGATATGCAGCATTCTGTGGCTGGTGATCCTTCCTACGCCTATGTACTTTGCTGTCTACAGCCCTATTAACCTCAGATTTATTAGCTAGTTTGTCAACCACTTATACTGCCAACTTCCCAAGAGGCAAACATATCCCTATGTGAAGATGCACCAAAAAGAAAGCAATGGGGGAAAAAAAAGTGCAACCCATCTCACCCTTTTAGACTTTAAGAACACTTAAACCAAAAGTGACTGTTCTAGATTTATTCAACCAAGCCTTAAAATTTAAATCAAGCTTAAAACACACGTAGCAAACCCTAGTACTCATTTTACCTTTAGAAACTATTATTTTCTTACTATTTTGCTTGGGGAGGGAGAATTAAGTTAACTTATAGAAAAAGATCACAGTGGACATTTGGTAGGAAACAAGCTATTAATGAAAAAGATACGTGGTTTTGTGTGATTAAGGCTCACCTATAAAATGTCTCAAAGGGACACTATTTTGATTGCTGTGCTTGGGACTCCATTACAACAGTGGGCTAAAATTTAAATGCTGGGCACAACATCTGGTGTATGGGCACAGACTTGCTTCATCACCTACACATGGAGATGGCTATGGCATGTAAGCAGCATGGATGTTCTTGAACATCACAAAAATCTGGCTCTAAGCACCAAGTGGAGATTGGAAATCAAACCAGCAAGGGTATAGCAAGAGAGTTTATAAAATATTTAGACAGGTGGAAAAACAAAAATAGGGGGTTTGGCTCACATAAAAAACTAGCAATGAAACTTTGCTAAAAGATAACAAATACTTTATAAGTTTTCGCTGTGTAAATTATCAAGCATTTATTGCTTAGGCATTTTTCTGCAGTTAGGATACATTGAAAGAATAATCGTTCTCAAAGGCCTTCAAAACATATTAATCTTCCTGCATGATTTGCAGGAGGGTGATTTCACCAGGCAACATAATAAAACATCAGTTGCCTCAGCACTGCTGAGGCTATTTTAAATAAAACCTTTTCCTGTGTTTTGCTCAGTGTGCGTCTTTGACATTTAAAAGAATGGGGAAGTGGCTTTAAATTACCTTGTGAAAAAAAAAACCCAATGCATGTAAAACCATGTAAAAGGTTATGGGGGGAACAGGAAGGCAGCGTGGAGAAGACTATACCAGGAATTTGAGTGTTGAGTGTCTAACCATCCTATGTTTTATTTCACTATGCCATCAAGGACTCAGTGGTATCTATTGCACTGAACCTTAGATGCACTTGGGACAAACAAAACCTTTTAAATAATTTGCAACAAGTTTAAATGAAAAACCATCTGACAGTATGGATTTTTTAAGTGGCATGATATAAAAAGCTAAACTAAAAGTTTAGCAAAAAAAAATACATTATACAGCAGTATATTTCACTTACTGAACAAGTCCATTATTTATTGAGAAAATAAAAGGAATAGGAAAAAGAAAGTAGAGATACTTGAAGTGTAACAGTAGTTTACAATGATTGAAGTTTAATTCTAATGGATTTTTTCTCAAACATATATATTTTTATTTCAACACAGTTCTTTAAAAGGAATGGAAAAAAAATTGCAAATGTGCGTGTATGAAGTAAATGAGTGTGCTTTTTTTTTTTTCTTTTTAAATTTGCTTTAGAAGATGTAGAATGCGCTAAGTCTCTTAAAGTGAATAGTACAAGCCTCTGCGGATGTGGTGGTAGATCCAGGGTACCTACAGGTGTTGCAATCACTCACTCCTTTAAAGTTTAAGCTTGCGTGATGCCTATCAATGACTTAGAGCGTGCAAATGTAGTCCTCAGTAGGAGTTAGTGCAGGCCATCATGCACCTTCAGACAATTCTTAACTACAGAACTAATTTGAAGGATTATTTTAGTTCCCAAGAATGCTGGTTGACACTGTGATAAGTGCTGTCGACAGCCCTGTGGGTGAGACAAACGGACCTGGTCTAGTGAAGACTAAATGGTATAATTCGATTTCTGCATCTGCTTAAGATAAGTCATATTTTACAGTCAAACTATTTGGCCCACCAGGGAGCAGTACGAGGGCTGTTGACAGGCAGGAATGGGAACTTCCTACTGTTCTGCTCTGCCCCAGTGCTTTCTGGCTTTCCTTTAGGCCATGTTAATGAAAATCCGCGAATACAAGTTCAGCTAACACCACAGGAAGTGTGGTGGACAATCACAGTCCCAGAATAGAGTAGTTTGACTCTGTGTTTCAAACTTTGCTTCACCAGAAACTGAAAGCTGCTAGTTTGGGTCAGAATTACCATTGGATGAGAAGAGCTGCTTTGTTAAGCCGTTTTGTTAAGAAAGCTACACAGAAAGGACTAGCTGGGTAAATTTTTCTGACTCCGGAGAAGGAGTGTGAAAACCATCTCCACAAACTAAAAGGTTATCTCTGGATGAAAGACTGGAGATTTGTCTTTATGAATATATTTATAGATAAGGTTTCATGAAGCTTGGAATACAGAAAATCTGTGCTGGGAAACACTAGCAGAGTATCCATAAAATAGCTTCTTAAGACAAGGTGACACAAGTGTTCCACACAGGGATGTATATGCACAGACATTTTTTTAGTGTTAATTCTTAAAAGTTGCATAGCCCTGTCCCTTTTTAAAGGCTTTCAAATAGCACCTGACCAGTGCTTTTCCTGTAAGGTAGGTTGATGTGCAGGGAGAAGGCAAGTCTGGGGGAGTTCTCTTACAGCATACCCCATCCACCCATCCCTTTTCCTTTCTTCTACCTATTCTACATGTGAACTTTTCTGAATATAACAGGAGTAAAGGTAATTATTTTGACTTGTGCTGTCCCATTTATGAGCCCTTTTGTAAGCTTTTACTAGGCTGATTGCTGGATAATGAAGTCATGATATAAAAGCATTCTTCAAAAAAAAAAAAATCAATCACACATTATTAATTCTATGTGTTATTTTCATGGTCAGTGTCGACTACTATGTAAGTATATTTTGCCCAAAACAAACAAATGTACCAATCCCAGTTTTGTCAATGTATTTCTAAACACTTACTATATTTCACAATTGCAGCTACATACTTAAAATCACTTACTCTTCACTATTGGGTTTATTGATTGAAATGCCATTAATTTTGTGCAGATAACAGAAATGCGGCTTAGCGTGTTTCTGTTTAAGATGTGGCTATGCAGAAATTTCACTTCACTTAAAAAAGCTCAGATATCACTTTCCTAGCATTTTCTTTGTAGATACACCATTTAAATTTCTGAAGAGAATTATAATATAATGCATTTGTTCACCTTCTGTTTAGCAGCAATACTTCTATTAGCATAATGGCTTCTGCAACCCTCTTTGCTAATAGTTACTCAGTTGTTTACACATTATTTGCATGTGTGTGTAAACTGTAATATTAGCTTTAACACATCTAAACAAAAGATTAATTGAAGAAAAAGTGAAACACAAGGAATTCAGGACAGTTAGAGAGTTGTAGAATGCAGATCTTTATTCTAATCAATCCATCAGGATGTCTAACTTGAAACCAATCACAATCTCTTTAATTGCTGGGCTAAATAGGATTCACCCCCCTCTAGTGATTGAGAGAAAGGATACAAGACTTCTACTGCTACTAGATAACAAGGTGTTTTGAAGTCCAGATTACATGGCTTATACCCACTGATTACCTGTGGTCAAGAGATAATTAAAAAATTATTTCTTTTAAATGTTATTGGAAAAATTCTCTTAAGGGGAAAGTTTCACAGTGACAAATAATTCACAGTTGAGAAATAACAATGAATTCCCCTGGATTTTTTCCCTTTTTTCAAATTACATTTTCATCTCTTAACAACAAAAGGAGCAAAAATTGACAACTTTTTTGCCCCCTCCCTCGCAAGAATGGTCCTTCCCTGTCTAGGAATAATTGTGATAATTGTCCATTTTTTTCCCCCAGGGAAGCATGGTAAGAGTATGCATTGAATGCTGGTAGCGCAAATCACCTTGCAAACAAATTCTGTCAAGGGTAGTGTCCGTGTTTTTGGGATGCTCAGCAGGAACATGAAGTTTACAGATGGATGAAATTACCAAACAGAAGCAATATCATTATGGATACAGGGAAAGATGGGGATGGATACAGTGAAGTCCCCAAAGCTGAAGATTAAACCTACAGTTTGATACTACAAAACCCAGAAAAATATTCAAACCAGGAAATTATTAGCTCAAACCAAGAAGTGTCTGTATTTTTCTATAGTAAGATTTTTATGTACTTCAAAATGATCAGAGGAAGAGAGATTACAGGAGTGGAGGCTGAGGGATGCCTGCTGCCCTGTAACCAAGAACTTCTGAGGCAGCAGCATCTGGGCTCCAAAGTGCTGCCCACAGCATGACCATCCTGTGCACAAACTCAACAAACAGAGCTGTCGGGGAAGTAAGCTGCTGAAATCACTTTACCACTACCATAAAACACTTACTTGAAAGGGAGCTCTAGAATATAATGAGATAAAAAATACCAAACAAGAATTGTTCTAATGCTAATATTGCTTTAACTTCAGAGGGATGAAGGGACAGTCATAACTGAGTTAGAAATGGGTCATATAATTATTTGTATACATCTATCACATTAGTTGTTGTGAACCACTACAAAATTTTGTTCTTAACCTGCTTTGTGATGCTCAGTTTAACCATGGAGAATGAGACAAATGATTATCAACCCCCAATCCTTTGGAAATGCAATACAATATAATTTAGCATAAACCCCTGGCAACCCATCGACAATTTATTAGAAGTTTGGAAATGAGCATTGCACACTTCCTTCCCCCATTTGCTATCTCCTGCCAGCTGTGTATGGACTTGATAAAAAAGCCATCCATCCTCTTTTGTCAACCAATAGTTCTCTAGTCTCAAGCTATAAATGAACAGCACAATAAATTAAATGTTTGTCAAGGAAGATGTATAGCTTCACAATACTGTTTGATCTATGTTTTTAAGGAGAAAGCATTGAAACCCATAGCTCTAGTTATGCTATTGATTACTGGAGAAATGTGTTTAAATAAAGAATATAGGATATCTCTCCTCTTTTTCACCCAACCTTGGAAATTGTTCTAATTCACAATCAGAAGAAACAGTAAGAAAATAAAAGTAGTAATCAAAAAATAATGGCAGCAAATCCAGCTTGGTGCTTCAAACACAAAGACATTTCTTCGTAATTAAAAGGAAGGTTATTGATAACTGATGTTGAAAAGATACTTTTGGAAAACAGAGCAAAGGACAAAGCTTCCCTCCCCTTGCTGTTGAAAGCTGATAAATTGTCAGAACCAGCAGAGAAAAACAGTTACCTCCAGAGATGACTTAACCCCCTCTCTCTACTAGAAACCTATCTTGACACAGGTCAGACTGTCCTGTTGAGCTGCTTATCTCTGATGACTAATTTTGAGCCTACGCTAGATGACTGGTTCAGATGAGATGTCTAATATTTAGGCATCTAAATTTAGGGGAGATGAATCACACAAAAGAGCCTGCCTAGCTGCTGTTAAAATCTACAGGAAGAAAAATCTTGAGTGCTGCACTACGAATGGCAAACTGACCATTTTAAGAACTCAGTCATGCTACTGTCATGCTGCAACATGCCGTACCAAAACCTGTAAGTACTGAGCTGTTTGAAACACTCCAGGATTCCTCTAATCCAGGCTAAGCATAGCTTTCTGTCTTTATCATCCAGGATAAATTGCAGCCCAGGAAACCACTGATGTGGGCAATTTGACTGGGTTGTTAGAATGGTTTTCAGACAAGGAAAACCAGCAGAGTCCAACCTGCATTTGGAGGAACCTGTACCAAGCTGGATATATGGAGCTGCTGCTATGGACCTGCTGTACCTTACAGCACAACTCCATGGATAAGGAACAGCAATATGCAGTGCTTGAGAGAGGGGTGTCAATAGCTGGCACTCCAGAATGAGCTCTAGTTCCAGGAAATCAGGAAAACTTGTGCACTGAAGTACTCTGTCAGCCTTTAGATGGACTTCAATGCTGCTGGGAAAAATACTGCTCTGCCTTTCAGTGTCTCAGGCTAGGCAGGCCCAGACTGAGCGTAATGTCCTTCTCAGTGAGCATCAGCAAGTCCGAATTAACCCAAGATCACATCTGCACAAAAGATAACTAGTCCCAACAGGGCAGCACGGGGATGTCTTTTGTATCTAAAAAGAGTCTGTTACAAAACACCTTCTCTTCTTTCCATGTCCGTCTTTTCTTGACATGCGAACTTTCAGCATCCAGTGCTGTGTGAAATAACTGCAATTTTCCTTCAAGCACCTATTAACACTGATGAGCTGTAGATGGCAAGCATGTGATCAGCCCACTCAACTTTCTGCGTACCTGCCAAAACAATGATGCTACAGAATGAAACCTGCCCTCGTCTTTAGATATTTTTCTGGAGAATCTGGTGTGAAAACCTGAGGATCATCTGTAAAGTAATAGGAGAATCAGTAGCAAACAATTTGTGAAGTGTCAGCCTGACATTTGTTTCAGATAGTACCTAAATAATGAATTTCACGGGGAAGGAATGTTTTCTGCAATTTAAAGTTTATGCAAAGCATAATTTTTAAGAAACTTCCCTCTACCAACAAGTCACTAATCTGTCTGTGGGAGGCAATTTTCACGTACTTCCCACATACAGACACAAAGATTACAGGCCCATCTCTATACTGGAAACCTTAGGCTCCTTTTTATTTATCATATTTTTCTTGTAAAAGGAACTATAAAAGACTGAGTAATCCTGTGTTTTAAAAACAGCTTTTTAATTAATTTAGTTATTTGGTTATTTGATTGGAAGGAGTAACAGAGAAAGAAAATATCTCGGCCCAAGTTAACTTCTTGACCAGTCACACATTTTTAATTTATCTCTGAAAATGAGCTCCCACCTGACACCCCAGGAAAATACTGAACTCAAGCAAGAAAATGTGCCCAAGTGCATTGGGTCAGGGTCACCTCAGCCTCATGTTGTGTACAGTATTTACAAGTTAATCACTCGCTGTGAAATGCTGCTAAATTCAGACCCAGCCCTAGAATGTGACATCCACTGGACACTGCTGCAAATGAGGAAGTAATTAAAATATCCCAGGGGAACCAGCCATCTAGTTCTCTTCCTTCCAATGGAACTCCCAGTCCAGAGCAAACGTATACTCCCTGCCTGCAATAAAGGTTTGCACCAGCTTCTGAAGCCTGTATTTCTGCATGTTTCCTTATCTAGCACTCACTCACTCTGGGTTCAGAACTGCAACCTTTTTGTTCTCACCCTGCAGAAGTATAAAGAGTTACTACTTTAGAGTCATTTCAGTAAGAAAGCACTGAGGTACCAGCAACAAAATACATTTGCCCCTCCAAACCCCAGAGGGTATTCTTTGTAACTTCCTACCTTGTAGCCAGGTAGCAACACAGAGGACACTCATCTCTCCCTGTTTCTACGCTGTCCCAAAATTCATCCAGTTTCCAAAATTCAGAACCTGGCAGAGATACCATAATTTGTTCAGAGGCCCTGCACTCACAAAAGAAACCACTGGCCAGAAGGACAACTTACAGACCAAGTGCCAATACTGTAGTGCTTGCAGGCCCTCAAATGTGTTTGCTGCTCGTTCTTCAGCATGTGGTGCTCTGACGGTCTCAAGACATAAAAGCTTGAAATTTTGAATGAGGTTCATCCAAAGTCCTCAGAAAACCCAACGCCTACTGCTCATAAGTTTGTTATTGGAAATAGGATTTTCTTCAACAGTACCTGGTTCACTCTCTAAGTAAGCCCTCTCCTGTTATTCTCCAAGGCAGATGCTGTTCATAACCCATGAGTTCATCAGAAGGTTGCAGACCTGGGTGGAAGGTGGACAGCGGTCCATCCAAACACCATCACTGGGCCTCATGACCTTGCTTGGCAGCAAGATGACAAACAGTATGTAGGATGTATGTAACAAGAATGCAGACTGAGATTACTAGGGGGAGGGAAATAAAATCTAGAAGATTAGGCGTTTGCTGCAATCCAGGAGCCCAATGGAAGCTACTGTTGGTATCTTTACCTGTACTCGTGGGGTTAAGAGTCACACAGATGTGCCACATGTGGATTGTACCTATGCTGTGTAAAGGCAGCATTGGTGTTTCCAGAAGAACTGCTAAAAAGATATCAAGTACCCACCATCTGATGTGCTACAACAGTAACCAAGACATTTTTCCCTGAAGCACAGCCTGGAAATGACAGTAAAAAGAAAAATCATGATTTAGAAATGGAATCCTAAAAGACTGCTTCTTTGAAGAGAGCTCAGTAAATATCTCTAAATTGGCTTCTGAATAGCTCTAAATTAACTTCTATTCAGGACTAGATTAAGGTAGTCTGGGTTCAAAGATGCTTTATAAGAGACAGACACCAAATGATCCTGCAATCATCCAAATAATCCCCACCTGGCATAGTCAGGGTGACTAAAAGTATAGCTCAGGCCCTTTCTGCCTCTGGGCTGGCCAGGTCTGTTGTCTTGTCTGAAGAAGACACCCTTTCATTATCAAGAGGGTAGATTAGCCCTGGTGGACACGTGGGCGAGACCTATGGCACTTCTCCCCCATGTCACTCCACAGAGCCTCTCGCTGTTATTTCAAGCTGGTGCTTTGGCTCTGGTAGGTACCGTGTTACTTGCTGCAGCTTCAGGCTCTAGGGAAGCAGAGGCAGCTCAAGCAGCACCAAACACAGTCAGGCTACATTGCTGACACTGCTTATTTATTGCTTGACACACTTTTGCACTGAAAGAAAATTTAAAATAAAATTAATTTCCCTATAATATGATAATTCCTTAATAGCTTGTTCAAGAATTCCAGAAGAACAGTGCTATTTTTAATCAAATCCAATACTATCTACAGTTGAAGTCTCAAATATTTAGATTAGTTTCACTCGAGAATATTCATACTGTGTTCAACTTCACAGGTTTTTGGCTACATCTTGCAGCTTTTATATTTGGAGGTGAATCCTGTATCCTGTATTAAGATGGAGGAGTTTTGAATACCTTACCATATCTCCTCCTGTCATTTGACTGTTTTCTCTGTATCACCCTCACACAAAATAAATGACTTGCCTCCAATGACTTTTCCATCGGTGCCTGGTTTCTGCTGGATCCTGTGCCCCAATTTGATATTTCTAACATCTTTTCTTGGGCAATCTCAGCCTGACATGGTATGACTGAAAGGGTTACCTAAGTTGCTCTTGGCCTTGCAAGAATGCCCAACAGACACAGCTTTCAAACATGAGGCCTGATCCTGCTTCCTTGCACCCAATGGGTGATTTAATTCTTCAGAAGAGGTGATCTATATAGAGACATACATATATATATATATATGAGACAACCATCAGCTCTTTGAAACATGATTCTCTTTTTAATTGAAGTGGTAATTTCAAGTATCTTATCGTGTGACTGAGATTTGACTTAAGGAAACACTGACTAAACTCCACACTTTACATTTGCTTATTCTCCATAAGAAATGAGCATCTGTACTCCACAACTTAAATCATGAAGGACTGGCAATTGTGATTAATGACCGATATCAAAACCATTCAGCTTTAGGAAGGCGTTAAGGCAATAGCTTACCCCCACAGAAAACGGCTTTGACATGAGGAGCACCCTGAATTGTTAATATTTATACACTGATGTGAAAGTTTAAGTACTAAAGACTATAGATGTTCAAAACCTGCTGAAATGCAAACATATTTTCATGAATATGCACTGTAATTCAAGTAAATTTCATTTTGTCAAGTGAGTTTTGCTAGTATAATTTCCTCTCTTTTGAGTATGAAGAATAAATCCAAGCACCTTTTGTCAAAACTCATAACTATATCATTTACATCTTACCTTTAAGCACAGACCCTGCTGAGAGGGTAGCAAAGATACAAGAAGATTCACATCTTAGCAGGAATTTTCAAATAAAGAGATGGGCACCCAAATTTTTTCTATACTCCTTCATTATAAGGTTAGGAGTAAATAAAGGTTATATTCCTTATTTAAATGTTTGGTCTCTGTTTTAATTGTGCACGTTTAAATAAAAGATATAAAATTCTGAATACTTCTCTTCCACTGCTGAGTTTTCCAGTTCTCTCTGATGGTTTCAGAAATTCAGTTTGAATTTGTAAAGTAACAAGTTAAGCCAATGAAATCTGTAAAGCAGAGAATTATAGCACCTTATAAATTTATACCTTACCTCAGTCTTCAAGTTTCAAAGGATACTATAAGATTCTCATCACAAGTGCAGTAGGGGTAGTGAACTCATGCTAATCACATTTAATCTCTTCTTCCAAATAATGCACATAATAGATGTGAACAGGAAAAAAAGGGCAAACAATCAAAAACTTTTATTATAAAGGGTCTTAAGCCTGGTTTCTATGTAACGCAGCCACCAGCAGCCCAAAGTTAATTTAAACGATGCTAGACACACATTATGTGACAAAAGAGGAAAAACTCAGCAAACTCTAAACCTGGGAGATTAAGAAGGAAAGAGGTCTGCAAAATGGTATTTTTCAATTAGCACCTTATATTTCCACAATCCATGACCTGCCTAAAATGAATGAAAACTTTCATGCATCCTGGGCTGATTTATAGGAACCAATCTTGGCCATAAGGAAAGATAGAGTAAATAACTTCTTCCTTTTACCTTGGCATCAGCTGTAAATATCTCAAAGCAAAATTTCACCAAAGGAAAGCATTACACAGTGGTTTTTTCCTGCTCACACAATGACGATGTAAGCCTGTGAATTTGCTATGGGTTTTTGTTTAGTTTTGAACAATTCTGTGGACCTGAGACCCATACCACTGCAGCTGATTATTCTTTTCAGCTGGTTTCCTTCACTAACATCCAGAGACTTAATTCTTGTTACAGTACTCTCCCTACCCTGAGGAGCACACTTCCTATTGACCAATACTCTGCTCAATTCTGATTATAATTGTAAAGGCACTGCACTGAGATTAAACCTCCTACTTCCACATCTCATGCACAGCAATCTGAGAGGGTTATTAAAATAGACTCCCTTCTGATCATCTCTGTAGACATTTTAATCTTACATTCAGTGTTTTTATATCCAAACCTTGCTCCTCACACACAGGGGGGAGGGAATTAATTGAATTGAGTGGGAGGTTGATTTGGTGGAGTCCATTGGAACTGAGCAAAAGTATATCTCAGCTATTGAAAAGCACTTACCCGGAATTCTAACAAAATAAGCCCATTTTTAAACTGCTCACTTCAAAGGGGAAAGTGGGAATTGCTTGTGCTTCATCTTTCCCCACTAGTGTTTCTATTATCATTTTTCTTAAAAACAAAACAGGCACCTGGGAAAGGATGATACAACTACAATGTATGGAGTGGAGCGTGGGTATTTTTTCCTCTGCTAATGTTATTTCTAATACAGAAATGTGCAAGAGTTAGCGGAGTCAGCAGAGTTATGGGATGAGGACAGACTGTGAGAGAGACAGTGAGGCAGGCAGTTAACAGTACTTCATTTTCTTTCTCTGCCTACTGCATGAATCTAATGGTCTGGGTTTACTTGCTGATTTTCTCATGTCTTCTTGCTTAAAAGTAAAGGACAAAAAAGATGGCAACAGCAGGAGAAAGCATTTGCCTAAAGCCTCCACTCGGATGTTAGTGCACAATGCAAACTGGAGCTTCCTCCTGTTAGGATTGTAAAAATTCCCATAAACCCCAGAACAAGCATGCTTTAACGAACACACTACAGGGTTTGTCTTGGGAGAGATGAGGATTGTGGACTAGGAAGACATCAGGAGTTGAGTGGAGTGTGCTACTAGGTTTACTCTCTTGAGCTGTCAGCATCTTTGGAGAGATATATTCATGAGAAATGAATCAGGATTTGCATGAGTCAAGGAAATGAGAATGTGTAGGTGCCCCATATCCTGCCCTCACATTGAGGATCTTCAGCAAGAAGGCAGAGTATTTGCTGGGAAGGCCAGAGAGAAAAGAGAAAGACTAATACTAAACCTAGGGATACTCATGTGTCTGACCCCCAAGTTTGCAGACAAGGCTCACAGACCCACTAAATCCTACCCTACTTCTACCTTTTTCAACAACCTAGAACATGTCACTATACAATAGTTCTCTAATGTAACATGCATATAGTGAACTTAAAATTTCCTCTGCTTTCCCGGGCTATGTTAGGGCTAAGACCTGTCTATTCACCTAAAAACACAGGTGTAAAGTATCCTTTCAGCTTCTAGGACTAAACAACATTTCAAAGAAGCCATGACTAGAAGACAGGACTCTCAAGAAGAGCTGCTCTGGAGCTGAGCCCTTGGTTTCCAGGACCCAGAAAAATTACAAGCAAGCCTGAATTCCAGTTACATGTCAGTGTGGTCTCTGGAGTTCCATGCTTCCAGTTTTGTCATCCTTGTTTTGCTACAATCCATCTCTTTAACACTTTTCTGGTAGGGAGGGGAATCTCAAGCAAGCCTGGCAAGTGGGATGCACATGACAGTTCCAGAGCTCCCTTCCCCCAGTTAAATACAAGCCTGTAAAGAAAGTCTGGGTACCTGCAATCCAACTTGAAATTCTGGAAAGTAGCATCTTATTTTCTGCTAAGCCTCAGTGGGTAGTTTCAGGGTGAACAGCACCAAATGCTGAAGCACAAAAGGCCCCTCCAGGAGGAATTGAAGTTCTCTCTAGCAAGGAGGCACAACTTAGTTGGTAACTCAAGAGCATTAGCATGTCTGTAGCATCTTGCTCTTCCTTATACTAAACCTCCCCTCGCTTTTATTCAACAACAAACTACTGTCCTACTTTCTATTTTTAATTAATTGCTTTTATTTACTAGATTTTACATTTGTTAATCTGATCAATATCAAATTAACCTCACCTTCAAAGTCATTAGTGAACATGCTGAAAGAAACTGTTTTCAGAAAAACCTGGGAGCAGCATGTACATGCTCCCCATTTGACAACAGCAATCACCTTCTCTCCTGTCAATTGACCTTTTGTCGCTGCTGGCCCTTCCTTTAGTATATCAGTGTATTTTTATGATCTAAAAGACCCAAACTAACTAGCAATTCTGCAATATCCAATTGGTACCTTGCCTGACAAACAGGTCCAGGCAGATGCGGGGGGTCAGAACCCTCCAAAAAACTTATTTAGCTTTGCACATCAAGAAAATAGAAAGCTTTGCAAAGTGTTTTTTTGAAGTATAGCTACCATCTTCATAACATTATCCAGAAAAATTTATAGTCTTTTTTCATCTTGTATATACATCCATATAAAGCATAATCCCAAACGCTCCCACCCCCCCATTTCAGCATTAAGACTGTCCCCATTACCTGGACTCCTGCTGCTAAATCATATGATATTCCTCACACACAATGGATCCTGCTGAAGTCTCCCAGTGCACAATTTCTGATGTATTTGTAGATAAGGTCTCCTGGGGCCAGTACTCCATACACAGGACATGAAGGATGAAGACGGCACATCAGAAGGTATCAGAAGTGCTCTCTGGGTTCATTTTTAGTTCGATTCAGCCCTCCCCAGGACAGTTCTGGATGGGGAAGACAAACAGTTTCTGAAGCTTTACCCAACAGGTCCCAGAGCAGTTACATCTGCAGACATAACTTGGAAGCCAGGGTTGCTACAAGACCATTATGCCTTCACCAAGGAGCACAGGGAGCCAACTGCAAGCGCATGGAGATCAGTCACGGAGGAAAAGATGGTGCACAGAGCACATGAAAGCAGAAAAGCCAAGGCAACAGTGCTGGATGGAGAAGAGATCAGGAGAGCGGCTTTTAAAAACAAGCAGAGTGTAAACACTGCAAATGCCCTAAAGCTGGGGTGGGTGGGATGGCACCAACAGGCAGGTTGTATTGTAGTAGAGAAAAGAAAAATATTATTTAAAGTTTGGTATATCTAGCCTGAGCTAAATGGGAAAACAAGGAAAGGAGATAGAAAGAGTAAGGGGGAAAGAAACGTAGAATTTCAGACAAGACATGAACTGAGTCTAGCAGAACTTTTTCATTCTTTTAATTCTATGTTCAGTCCGCTTTGATTCTAAAGAACAGAGCTATTAATACAATCTGAAATTTAGTACAGGAACTAGTCTCTGGTTAACTTTGTAGCATGTAATCATCTGTAAGTATGACACTGCTTATCACCTTTACTTTGTCATTAGCTATAAACAGAAATATTTTAGTCTATTCCTTGAGAGCCTCCCTAATTACAACTTCTTAAAATACCTTCATAGTTCTGAATCAATTTGGTAAAACAGCTTTATTTTTGGCTCACTTTCTTTGACATACAGATCCCAGATCTGTGTTAATATACATGGCAATTATGTTTTAACTAGAAACGCCATAATATTTTACTTTATTAATTACTACATAAATATGTAGATTTATGGGCCTGGTCTATAAGTAGTAAACATTACCATTATCCATCACCATAAAACAATAAAAGCCTAGCTCATGAATCACAGTTTCTTGCCTTTCTCCTCTTACACTACAGTGAGGTGCAAAAATCAGAAATGTTTCTTTGACAAGTATGGCCTTTACAACATGACTGACACCTCAGAGTAAAGAAGAGCTTTTGCCTCAAGAAACTTAAGGTATAAATGTCAGCCCAACTCCATCTGGTAAAAGCAAACGTTGTTGTGTTTAACAAGGAATTAAGACAATGTTTCTGAAAAGTATTTCTGAAAACAGAAGAACAAGAAAATCCCACTGAGATGACGACCAGAGACTTGAAAAAAGTTGGGGCTGGAGAAT
>JAOTQQ010000004.1:14445668-14491419 GCA_026546715.1 Gallinago undulata
AAAAAATTTTGGGCTGGATAATCCTGCTTGGACCTAGATCAGCAATGGCATAAACAAAAGTGGCAAGATAGGCTTAAGGTGAGGGATTAAAAAAAAAAAAAAAAAAAATCAAAACAACTCAACCACAAACCGCCCCAAAAATCCATGCAAAATAATCAGCATCCCAGAGACCATCAGCATCAATCCACAATTACAAGTATTTTTCACTGGCTCATTGAAGAAAAGACACGTTAAGAATTTAAATAGCTTTACTTCAACAAAACAATCAGCATAGCCCATGAAGCTGATGTAATCAACTATTTTGGCAGCATGTGGCAAAACATTTCATAAGATGCTGTTTTAAAGTGATGTGTTTATTATGTTAATTTATGTTATATCTCTGTATAATATACAGCACTTTAGTAATTATTAGTGTCTAGAAACTAAAGAGGTTCATATGAACACTAAGGTCAATGAACATCACAGCGTGTATTAGCTTAAATCCTAGAGCTACTCAGTGTTTCCACATATATTTAAAATCCACACCAGTTCAGCCTTTAGGGCTGGAACAATTATATCAGCATTAAGTGTTTTGAAGCTGAGATTTCATCACATTTTAGCTAACATCTGAACTTCTGTTGAAGTAGGCAGTGTTGTCTTTCCCCTGCTCCCAGAAGTATGATCCATCTACTTCGGCATTTCTGTAACCATTCAGTGACCAGGTTCAGTCCACTGAAGGGCAAAAACTAACACCAAAAGGTAGAGAGTAAGAAGTTTGACTTTTTTGATAGGGAGACTATCAATTTAGCAAGATGAATCATCCAGGTGAATGGCATTCACAAGAAAGGCATCAGTGATCAGAGCAGAAGATCACTTGGCCAAGACCGAGAGGAGCAGGACTAATCCCTTCAACAGCAGCAAGGCACGAGAACAGCCCAACTGTAAAGTGAAAGCACCTCCTGAACGATTCCTGGCTACTTCTTGCAGTGCAAGAGGAGCATTGGAACACATTCCTGTCCTCGATAGCCACATTAATGAAGTGATCAGAGAGAGAAATAGGTTATGTTGTTAGCATCAGTATATTTAAAGTGATGTCTATTGTTTGTAACTAAATCCCTCATATAGCATCTCATTTTGTTCAAGGAATCAGGGAGCTGCAGGTGTTGGAAACTTCAAAAATCCAGTTACAATTTTACAAGGATTGAGTATATTGCTTCTGCCTTCCACTTACCGGTTTCTATCATCCCTGCAGTTTCACTAGTACAAGATGCACAAACTGGCCATTTTTCAGCAGCACTGAATCAGCATTACACGCTGATGATTACATGATTACATGCTGATGATGTAATTTTTATTACATGAAGATAATGTAAAAAAGTTTCAGGTCTGCAACACCTTCATGTGGATAGCTGGTGAAGACAAGTATGGCTTCACCAGATTATTCCTAAAGATCAGGCATACCATACTGTATATATGCAGGAGGAGCCACAAACATCTAAATACTCAGAATGTGGATCTAAACCTGCAAGTCTTCCTCACGAATGTTAAACTATTTATGAATTGGAGTTATCAGGAATGTTACACTTTTCTTGGAGATTTTAGCAACAACTTATTTCCAGTAATGATAAAAAGTTTGATTAATATGGGTCCAGTACAAAGAAATTCATTACAGCAGTGAAGCAATGCTAGGGATTATCTTCTAAGTGCAAGCAGCAAAAGTCAAATTTGGAACAAAGCTGACATCTAAAATATTAAAATCTTGTAACTCTTCCATCTTCCTTACTATTTTAAATGATTGCAAAAGAAGAAGGTTAAATGTTAACAAGTGTAAGACATTTTGACGCTTCTAAAACTGTCAAACACAGGGGAAGAATAAGGAAGTCAGTAAAAAATCTGGTAACTCACATAAATCAAGCAGTTTAAAACATCAGCTCTTTATCAGAGGAAGGAGTTGTCAGTGGTTTTGAATGACAGAACAGTAGTGAAGAGGCATGGCGTTACCTGACAGGGAAGGCAACTTGATGTGCAAGTATTCACTCCATAGATTTACAGAAGTATGTTCAGATTTTGTAGTATAGAACATGGCAGCCCAAAGATCAGTTGTATTTGTGACAATTATTAATCTGTAAAAGATTTTAATAAAATCAACAGTCCACAAAATCTCAGCTAATTTCATAGTGTCTTCGATTATTTCCATTTTTAAGTGAATCATACCCAGCCTTGCAATGATACAAAGCTCATCTCCTTAGTGCCGTCTGATAAATTTAAAAAACTTAAAACACTGCAGTTAAAAAAAAAAAAAGCAAATTCATTTTTGAAATTGAAAAAGGAAGAAAAGAATTCTCATAAGATGGAGCGCAGGGCCGTAGGCTGAAACTGGCTGAGAAAGTGCACAGCTCTAAGACCACTTGCCCTGCAGGTGGTCACCCTTCGCCCAATACACACAGAGGAAGCTCTCAGCTACTGTCTCATCTCTGGAGAGCTGAAGTTTTTGTAGAACAATTCAATATTTACATAATTTTCCCTCAGTTTCCTCTCCCTTCAGACTCAGGCCTTACATCTGGATGAACCTTTTCTTCTCCCTAGAAACATGGTTTCAGCAGGGCAGAGCAGATGTCTGCAAAAGAGAAAATCTTGGCATTCAGTAGCAGTTGCCTGGATACAACATTTCTCCTAAACGGCAGAAATCTAGACTCAGATTTTCCAGCACAGAAAATTAATGCCTATTGTTCCAAGTGCTAATCCTACTGCAAGTTCATTGAGTTCTACATTGACTGTTACTGAGTTCTACTAACATAAACGTATTTACTGACAGAGGCACCAAAAAGAAATTACAAAGTAGGGAACTGACAAGTATAGTATTTCTTTTTTATTATAAAAGAATGATTCAGAGCATAACATTGTTTAAGTTTCTAAAACATTTCTAAATATGTGAAACATTTGAAGACCTTCTGCCTTAGTATAACAAGGATGTTGGTTACTCAGAATCCTAGAAGCTGCTGAATATTAAGTGAAGCTGAAATTTATTTGATCAACAAGAGCCAAGCATTTCCAATGAGGGAACTATCTCAAAACAGACTGAAGGGCTCCCAGATTTTTCCAGGGTTAGTCAGCATTTCAGGCCAAGAGTCTGAAGTGCGTGCATCCCTAATCTGACTCTACAGCATATGTCCCAAAAGTTCTGAAGTCATGGATGAAACTTATCACAGCCATGAAAGCATCTCAGAAACACTGGACAAGTCCTAAAAGCCCCTGAATCTGCAAGTCTTGGATCCCTAGAAACCCAGTAGCTGCACCAGATCATCAGGTTTTGCTTTAAGTGTGATGTCTCACTAAGGAAAGTTTAAGCTTTATAATACTGTGCAAGTGCCCCAGCACAGTTTATTTACCTTCCAGTAAATCTGCCTGGAAGCTTACCAAGCAGTTCTAAGTGTGTAAGACAGCAGGAGAGCTACTCCCAAAGTAGGAAGAAACTCTCTATAACTTGTCTTTAGCTATGCAGTAATATGTTGTACGTTAGTTCCAAATCACCTTGAAAAAAGGCACAATTTATGGAATTCCCTTCTTTAGAAAGTGAGAAAGCTCCTGTGAACTTAAAAAGGATGTTAAGAGGTGAATTCATTCAGGTCACCAAAAATGCAAATTTTCAACTGGCTCAAAACTTGTAAGAGCTGGAAACCAAAATGAAATGTTGAATCCTTCTCCTTGGGAGAACCTATTCAGAAGGCCAAAGTATGGCTTATACATCTCAGCCTACACAAACCAACAGACTACATTCTTGTGAAAAAAGTGCCAATGCTTAAACATGTTTGCTTTGGAAAGGGAACTACTTTAACAATTTCCAGGTATCCAGAAGAAAAATGCAAATAAGTGTCAGTATGTCACACTAATGAAAATACTGATATCCTATAGACTTCAATTTTAGTGACTAACTCCAGTCACTTGCTAGTGATAATGAGTGGTGAACTGGTAGTTAATTCTCCTACTGCCACAGCTAAGAACTCATTCCTTGGTGGACCAAAACGGGCTGCAAATGTACTCAAACAAGGTATACTACCTGGAGGAAAAAAACTACTTGGAGTTCATCCACAGCAGTGCAGAAGCACTTGGTGTTACAATTCTCATCTTCCTTTTGTAATCAAAAGAGCAATTAATTCAAAGGACACCCACCTCTGTGTAACAAGATGGCACCACAAATGCCTTGTTTTTAAGGACTAACACAAGTGAAGAGCCACCTATAAGGAAAAAGGTCATCTACTATTAACCGTATATTCTGAAGTAACTACACTCCAAAGAAGATGAGGCTTAGCTACACTTAACAGAAGAATTTGAAAATAATCACTTCCTAAAAACCAAGGTGGACATAAGTTACAGGATGAGATCTAGGTCAAGAAATTATTTTTTTTTCCTGTGGTCTAACAGTAAGCATAACAAAGCACAAATGCAGACTGATCAGAAGTTGTGTGAATTCTGCCTTCAGACAAAGAACAGATTAGACAAACCTCTGCCAAAATCATTAAGGTTTACTAGAATTTGGCTGAGAAGTGGGGAATGAAAGTAACCTGTAATCTATTTTCTATAAACACCAACAGGAAAACATCTTACTCTAAGAAGAGAGGGAGGAAAAAAAAGCCCCCACGCTTTGAAACCCAACTCTTGTTCACAAAAAAGTATGCAAATTACCTTAAAGTCAATACCTGCAGGTCTATGTTCAGACAACAAAGCCCAACACCCTGAAGAGAGTATTTTGTTGGCCCAGCACTGTGTCTATGTCCTAGCTGAGGCTTGTCAATGCTTTAGAGCAGCAGCAAGGCTGGTGTCCCACCACATGCAGCAAATCACTGGTGCTTGCCAGGTGCAGCAGCCAGGAAACCTCTCTTGCTTCAGTCCAGCACCATTTTGGCTACACAACTGAAATCTTCAAAGGATGCTGATGCTGCAAGAGGTAAGCCCAGGGCATAAGGAACTAAAGGGGTTGGGGTCAGCCCAAGGGATACTGGAGCACTGTTCCATGAAATACAGATGGTCAGAAATTTTACAGCGGACATTTTTTCTATCAAAAAATGCCAGTTCCCCAACATGTGTCAGTTTTGACGAGTACTCTAACAAACCTCTTACTAGATCCTGCTAGTGCACTTTATCTAGCTCTTTGGCAAGCCATCAGTGTCAATCATCCTAAACTACCCTGACACCTAGCCGATCCTAGGGCTAGAGGCTTCAGGCTTTCGGTCTTGCTGGCTTCCTGGGAGAAGCAGCGCTCATCCTGGGACAACCAGCTTCCACAGCAGCCTGTGTGCGATGCTAAGCTCGGACACCTCAGTACACATTGAGCAGAAGTGAAAATATATCATATTTACCTCACAAGCTGTACTGATTTTGGCCAGACGGGTTTGCAAAATGACCCCCTAAAATAATTCAACCAGTAACTCTCCCCTTACCAACCATTTTTAAGAGATATTTACACATCAAGTCAATCTAAAGAAACCTACTGAAAGTCTCTCAATGCTCCTCTGTCCAATATTGCTCCTTTCTCTCCCGTTTCTTGTGCACTCCACCCGGCGCCCCCAGGCCCTGTCGCCGTTGCCACCTCACAAGCTGCGGCCTGAGAGACCCACGGGCCTGCCTCTTCCCCAATTCCTGCCAAAGCAGAAGAGAAGGCAGACGACTTTTTTCCTTCCCCTTTTCCATAGCACTACTGGAAGCAGGTACTTTGCTATAGCAAGCCAACTAAGCCTGTGAGCACAGGAACAGCAACACCTGCGGACCCGTGATCTCCATCCCCTCGTCTGCCAGGAGACCAGCCGGCGGCTGCCGGAGTGACAGGGAGGGGACGGGGTGATCTCGGGAACAGGACATTCACACGGTGACACTGCAATTACGCAAGTCTCATTTCTGTACGAAACTGTGCTAAAACTCATAAAACATGCAGTACTCTTCAATAATAGGAGTGCTATTTTGAGCTTTTTTTTTTTCAGATATTTAAGCCAATCCACATTAAGTTCACATTTTCCTGAGGACGAAAAGTTCTTTACTTTTCCTTTGCTGCCTGCATGCAGAACTAATCAAGAAAAAAAATACAGGTTTTAAACATTACATGCTGTAAACCTTGAACAGGGGAACCAAAGCAACATAATCCCCTTCCCAATTTGATTTGCTGTTCAAAGTTCAATAAACTCAGAATATTATAACAAAGTTATATCATGCAGTAAAAATGACTTTTTTTTTTTTTAAGATGAAGCAGGAATTCACCCATTTCCTTTTATTAACCATCCTGAGGAGACCAAACACACACATATGTGTATAGATGCACTGTAGAGATTTTCAAAACTCAAGAAACTCAGATTAAGCAATTATAGATAAACTCTTACGTTGAAATAAAAACAAGTTAAAGAAATCCTCTAAACCTTCATTGTTGTGGCATACAATTCCTCAGCAAGGCAGGAACTTTGTCACTGGTTCTAGCTAGCTAATTGTGGACTAACAGAATGATTTATACTAGATTATCATTCTCTACATGTAGATTACTGCAGTCAAATAATTAAAATTACCAAGGCCCTGTAAATAGAAAATAGCATGCCAAATCCCACAGTTTCAGAAAAATCAAGCCCCTCTCCTGATGCTCTGTGTGGATAAGACCTGCACTAACCGGCTGCAGCCACCCCCCGAGAGACCTGGGCAGTAAGAAACACTGCAGATGTTGCATGACCAAGAACTGGGAAAACCCATCTTCAAATACAAGATCTTGACCGCATTCACAACTTATGTCGCCCTTTCTACACAGGGATTGCAGGAGATGGGACATTTTACCAAAGAAAATTTGTTCACTTCAGGCAAACCCTGAACTTTAGATTGTCTTCAGTCTCTGGAATGGAATAAGGCCTAACAGAGAATTCAGCTTCAATCCTACCTAACACAATCAAATCTTTTTAAGAAGCCTGGCTCACTGTACAACATTTTAATATGGGAGAAACCCATTTTTATTTTTTTTAGATGAGCTAGTGGATTTATGTACCTGTTTGCAGAGAAACATATGAATTATATCTTTTTTCTAGTGTTTCAACACAACTACTTATTATCTAAGCATAGAATTAGAGAAATTATCTGGAGTAAACTATGGTATGAAATTGCTGTGCCTTAAATACTGCAGGTAGGTGCCTGATTGGTGCTTTCATACTGTAACATATGATAACAAACATAAGGAAAATAACAATGAATCAGAGGGATTTTTTTTTTTAAGATAGCTTATAAAACTAAGAATTACATAAAATATGAAAAACTCCAATCTGCAAATAGTTGCATGAGCTGTTATTCTTGCAGGGCAAAGCTGCCTTTTAACATGTTAAATCACAATATACAGAAATACTTCATAGTGCATTCACTTAACTTTGAAGTTTTGCCACAGTTTTTAAGCAGAATGCTGTCAGATTTTGTTTCACTTCCTTTACATATTTTATTTGCCAGTGGACATTACCTGATGAAAGAATCATTTTTGGACTTCTCCAACCAATTTCATTGCTCCATTAGAGAAAAATCTACCAATTCACAAACAAACAAACAAAAAAATCAGCCATTACCTTCTGGCAAAATACTTGAATATTTTTAAAAGTCTGAAATTCAGTTTGGAATCTCAAAATGCCTATGGTAAAGTTCTACTAATGTAATCTGAAAACTCACATTCCAAGGAGTGTAAGAAGTTATTCATAAACTTATTGTTAGTAAAATTTTAATAAAAACAATGCTTTGCATTTTCACATTCTGAAGAGCTAAAAATACAACAAATACTTATTTACATTTTATAACAACAAAAATGTACAAATTACTATACAAAATGCAGTACCATCTCAAGAAAAACAAGTTTTTGAAAGTTCTAGTAGTTAGGACATTAAACCTGTATTTTCTGAAGAGATACCACTTTAAAGACCAAGTATCAATAACTGACAGTGATTTTCTTTACTGAGTTAATAAAAAACCCCTTCCATGCCAATTATGACTATCATTATTTTTAATATTAGCTGAAACCAATATAACCTCATAATAAAAGCTACTGAATTTATAACAAATCAAACTCAGTATGTATTCTTTCCCTTGAGGTTTTTGCCACAGAACTTCTTGAAACAAGAAAAGTAGTATAGAAACTTCTTTGTAACAAAATGGCAAGAGATGAGTAAGCTACAGTTTTACAAAAAACCTGTATTTATAAACACTCAGCACTGCAAACATTCAAAGTTATTTCAAAACTATACATATGGCAATCGCTGTATGCTGATACTAATGTTTTAGAGTGGATATAGTTTGGCACAAGCTGAACCCCTGGAATGGTTAAATTTCAATTCCCATTTCCATTTGAAACATGCAAGCACATTCTGATATGCAAAAGGAAATCTGACACATTTTTACTTTTAAAAAATATGGGACATCATACTATATAGATGAAAAATGTAAAAGATGAGCTCAGTCAGACCCTTAGCTACTGTTCAAGTCAATTGGGAGATAGTGATATCAATTTGTTTGGGTGCCTGAGTTGTAAAAAGATGTTGCTTCACAAGTTTCATGTATGGACGAACCCGATTCTACCAGCATTTCACACTGAATGATCACTGTGATATCTGGAGTATAAATGAAGTCATATCCTGGGCGTATTTCTGATAAAACAGGTAAGAACCTAATGCATTTTATTTGATGTAGTGAAGACTAATGGAAGCCTTCTACGTTATACCCTGACCTTTAAAAGCTGATAGCTATTTATTGATTTAAAAGCCAACCCAAAGAACAGACATCAGGTCACCACATAATCTGACAATAAATCTACAGTAGTTGTACTGGAGAACTGAGAGAAAAATGCTTCCAATTGAACAGTGACAGCTTTTACCAATGTAATGCATCAGGACCCTACAGTTAGTCTTAAAAGGGGGCTGTGTAAAAGTTTTAATCTCATTTCTAATCGAGGGGGAAAAAACCCACAACAATCAGTTCAAAGTAATATGAAGAAACACTATTAAAGTACCCAAACTGTTTTTACATTCATTTGAACTTGTCTCTGAAAAGGCAACAAAAATCCTGGTCTGGAATATGTACGGTCCACTAATGTAACGTTAAAAACTTCATTACTTTAACCAGTGAGTATACTGTATGATTAGTAGAAAATCTTTAGCAGACACAAAAAAAATGAAAGATGAAACTGCAGCAAGAGAGCATGGCAAACCTGAGAGATCTATTAGTGCATAAATCCACTTAAAAACTAAAAAGATAGAAAGAGAGAGCTAACGAACTACAATAAAAGTTATGTCTTTAAAGCAGTAAGTTTTCACAGGGTGGGAAATGTTTAATATGTACATATGTCTGCAAAGGAGTCTCTATCTTTCTGAAAATAAAGAGCTGGTATTTTTCACAGCGTCAGATTTATGGTAAAAAGTCATAAATTGCATTTTTTAATATTATGCTTTTCCCACCCTGGCAGAGAATAAACATGAATTTAGAAGCACAGTAGAAGTGAAAAACAAAGAAGAGGAGAGATAGAAAGCAGCAGAGAAAGACAGAAAAGGTGAATACAGAGCTACAGAAGTGTTTATTGAGCATGCTACAGAGGTAAGCAGAGTACACACAAAATGAAATTAAACAACCATCAAACCTCCCAACTTTGTTAGAAAATTAATTTTTAATTGTGCCACTTTCAAACTATACTGAATTTTACAATTCTAAAGATGTAAAAACTCAACTAATAGAAAATATACATGACCATTTTTTTTTCTACATAGGTAACAGAATCTATGAATCCTGAAACTAAGTACATCAATTTCAAAAAGTATTGGTCATTTAAACAGAAGATAGCAGTTCAGACTGACAGAGAACTGCTTTCAAATTAACTGGATCTGTAGATTCTGAGCCATGTTTATAGTAAAGTCAGATCAATTTGTAAATACAAAATATTTTGAAGAGATTTATTAAAACTGAATATTACAATGCAAGGTAAATTAAGACTAAAGGCACATAAACTTTGGTCCCACCTGGTTGTCAGTTTTAGAAAACTGCCACAAAATTTCCTGCAAGCATTTGCCGCAAACTTTCTTCCTCATTGAAAAATACATGCACCATTTCCAGAACTAGCTTGACCAGTCTGTACATGCTCAGAAATCCACAACCATATTCCATATCTTAATTACAAACTAAAGATGGCAATATATATTGAAATGCACATAAGTCATGTCAACTTCAAAAACATCTACGAAAAATATTCAGCCACAAACAAGACATTACTTAGTGCTGACATTTATATGATACATCCCAAAAGAGTGTGTACAAAAAGGTTAAGATTCCACAATGCTTTTCACGTAGGGCTCAAAGTCACAGAAGTCACTTTTTGTCCTTTAAGAAATTAATATTCTGTACCTTGTTAATTTTAACTAATGCTTACATTCAAAACTGAATCTAGACCAGAACCATGAAATACAAAAGGCCTTTTTAAAAAAGAGCCCAAAGCAAAAAGTAGCAGAAATCAAATAGCATTATTTTACTCTTTCAGTGTAATGCACCTTATCCAAATGAAAAGAAAAATAAGTGACAAGCCAGCAGATAAAGAAATCTATCACGCAGGAGAAACAAAAGCTTAACCTTTTTACACACCTCTGCCTAAACATATTTGAATTATCATGTAACAATGTGCCCCAGACAACCAAATTTGCTTTTTACTAGTTATGCAATTCCAGCAGTACTAGTTTTCCTTTTTAAGGCACGTACGTCAACTAAGTTGAAAAACTGTGGTATTAACTTGAAATCTTTTAAACAAAATGATGATTTATCTAAACAACAGTTGAACAACAGCAGCTAGTATCACTGCTTTTAATTTTTTTTTTATTTTTTTATTTTTTAAAACAACCAAGGAATGATAACAGCATGAAAAAATAATAATTAAAAAAACCAATAGAAGACAAACTCTGGTCCCCACTTTCCTGAACAGTCAATAGGTGACAACACCAAACAACGCAATACGCCCTCATTTTCAATCTGCCTTTTTAAATAGTTGACTTAGAGAAAGAAACTCTCAGATGGTGATTTTCTCCAAGATTGTAATTGTGAAGATCAATCAAAGCCTGAATAGCTTCTTCTACTGTTGACATCTGAAGAAGGGCCATCTTGTGATCTCTTCTGAAACAAAATAACGGCATTAGGAACTCGAACACTACAAGGGTTGTTCCTCATTTTTGCTATCCTCTCTGCACTTTTCCTTAAGACATGCTGCAAAAATGCACTTAGGCAGTCTTTTGCTAAAGCTATGTACAGAAAAATTACTTACTGAAAAAATTTAAATGCTTTCACAGTGCCACCAGTGTTAGCAAACAATGTGCGTAGATCCTCTTCTGCTACTGATGGGCTAGAGACAGAAAGAAAACAAGCAGAAGCAAGACATTGTTAGTCAATTCAATGTGTTGTGATTCCCATTAATACTACTGGCTTACTGACTGCCAAAACTTACGGAATATTGGACAGATGAAGTGTTGCAGAAGGCGGGAATATATTTTGAAAGTTTTTTGAACCAGGCTTCTTGAAGCGATGCAGAGGTGAATTACCAAAATCTTTAGTCAGCCCTTGATCATCAAGTCCCTCTCGAGGTAGTTGTACTGTCTGATGTTTAGAAAGGGTAACCCGAATAATCTTCCCATACATTTTTTGTCCATTAAGATGGCTCATGGCTGAAAAAGATAAGAGGTTTACTCAGTTCATTGTTACTTTTCAGTAGCTTTTTTTTTTTCAGTTACTTTTTCAGTAGTACATCACACAACGCAGCAAACAAAAAACCCCAAGCAAATCAAAGGGTCAATGTTCTAAAAGACTGGAATCAAGAACTAGGTCTGCAGAATCTGCATGTGTATTTTATTTTATTTAAAGATCATCACATGATTCAGCTCCTGAATTAATTTAGAATATTGTGCAGACCTCTGGAATACAAGTGGACGGATCTTGTGGGTAACCAGGATACAAGACAAACTGACAAATGAAAACATGCTTAGGTTCACCTGATTTTACACAGCATAATTTCAAGTACTTAGCCCAATGGGAATATAAAGAGAAAACTAATCTTACCCAGTTGCGACTGGTTTCCATCAGCCATCTGTATAAGAGCACTGTCTTTCTTATTGTACAAAATCTTCACACGCTGCACATCACCATAAACACCTTTTTAAAGTCAAAGGTAATCCAAAAGAAAAAGTTCATTTTAAATCCAGTCACCTAAGTAATATATTCTGACATATCAATGGAACATTCAGACAGCAACAAGATCACTCACTCAAAATCAACACTCTCACAAATGAATAAAGGAGATAAAGATTTTGAATAGTGAATATTGAAAAGAATAATTTCTGATAAACCCTCAAAGCTATGTGAATGATATTAAATTAAAGACCATGCAAAATATATTAGCATGCATTAAAAGAAAAAATTGTGTCTATGGAGAGTTTTAAACAGCAAAAGAAAAATAGCAAAAGATTTACTATTCAACTTTAAGCCAAAGTGCTAGCTACAAATAAGAATTAAGGTGAAACAAAAAAAAAACAAAAATAAAAACAAAACAAAAATCAAATCAATAATAAAAGTATAGTGCTAACAATAACATACCGAAGAGGGTAAACAGACTTTGGGGCGTAACCATCTTTAGAAGGAGAGAAGAGCAAGCAGCGTAAGACAAGAAGAGAGAAGAGTCGAGGAAGAGCGGAGATGAACAGATCATCCATAACGAAGGGTGGTTCCCGCAGAATGGTGAGGTGGTCATGGATCATGGTTTCAAGGCGGTTAATTGGGGCAAGTTGGTCCGAGGAACATTTTGTTCAAGCACAGAAGCATGAACATAGGGAATGAAGACAGGGAACGTAGACAAAGATGAGGAGAAGGGTAAGACAGGGAAGGGCAAGGGAATTTGGGTAAAGACAAGGAAAGGGAAGTTTAACACAAAGGGAAAAGGATGAAATGGGGAAGGGAATACAGCAATGCAGAAGAAAAAAAAATAAGGAAGTGGGGAACAAAAAAAAATAAAATATAGGTCAGTACATAGGAAATGCAGGAATTTGGTCAGAAAATGGTTGGTTTATGTACTGTACAAGAAAAACTGAGTAAAATGTAGTCACCCAAGACAAATATGGGTAAAGTACATTCATATCAAGAGTAAACTACAGCATTTCATCTCAACATGAAAATAAATTAAAAAAAAAAGCATGCAATAGAAATTTTAAACTTTGAACTTTAACTGCATAAGCATGGCTGGTTATGAAATGCAGGCAAAAAATCTTTCAAAATGGCACTCTGATCTAAAACATTTTAACATGCAAGACTGGATGACAAAATAGTACTAGATGATAAAAAAAAGCTTAATGACTTATAGTGACAGAGGCCAGTTAAAAATGGAACAGCTAGACTGATACAAACTTCCCACATTTCATACCAGCTTTCACAGCCATCAAAATAAATGTACAGGACAGTAAAAATGCAAAACTAAATAAATCCCTTCAGATTTCAGAGTTAGCAAGAAAGATCGTTATGGTGAAAATGCTTTGCCACCATTTTTTTAATTATTATTTTTTAAAGACAAACAAGTAACTGCAAAGAAAAAAAATTACTAAGGGAGACTGGAAGAGTGCCTCATCAAGATCTTTGGGAGAACCTTCAAAGAAAAACGTGTTAGAGTAGTTCACATAAATTAAGACCTTAAAATGTGAGATACAAGCATGAAATGGAACAGCAAACAATTAGAAGAAACAAAACAGAAGTTCTAGTTTATGTGATTATAATGGCAAAGGAAAGCATAGTTGCTATTTTGTAAAAATAAAGCTTTCAATTCAAATGTCAAACATGCAGTAGTTACCACATTTTTCTTAGAAAAAATAGGTAGCCGACTATCAAAGGACATTAAGTTGTTAGCTACCTGGGAAAACAAAAGTATTTAACAATAATGGCTGTAACGGCTTTTAAATGAACTTTGGGAGATTACTAAAAAAAAAAAACCAGCAAAAATACTTTGAGCTTCAAATCCAAATGTAAGAGGCCAAATGCAAAGAAATTATAAAATACTGACAAATGAAGTGTGACTACAGAGAAGAAAAAAAAAAAAAAGAAGTAGTAAAGTTTTTTCACTGACCTCTTCATTTAAATTGCTAACAAGGAGGACGGTATTGCCACCAGCTGAAACTCCAGGCATTCCCACGCGGCCAGCAGCAGCAGCTGCAGCTGCAGCAGCAGCATTTGGAATAGCCAAAGGACTCAGTGCTCCTGGAACAGCTGCAACAGGAAGCCCTAATTTTAAAATAAAGCATATTTTACGAAACACACAAGTCGTTAAAAATGTACCTGTATCAGTAAGTGTTGCATACAACACTCTACAAAGCAGACCATTCCACTGTTAAAGTTGTCCAAAGGACTGTAAAATATTAAATAAACATAAGGAAGAGAAGTGTGAATTATTTTTTTTATTCAGATCATCTTCACAGAAGTGATGAGGCGTAAAAAGTACTTTCTTTTCAAATAAACATTCTTGTGCACCAAAACTGTTTCCACTGAACTCAAAAATACGTAGTGTCTTGTTTATCAAAATGGTCGTAAGTAAATGCTGATCAAATCAGTAAGTAGAAACACTGTTTGTGCTCTTTACACCATTACAGCCTTATTGTCTATCAGCCTTTGAGAGGCATTACTCACTTCAACTTGATGCTTCGGACTAAATATAGAACACTGGAGCCAGTCATTTGAAAAGGCCTACGTATCTCTCAGAGCCTTAGCATAGATGAGGTGAGGAGGTAACCCTCTAAATTCAAGACTCAAGGTAGCCCCACGGATTATGCACTGTGGCTTTTGTAATACACTTCACTGAAGAAGCATGTTAGATAAACCTTCAGCTGTGCTTTCATTTTGCTTCTTCCAAAGAAACTCAGTCACTAGGATAACTAGGCAAGAGTGCTACCCACAGGGTCTGTGAAAGGTTCTTGTAATACGTATACACTCTACATCATTTATATAACAAGAGGTTTATCATATTTGAACAAAATTTTATTTGCACATTTTACAGAGTTCAGCAAAAGGACACTGACATGGGAAAAATGTGTAAAGAACAATAAAGAAATACAACTTCAGTGTTTTACTGCAACTGGGTTCTCAGATTTCAGTACTTTGGCAAAATTTCTGATGTTTATATAATCACACTAAACTAACACAACTTTTGACCAATCTTCTAGCATACCAGATAGACAGTCTAAATATAACCTTTGCGCTATGTACCTAAGACTACTTTCCTTCCCACATTGTTTTATTTAATGGAAGTCTTAAGAGAAAGATAAATTCTTCAGTTCCAGTCAGTGCCCAAAGGTTAAGTAGACAATAGTAAATATATTCAACTATTAATTTTAAAAAAGAGTAATCCCAGACTTAGTATCAAACAGATACACAAGGGGACAGAAGGGAGGGAAGGGGGTAAGCAAGGTTATAATTATAGCTTCACTCCAACTCCATGTTTTGTTACACAAATCTTTGAAAACTAAATAATGATTTTTTTTTTAAAAAAAAAAAAAAGCACTATTTCACTGGGCTGGACAGATGACCCTTCAAAGGGAACAGGACATCCATCACTACTTTGCAATAGTGCTTAACAGCATTAATGATCAAGCATTGAAAAATATTTTCTTGTCAAAGCACATACATAAAAAACCCTAAAGTGTTCTAAGAAAGGAAATTAAAGATTTGGAATGCATTCTGACAAAATTTAAAAGATTAAACATGTTAGTATTCAAGTTAACCAGAGTAGTTATGTAATGATAATTCTAGTCATCTCTCATGATGGTATGAGGGAAAATCTACTTGAATCAAGAGGCAACAAATACGGTATTTTTATTGCATTATATGTGGCATTTGAGGGACTGACTGTAATACAAAAAAAAAAAAGGAAGGAAAAATCGTATCTTGTCTTCCCCTTTTTCTATTCTGCAAAAACACGTAATAGATTTGAGACTGTATTAGATGGTCTATGGAAAAAACAGCGAATCACATTAAATAGGCAATTAAGTGACATTTAACATGCTTGATCACATAAGCCAAGCACTAGCTCCCTGAGGGTTAGGAAAGCACTCCCCTCAGGAGCGCTACGGTATCATCATCTGTTATGAGGGCTGTACTAGGTCTTCCATCAGAGAACACCGAAGTAACACTAGCTGTCAGAGAAAGGAAATGAAATTCGATAGACCACTGCTAGTCCAAGCATAGCAATTTTTTTTCTCAAAATCCATTTTGTGTAGAAGTGTAATACTATATCCTTATGCTTATTAATAACAAGACAAAAAACTAACATAAATATGACATTAAGTTTTGCCCTTGGGTTAAAGCTGAAGAGTGTAGCTTTACTTTCAAGAATAAACAATTAATAATGGATGCAATTAAACAAAGTACCCCTGTAGAAGAAGTAAAGAAGTTAATTCCCCAAAATCAGACTGCAATACACAGGGGAAACTGTAAATATCAAATTAAACTCCTCTAATAACTTTAAAAAAAAGATTATCTTGGAAATGTACTTTTGAGAGCTTTGTATTACACATGATGACTGTCACATTTATTTACGCTCAGCTACTGAAGAGGTCATACAGACAGAAATGTGAAGAATGACAGTAAGGTGTGGCAGACGTCCAGCTTAAGGGAAACAACTTACTTTATACCAAGTCAATAGCAATCATTTAGGTATTAGGAAATACCAAGATACTAGAACATTTCAAATCTTCTATTGTGTATAAACATCTCTCCCTAACCTTAGAAGATTTAAGCTAGTTCTGCATGTTTAAGAATAAAGGAATCTAAAGATGACTAGTGAAGGTTTTATGGCTCTTCCCACAGCTGGGCAGAGCACAGCATTTGCTTCAACAGGCAAAATTCTTCATAGCATCAGACTCTCTACAGGACATTCTTTGGTCCCACTGAAGAAGTTAAAAACAAAGATTAATTCAACACCGTTCATACAAAAATATTTTCATTATTACCCTTTGAAATAGATTAATTTAACAAGAATCTTAAGAGGAGGCATTAATGGAAAGTGCTAATAAAGAAAGTCGGTGATGGAAGGGAAAGGAATGTTGTGGGTCCCTTAACCACAACAACATATTTCCAGCTGTAATATTAAACTAATATCTAAACTGGAGGTAAAGTATTCTATATTAGTACTTGTAATTGCAAGTAGTTCTTATTTAAAAACTTTTGTTTGTTGCGGTTCGGAATAATACAGTTGCTGTTTATTAAAAGGTTTTTTTCTGCAAGATCTCCTGTAATTTTTTTGGAGGGGGGGGGGAGGAAGGAGGGAGAATGTGTATCTTTTCATACATGAGGTGAAAAGAAAACAGAAGAAAGAAGAATCACCCATCTGAGTCTGATAATTCATTTGAAACCAACCCATTCTGGCCATTAGTGATTTTCTCCTTTCAAAATATAACAAGACTCATTGAAAAGATGTCCAATTTACAGTCTCCAAGATTTCTGACACTTTAGTGTCATCACAGCTGAGGACAGAGTAGATGAATGAGTAATGATGCATGCAGGCTACCATCATCTACTTGACTGATACGTTTCCAACCAATTACATAGCACACACAGACCTCCTTTCTCAAAAAGGTCAGACAAATTAAATACCCACAAAACCCCAAATTCTTGTTTTGTAGGTCTTCACAGCACTCTGATTTACTATTCTGATTTAAGCAAGTCAAAAATTTTTAATAGACAAAAATAAGAACAACTTGTATTATGATTACTGGTTATCGGTTACCATGCAACACACTGTTTAACATTTGAAAACTTACCTGAAATTATTTTTAAATGTTAGCTACTTTGTCAATATAATCAACTGGTATCAGATAGCTTTGTCACTAGCTTTATATTAGCTTCCAACAATTACAAATAACAGGTTTTTGCTTTTTACAGATCTTAATGAAAATATACAAGTAATGTATATTTCTCTTCCCAGCCTTTTTAGGTCTTTCTCCTCAATGAAGTTTAGACATAGTATGTCACCTTATTTATTCCCCCACAGTGTTAACTTTTTGCATGACTTCTGAAATGCAAATTAAGAATGCCTTTTTAATCAGGGACAAATTATACCTACTCTAAAAATGCAAGATGAACTTATGTGTGATACCATAGGGAGTAGAAGTAGTCATCTTAATGCAGGTTTGCATAGCTGTGAGTGAGCTGTGCATTTAGTTCCTATTCCTGTTTTGAACCTTTTTTTGTGGCTTTATGTTAAGTAACCACCACCTTTTTGTACTTGTCTACTTCTTATACTTAGCCTGAATGGGTTTTGGGGAGGTAGCAGGTTCTTTCAAAAATCACTGCATAACAGCTTATGAAGCTGCAAGCGTTACTACACACTACATCATAAAGTTACATTTACTGAAGAGGAGAGTTAATACCATCCAGAAGGAAATTGAGGTATTTAATGGTTTATTATTAATGCAGATCTAAGCACCAAAACAAGACTCACATCTTGTCATTAAAACTCAACTCACAAAATTATGTTAAACCTCACTTCCGGCATGAATATGTATGCTGTTAAAAAAACAACAATAAAAAGGCACCCAAGTTGTATACCTATCCAGTATATAATAGCATAACATAAGCAAAAATGAGAACTGAGTCTTTACCACACTTCCTGTTAGTGATCTCATTATACACATATAAGAGAACAGCTACAGCAAGAATTTTAACAAGACCGCCACAGGTTCAACTTGTGGAATTCTTTCTGAGCGTGCAAAAGAACCTAAAGAGCACCAAAAGAACCTAAGGGAGAGCTCATCTATGTTTACAAATTCCTAAAGGGTGGGTTGAAGGATGATAGAGTCGGACTCTTTTCAGTGGTTTCCAGTCATAGGATGAGGGGCAACGGGCATAACCTGGAACACAGGAAGTTCCACTCAAATGAGGAAGAACTCCTTTACAGTGAGGGTGACAGAGCACTGGAACAGGCTGTCGAGAGAGGTCGTGCAGTCCTCTTCTCTGGGGATTTTCAAGACCCACCTTGATACAGTCCCGAGTAATGTGCTCTGGGCAATCCTGCTTTAGCAGGGGAGCTGGACTAGATGATCTCTAGAAGTCCCTTCCAACTCTGCCAAATTCATGAATCTGTGAAACATTAAGCTCAAAATGGAGCTCTACTCTTTCATGGAGAAGCATGCCCTTTGGGAACTATCTGTGAATAGGGCATGGCAGACACTCTCACTGAGTACACTCTGAAATTATCTTTATCGACATTACAGAATTAAGAATTTTAATGCAAATGAAATTAAATAAAAATTAAGTTAAAGGAAAGAGCAGGATGAAAGTTGCAGCTATTGTTCTTCCATGTTTCACACATATTTTGCCAACCTCCAACTTATAACTCTCTGAACTTCTAAGTGTTCTCACCCTTCTCCTTTTGAGTACCTGAGCATAAATACAGCTATAAATTGCATGCTCAACATCCATTTAGGCATTTTGAGTTTTTTCTATCCTTTCTCCTTTCTTATTTGTCATATATATTTTGTTTTGCATAATAAGCAGCCCAGAACAAGAACCTTTTTCCTCTGTGTTCAAACAAGCACCACTTTCATTTTGACAACTATCCAATGGCTACTGCACCATCAGTACTATGGAGCTACAGTTTTTCAGCTTGAATTCTTAGAGCTTGAATTCTGTAAAACCAAACAAAATAGGCAACTAGGGGAAAAAAAACAAATGTACAACATACCCCCACCCAAAACCTCAACAACCACCAACAAAAAGGAGATAACACTGTACAAACATTCCCATTTGACAGATGATGCAGAGCTACAATGTACCAACCTCACCCAACTGGCCATGAGCAGAGTTAGAGAATGTATCCAGCTCCAACACAATGGATGCTTTTACAGAGATAAAAACCAACCATGATCTCTAATCTCCTCTACTCATCAAAAGAAACATGATTGACTTCAATGATGCCCTGAACAGTTTCACAGATTAAATGAAAGCTACTCGTATTTTCCTGCTGCTTGGAAAAACAGTGCATTTAAATAGGTCCATCCAGAAAGTGGGAATTAAAATATTTAATTAGCTATTATGACTCATTTGCTAGTAAAATTATGAAACAAATTATGAAAATTGTGTTTAATATACACAAGATGAGTCTGATTAAAATCAAAAGGTTAGAAAACTTACATAATTTTGTAGACAAAAAAAAATTATAAAAATCACAAAAACATCTAAGTGACTTTTAAGCCTAAAACACCAGAACATAATGTCCACTAAAGTCACTTGGATAAATATAACAAGTATAGTAATCCCAATTACTAAAGCTATCCAAAGTGATGCAATGATCCAAGCATCATTGGAGTGTGATTACGCTACGCCAAGCAAATTAAACCTGTTAATTTGATGCATACTACAAGCATTATATACAAAGAAAAATGGCAGTAAATCTGAGACTGGAACTCAACTTCTCAGGATTTAGGAGAATGTCAGAACTAGTTACATACGTAATATTGCATTTGGCATTACTTCACAAATCACAACACTTTAAATCCTCTCCTACAGCCCTGCCTTACAAAACCTAAAATGATGGGTCTCATATTAATAAGCAGCTTCTTTACTTTGTTTTGTCTCCTAACTACTCATACTGCAGTTCCATGTCTACATTCTAGTCACTGTGCTGATAAAAGAATTACTAACTGCCTCAAGGGTGTTTCTACAGCACCGACTTACTCCAAGTTGGCCCATTCTGAACAAAAACCAAGGCATGAAATCTATGTTGTTCTTAAGTTCTCTTTAGAAGAAAAAAAGGGAAATGAAAGAAAAAAAATAAGAAAAAAAACTAAATGGGAAGAACCATGATCACAACATAATAAATCAGATTTTATAGAAGTCATGAGATTATGTCTGAGTACTACTAAATTTTGAAGAGCAAAAGGTGTTCTCACTTGACTGAAGTAGGAGTGAAACTTATGCGATGAACTGTGATAAATTAAAAAAAATTACAATTTTCTCCCAAAACATGCAGAACATGCTGAATTATTTTACAAACAGTCAGAAGAAAGATTTGTCTTTCTTAGAGCATTTAACCAACATCTTCTGATGAACTTGAAAGTTGAGAGACTATTAGAACTCCCGCACCATAGCACTAGAGGTGCAACTACAGATTTTTTCCCTGTTATTTAAAGAAACTATAGACTAGCGCTTTTTCTTTCTTAAACGAAGTGCATAATCTCTCCTCATTGAAGGAAACCAACAAAATGGTATTTTCATAATCTGATATTACAGATATTATGTATGTATGATCTGTATCTGATCCAGCAGATCTATATCTGGCCAGCAGTGTGCCTAGATGGCCAAGAAGGCAAATAGCATCCTGGCTTGTATGAGAAATAGTGCAGCCAGAGGACTAGGGAAGTGACTGTACCTCTGTACTTGGCACTGGTAAGGCTGCATCTCAAGTACTGTGATCAATTTCGGGCCCCTCACTACATGAAAGACACTGAAGTGCTGGAGCATGCCCAAAGAAGAGCAATGAAGTTGAAGGGTCTAAAAAAGAAGTCTTGTGAGGAGTAGCTGGAGGGAACTGGGGTTGTTCAGCCTGGAGAAAAGAAGGCTGAGGGGAAACCTTACTGCTCTGTACAACTACCTGAAAGGGGATTGTAGAAAGATGGGGGTCAGTCTCTTCTCCTGAGTAACAGGCAATAGGACAAGAGGAAACAGCCTCAACTTGTGCCAGAGGAGGTTTCGATTTGGTATTAGGAAAAATTTCTTCACAGAAAGAGTCATCAACTATTGGAACAGGCTGCCCAAGGAAATGGTTGAGTCACCATCCCTGGAGGTATTCAAAAGGCATGTAGATGTAGTGTTGAGGGACATGGTTTAGTGGTGGACTTCACAGTGTTGGTTAGCTTAACGGTTGGATGATCTCTTCCAACCAAAACAATTCTACGATCTACAAATAAGCATTAGCACCAATGAAACAAGCAAATCATGTTAAGTCCCTGTTACAAATCTGGGTTGGAAGATGGGCAGTATAGCTGACAGGAACACATGAAAGAGGGGAGGGCAGATTTGGGAATGAAAGTAGAACTAACTTGGCCTTTCCTTATACTTTGTGAATTTCTCATTTTGACATGCATCATCTCATTCATTTACGCAGTACTCGTGAATACAACATTCTGATTACAATATACACTGAACCCCAAATGCACCTTTGGACACTATTGCAATTTATGATGTTCAATTGTTAGAAGGATTAATAAAAGTTTTCATCAAGTGACTTCGCAATAGAAAAGAACAACATCATAATCGTACCTAGAAGAGAGGTCTCCTTCGCAAATGCTGCAGCTATGGCTGGATCCAGCGCTGGCTGTCCATCACCAGATGGAAGATCAGGACGAGTGTAGTCCCTGCTTTTATCGTTGTTGTACTTGACATTCAAATTCACCAATTTGGAAAAATCAATCCGTAGGGTACAGCAAGCGTTATAAATATTTTGACCATCTAAGGCCTAGAAAAGGGAATAAACTTATTTAAAAAAATATACAATACAGGTTGGTTGCACAAGTTGTTTTTTTTCCTCAAAACAAGGTCAGCATACAGATATCTATCCACCTTACTGTCTAGCTTAAAATCAATTAAGATTAAAATGCATTAATCTCTCTTGACATGATTCCAAGAAGCTTGATGCTTACTTCTCTTACCTAGAAACTGTTTATGCACCAACATGGCAAAAGACATTTTAATCCAGTCAAACTTAAACATTAGTCTGTTGAATGTAGTTCATTAACCTGAAGAGCTTTAATTCAGACATAATGCCAAATAAATTTGTCAAAAAAAAAATCAAAAAATAACAGAAGTAGTCTTTTATATGGAAAGCCAACGTGAAGGAAAAAAGTTTAAAAATCTAGACTTAAATACCATGTTAGACAGCTGCCTGTTAAAGCAGAATATTTACATTGTTCCTGCATGTTTTTCTTCTCCCAAAAGTGCCAAAATTGGAAGACAAGCAACTTCATCTACTAACCTAATGTTACAAACACTTTAAAAAAATAAATAAATGCCGTTTTCACCATTAATTGTTACTTCTGAAAGGATGCCTATTAACAGTAAAATTAACATGAACTCTTAACATGACATCACTTAGAACTCTATAAAAACACTCTCTAAGAGGCCTAATTATGTATGCTTTGTCCATCTTCATTATACACCAGGCAAACTGATAAATCTGGATTTTATTCCATTTACATTTTGGGCATACCTTCCTTTCACTTGAAGCACTAACAGCTAAAGATAAGAGATTAAAAAAATGGAAACTTTTATAATTGTTTTATAGTCTTAAGAAATGCTAGGAAGTGAAGAAGACACAGTCAATCTTAAAAATTAATCCATTCAATCAAGTCATTATGTTAAATATAAAGCTACTTACTATAGCCATGTGGTAAAAAAAATAATCAAATAAATCACACTTTCAAATACAAAAATCATACCTTTTGTTTCTCTTGATTAATGCTCAACTGAAATGTACCACTCCTGGATCTAACCTAGCTCTTGCACAGCTAGCTTGGTTAACATCTGCAACACTTTCCAACACATTCAAGTTCTGGTGCAATTTATTACTTTGAGCTAAGCACTGCACAAACCTGTTGTGCCTGCTGAACATGGAAGCAACATAGCTATTTTCATACAGTTATGCATCTGGAAACATCCTCTGCCCCCCCCCCCCCGCTAGGTCTGGGCCAGCAATGCTGTCCTTTCCTACCAAATGTATTATCACAGCTGACATCTCCAGGACTCGTGAAATCACTTAAAAGAATTACTGCCATTAGCAGTCATCGAACAAGTCAGTCAGTATTACCAGAACTTCCAAGTAACAGGAAAATAAAATAATTTTTAAAAAATATAGAAACCTGACAATACAGACATTGTCTCAACAAAGACTTAGCAACTAAAGAGAAATTCCTGTACTTGAAACTCAGCTTAAACAATGCTTTATACAATACTGGCAAAGCAAAATCTACTGTCTTGACTCTTAGACTACAAGCTGAGGATTAATTCTGTGTTGTTGGGGTGGTGGTGGGTGTCACCAATGCAGAATACAGAATTTGCTAGCTTTTGTTATACACAGTGGTATCCTAATGTTGGCACTTGGGAAAAGAACCTCACTTGGACACATACATAAAAAAAAGTATACACTAAGAATCAGTCACCAGTTTTAGAAAACTTCTTACCTTCTAAAATTCACTATGATATGGATTAAAGGTAGGTCCAGTTTATGCAGCCAGAGCTTGCTTACTGTCAAAGACAATGCCATTGCTATCAAGGAAATACCCATTCACATAATGAAGAAAACTAGGTATGAATTACATCAAAAGGCAGTATCCTTTAGCTTTGTGCAAATCACAAGACCATGACACGAAGCTCTACATCTTTAAAACACAATGAAGACTTATATTACACCCGTGTGGATTCTGTAGACACATCAATTTATGGCTGGCAGAAGACTTTTAAGTTAATGACAATATTTTGCTTCTAAAAAGTAGATAGGAAAAAAAGCAAGCTGTGTTTGTAGTTTCCAGTTTAGTCAACGTTAAAAGGGAGCTGCCTAAGTAACTAAAACTTACACTGAAACTGCAAAAACTTCTCTGTCTGACAAACTCAGAGACCAAAAGTACATACAAAAGAATATTCCACAAGAGAAATCCCTTGTAATTGGGACACAGACAGTCTGAAAGAACATCCTGAACCGGAAAGGAAGGAGATGCACTCTTAATGAGCACTGCAGTCACACTCCGGGAAAGGATGCATATACAGATCAAACCAAAAAAAACCCAACCCCTTACCCCACCTACCTCTACCAGCAACATCATACACCTCCAACAACAATGCAAGAAAGATTAACAGAAACTAGGATTTTTTTCAAAATTAACTGTTTACATGTAAACTCACAACTGGAAATGTGTGTGACCCGAGCTCCTCCTTAGGTGGCAATAAAAGAATGTTCAAAAACCCCTCAAACCTTGTTCCTCTCAGACATATAGAGAAAAACGAGAAGACAGTAACCATGCTGTTAGTGATTGTACATACAGGTACCATCTTAAAGAACTTCAGTTACTGTTAAGAATCTTCCCTTTCTTTAAGCGTTCACCTATACATACATTCACATGTGACATGGTACCACACCACACACATGTCAAACAAGGAGATAAAGTATCATTGGACCATTGTACAAAATGTATCATTTCTTACCTTGCCTGTGCCAACAAACCCATTACTTAAGACTCAACAACTGAAATATCGAAACTTATGTCATCATGCCATACTAAAAGTGTAACCATACTGAACCATTTCCGGGCCACTGCCTTCCCTCCCTCCACCTTGTTACTAGAAAGTACCCTCCTCTGGGACTTTTCCAAAGTGGAAAATTATTCTGATGAGTGGCTCACCTCCTGCCAAGAGCTTGTCAGGAGACAGATTCCTGAAAACATATGTGGTATTTAGGAGCACACAAACAAGACAGATAGTAGAACATAAAGAAGACCGATAAAAAAACAGTGGTAGAAGAACAAACAGAAATTCCTTTCTCAATTCAGACTGACATATAACCCAAGGAGAGAGGCACATGCCTGAACTAACACAATGACCTCAACAGTGTACTCCTGTGCTTTACCTTAACTCCACAGTGCAAACACACTATCATCCATACAAATTTCTTGACAGCCATTAAAATTGGTTTTGGGAGGGGAAAAAAAACATCACCGCCAAGAAAACCCAACCCAAAAAAGCCCCCACAGCAAACAAAAAAAGATGACTCCTAATAATTAAGTATGCTGCATTGTTCTACATCAGCTATGGCAGTTAAGAAAGGGAGCAAATCAGAAATGTGGCTTTTCTGATTGTGATCAGAAAAGTCACAATCCCCAATACTAGCGAAAATTCCAAGATAGTGGAGTTGGCTGGAAAGAAACTAGTATTCCTAGACAGCTATTACAGTAGAAACATTCAAAATATTTAAAGGGTCTTATCAACTGGGGTTATTTTCACAAAGAATTGAAAAATCTCTGCATGTCTCAACACAGCACCTTTCGCTGAAGGCAAGAATAAGCAAGCAAGGCCCAGCACAGAAAATAGTAGAAATAGCCTGGGAAGTCGCAAGGATCCATAAAAGAGAGCTATGACTGTCTGTCACAGACAGTAAAAATGACCATACAGGGAACATCAACAAAATGGAGGTCCGCACCACAAACCACAATACTCTCCCATTTCTTCAAAATCTTTTTGCTCATAGTAACCAGGAGGATGAAGAGATGATAACTGTTGACTAAGAAAACATCCTGCAGATTAAGAGGTGAGAAAGAGGTGAGGGGATTGGAAACGGGAAAAAAAAAAAAGAAAAAGTTCAATAAACAGTATTTTCTCCTGCTGCTGATATAATCAGACACACAAGCTCTTCTGCAAAAGAACAGAAAGAATTTCTATCTATCATGACATGTGGATCTCCTATTTCCCAATGCAATTATCAATGTTGGAGAGAAATGATGACAACCTCAAAGGTGATCTCAGATGGCAAAAGTACTCTACAAAGTTACAAAATGTTTTATCATCCTAAATGACTGATGCAGCTCCCTCATGCAGCTTCATGCAGACATAGATCTACTAATAGGCTACAAAGCAGAGGAAGAATATTCCTAGAATCGTTTTTTTCCTCTCAGGCTTTCCTCACCTGAATGATGGGATTTCTGATGTAACGGATAGAAATCACTGCTCTTTTTTTATTTTCAGGGTTCAAAATGCCTGAAAATCCTTGGGAAAGAAGAGTCCCTTGAAAAATGCTGTATTCATACGAATTATGCTTTGATGCCTCTACAGACCATGAATCTGTGGAATGAGATGTCCCTACAGGAGATAGTCAAGGTAGCCCTCTAAAAATCAGAATGAGATATGCCACTTACAGTATTCTTTAGATAATTCACATATGGTACCTAGAAGACAGACAGTTTGGCAGACAGAAAGTCATGTGACATTTTGATATTCTCATTTCCCAGTTCAGAAATAAAACCCAGAGATTTAGCTAGCAGATGTCTCTGGAGACACATGGCTTCAAGCTACAAGAAGTAGTCTTTGCCCTGTCTTTGTCAAGCACTGTAGTCACCTACGATGATGATCTTTTGCAGGATGAGAATAGATTGAAAGCATTTACCAAGAAAAATCAAATTAGAGTGGAGGGGCAACACAACAAAACCATTGCCTTCTCTAAAACTCATAAGGAGAAAAAAAAAAAGAAAAGAGAAATTTAGCCCCCGCTTTCTCTTCCCAAAGCACACAAAGCAGGAGAAACTAGAAATAAGATTTTTTTTGAAGGGCATAATAGTTTAAGGCTTTAAGTAATCCTTACAAAACATACTCCACCTCAAATAAGCACCTCAAAGTAACATCTCTTGGGAGAGATGTGCCCCAAATGCATCCTACAGATATGTATCTGAATGAAATTAATTTATTTTGATACAAGAGCCTTGGATACAATAAGTTTCTGTGGCTAAAAAAGTGTATGTAAAACCTGTTCCATTTTCCAAAAATATTTTTATTTCTTTTTCATGTGCAGTTCCTTGACTGAAGGACCAGTTGCATATCTTGTTATTTTCTACAAAATTTAAAAATCCAGGACATAAACACTGTTGCTGTACTTCCTGAGCTTTCTGATACAATGGATACAATCCAACACTATTCTGTTTCCCTGAATACTACTTATTTCCAACCACAAACTGCATTCTTGAGGATCTGAGATGCCCAAAAAATCCTAATGCAATAATCATGGATAATGGCCCTGAAGCTATACAACTTATCTGGAGATGTCCTTGCTTTCCATTCTGACAATGACTATCTGAAGTTCCTACTACAGATTTTAGGGCAATGTAGCCCTAAACCTTTTGCAGACTGCTACCAGTGCAGAGCCACCCTGAAGCTGTCACTCAAAACAACTGGAAAGAAGACACCTTGAGTGGAGAGTCAAAGCTCACAGAATCTCTGTAGAGATACTGTGAATCACCTACAGGCCAAGTAAGGACCAACTGACCTACTAGAACAGAGCCTCTCAATTAAACTTCTGATATTCTTAACCCATGTCGGGTCAGGATGACTGCCATGCTCTATTTGTGAGTCGCAGTTAATCCTGCATAGTCAAGGCATTAATAACTCTGTTAACTATCCAAGATTTGGCAAAAGTAATTTTGATGCAGTTACACAGAGACAAGACTCTGGATTAGCCAGCTGTACAGATAAGAACACTGGCACTCTAATCTTTCATGGCCTACCAGATTACTGGTATTCAGATAATTTAATTTGCTGTTTATGCTGAGGGTACTGATCATTTACTATGAAAATGGCCAATTTCTGATGCTTAGAATATCTCCTTATGCACACAGACACCTCCAGGACATCACTTTGTTTCATTTGGAGAAAAACAGTAGTTCAATGTGTTCTACAGTTGCACATTCTCAGTACTTTCTCCAACCCATGGCTAGACTGCTGCATTGCACAGAATTAAAGTTTCTTGTCTTCACCTTTACTTGCCAGTGTAACAAACTATAATGATCCAATATGAGGGTGGTGATGAAACATGACTCAGTGTAGCCATAGTCTATTTTTATAGGAAAAGAGTTTCTCACAAAGCAAGTGGAGCAGGAATGCAATTTTTCACTACTTGCTCATTCAAAAAGCAAAAGTGGTCCCATAGGGCTGGACGCTTCGTATTGTACATTCTTGTCAGAGTCACTATTGCCTCAGAAACTTCAAATGAATAGCATCTCTCCTTGGTACTTACATCACTTGAGTTTTTCAAATTGCTCTTTAACTTCCTTAATAAGTCTTCAATTTCTATTAAGGCCACATTCTGATTTCCTGTGAAGAGTGCCAGCGGAAAATTAAATTTCCCCGTTATCTTCTATAGTAACAACTGATGGAAAACAAATTGAAAACTTCTTTACTCTTTTACCATGCTTTTAATTTTGAACTCCATGCAACTTAAGAGTAGCCACCACATCCTCTTGCTTCTACTGTATTTCCAGATGTATTGAAACTGGAAGGTTTTTTCTAATCACCTGGCTGTTTCTTTCCTTCAGTTTCTTTCCTTTTGTTTTGGTGGCACTTCATGTTTTATCACAGTAGCTCAATCATAAGAACTGTACTTATTTTCCTCTATATAGCCTGGGAGGGTAGCGGGGAAATCAAACCTTCCTTCAAATTTAGCATTCTTCAATACTTGCAGTTGGTATTACTCTTAGCTTTTTACCTATTTATGCATAGATTGGTTAAAATACAAAACTATAAACCTATGACTGTTTCAGTTTGTCACTATGATAGGCTCCAAGATCACTCTGACAATGACTGTACATGCAAGAGTCACTGTTATTCAATGAAGTTTAGTCATTCACACATGAGCTACCACTAGTGAGGAGCTACCCTAATCAAAACATGCAAAACTGGAGAAACAAATACATGCTTTTTAAAAAAAAAATAAATATGACCAATACAGTATCCCATGAGCTAGTATAAGTTTGTCAGAAGTCAACAACAGCAAGATTCTTCAGTTCCTTTCATATTTTTACATACCTCATCCTTGTTATTTTGTCACGTCTTTATAATATATTCCTAGAATTACACTGACAATTTTCAAATCACTACAGTCCATTTCACAGATGCCATCTTTCCATTAAATCTTCTGACAATATATGTAAGACTCAAAAAACGAAGTCAAAAGATTTATCACTTGATGTCATATTTTGCTTCAAAAAATGCATTTTTAAAGCAGCATTAACATCTATTACTAAAAAAATAACTTTCCAAACACAAATCAAAACTGAATTATAACATTCTGCAACAAACACATTAGCAACCAATTGTTGATTTCAAATACAAATCTAAATGACTAGTCAATTTCTGCAGCAATTGTAGGTTAAAGATCTAGATTCTGTATTACTATTTTAAAATCTACTTAATCTGAAAGGTGTATCCCATCAAAGCAAATTTTTACATATTACAGTGACACATTTGCATCTCCCTCTAAGATATGATCTAATATTTGATATTATTCATCTCTGAAAACGATATCCGTAATTTAAATTGTACCCAAATCTACAAATGCTTCCAGAGTGCTTTTCAGGAGTAGATTAACTCAAAGCAGATCACTATAAATCAAGTTGCAAGTCTTCTTCTCTTTGGCTAACTTTATTTTTCTTAACAGCATGAAAACTTACACACTGTTTTTTGAAAGCATGTGTCTCATTTTTTGTGATTCCCTGCCTTGACCACCTACACTTTTCTAATCAATACCCAGTATTTCATTTGGTGATGAGGATAAAAATGACCATCCTCTGACATTTAATGAAAGTCTTTATTTCAACATAGTCATCGTTCTTTACAACAGAAAACTAAGCCTACTTTTTTCTTTTGTTTCCTCTACTAAGAGACATTCACTGCCAAGTTAGTCTGAGGTACGAGCTTTTCACTTTTCCTTAAGTTCTCAAGCATTCTGTCATCTATGGGCAATAAGCACTTTTTATGCTGCCAAGCAACACTTAACCAGCACATCAATTTTAATCAACCTTCCACAACCCCAGACTGCATGTGAAGGTTTGAAAATATGAATTCATTCCATTTATCTCTTGGAAAAAATAATAATAAAAAAATCTAGCCTTGGCCTTTGGTTCAATTTTCCTATTGCCACAGATGTGAATATACCGCATTTACATTAATTCAAAACTTCTGGTCTAGATGACATGCTGTTGATCTTTGTCATAATTTATCAATAGGCTCTCTTCTACGGTAACGAATAAAACCAGTTACCCGTTCTTGCCTCTCCTACTCAGGATAGGAGAGTTTCCTGTAAAGCAAAAGTAAGATCCAGCTCTCATCTGTCACTGCTGCAAAGGTTCTTTGTTGTCTGGTCCCATTAATAAGATTGCACTCTTTCTTCTGGGCATTTATAGTTATAATAAAGTCTGGATATTTTTTTTTTAGAATACTATAATTAAATACTTTCACAAACCTATCACTAATCCAAAAATCAGATCTTTGTTTTGATGCTTAGAAAGTATCTACCAATAATCCAATGGGCTTACTCAATTTGCTGCTTACAGTGAACTGATCATGCATCAACATTACATCCTACATTTTACTTCTTGTTGACATCTTCATTATTGCAGTCTTGCATATTATTTTTGTGCAGTCTCAATTAAATATTTGTTCATAATTACAAATTTATACAATTCTTTAGACATAGTATAAAACACTGATTTTAAGCAATAACAACATTATAAAAAAAATAACTGGGAGTTATTATATCTCAAAAAATTCATAGACGTGATGAAAGAGTATGAGACATTATTATGATCAACACTTTGCTATAGTAATATTTGACAAACATTTAGAGTACAGGAAGGTCCCCAGCCTTAAAAGAGAACTATACTTACTAGTTTCGCTTGCTGTGCGTTTACTGGATCACCATACTGCAGTAAAGCTTGAAACTGGTTATTCTTTGTGAATGTGATTATCTTCAATACAGCACCAAATTTAGAGAATATCTGCCAAAAACATTATAAAGTGTTATGCACAAGTTCCTCCCAATCATAGCTCAAGTTAAAATGAAATTTGGCTTACCTGATGAAGAACATCCAGGGTTACTGGATAGTACATATTATCAATAATTATTCTGAGTACCGGACTCTGAGCTGGAGTCACTGCACTCTCACTAACAGTGGTCCCGCTAATGGGAGCGTTTGTTGCCTGCACCGCCGTCACTGCCTGAAGAACAGCTTGGGCCCGCTTAAAAACAAAAAAAGAGACAGATTTTTAAATGTTTCAATATGGTAAGCTAGAAATTAATTAGCAATATTAATATAGTTAACTTCAGTAACATAAAATAGTCTACTTATTTAAAACCCAGAGCTACAGACATAACACAATGTAAGTGCAATGCAGTCTGACGTGGTGAGACAAAAAGGAAAATATCAATTAATCCTCATGTCATAGTAAGGCTTAAACGGCACCAATATCAATCTTCCTAGAAGCAAGTTTATTGTTCTACTAGTAAGGACAAAGAAAGTGAAGATTTTGTAGGTTTCAAAACTCTTTAGACCTTTTTCCTTTCCTTTAAAGGAGAAAAAAATAAACAACAACTCAACAAAACTCCAACCAACTAACAAAAACACCAAGCCTACAGAAAACACCATAAGTATTTATTCTGTTTTTCAAGAGATTGTACTACAGGTAACATCTCACTGCCATTTTAGTTATGTAGAAGGTTCTGATAGGAAGGAATAATGCTAAACTAACACTTCCAAACTTCTGCTTTTTAACACAATGAAATAATACATAAGACTGAGAAGTCAGAAAAGTAGTATCTAGACAGGTAAAAACCCTTGTGTCTATTATCCACCCTCTTTCATAAAAAGAAGAACAAAATCCTCTCCATGTGTGGGAATTTTTTGGTTTTTAAACATAAGGAGGGTTTTAGAAATTCAAAGGTAACCACATGATGACATTACAAGAACACATATCTATGTAACCACTTCCACTGTCAAAAATGATAGTATCAGAAAGATTAGATGTCTTTTTCCAAAAAAGAAAAAGTGCAGAAAAAAGGGTTTCCATTTCATACTTTCATTACAGTAGCCCTATGAAGCAAAATGATACAAAACAGAGACAAGCGAGCATGCCAGATAAAAACAATAATCACCATATTAACTCCTACCACATACTTTAAAGGTATTAGAACTACTACATAATTTCATGTCTCACGACTTATATGATACTCCTCATACTGAATGAGTAAGGAAAGGGGGGAGGAAGAAGGGGGGGGGGCAGGAAGAACTGGTGAACACTAGGTGGGAAAATACAATTTACCTCTCTGTATAATGTTAATTACTGTAACTCTGCAAAAACACCTTTGATAACAAAACATTCTTTTTTTTCATAATGTGTGAAATACACAACTTTCAAGCTGCCCACATATTTGGTTGAGTTGCACAATTACTTCCTACTCCTTCTGCAAGGAGAGAGGAAGCACTTATCACTTAAAACTCACTCTTTAAAGTGACTAGAAAAGTTTAGACTGTATAACCCAAAGAATCAAAACTTGTGAAGTCAATTTTAACATGTGACCCTTGTTAGCAATATCCACCTATGCTTATACATTGTGTTGTATTTCATTCCACTAAATTAAATATGAATACATGAAGGAATACAGATTTTAACAATTTTACAGATTTTTAGGCCAATGTTATGACAGAACTATTTTGTCAAACAAGTTCAAAATAGCATTTAATATCCATATATACATAGTCATTTTTGAATACATTTGAGTAGTATGTAAAGCTTCTTATTTTTGCAAAATTGGAATTAATTTTAAAATATCAGCTACGCCATTGACAAAGTGTAACATCTACTTATTTCTAGATATTGCAATGTCTGTACAGAAAGACTAAAAGCATGCATTTATGACAGGCTGATACTTAGAGAGAATTATGGTTACAGAGGTCATTCTGTTGTCAGTTTTTCTGGGTCTAGACACTGTATGAATCAAGGCAAGAGATGTTTCTTTTAAATCTGAGTTTAAATGCTCCTCTCACGGTGTTTTGATGTCTCATGGGAAAATGATTTTCATAGAATTATAAAACTGAGATGGAAACTTAAATGTTCCCTTTTGAATCTGTTTAATCAGAGCCAACTCATTCTGAGTACATAACTAAAAATAATCTTGGAGCTATTATTATTGAGAAATTCAGAGTAGCATAGCTTAATGGAACTTCTCCTACTTTCATTATTTCTAAAGGTATGGCTGTTTAAAGTACTCCTTGGTTAAATATATTTTTTTCTGTCTTCTTTATAACTAACATATTTGCAGCTTTCTCCATTTTTTTTTATCCTATCTCCCCAGCTGCATGGACTAACATCTTGACTTCTTCATAGCTTCCTGCTTGAACATCCAGAAAAAGAAAATTTCTAAATGCATTTGGCTGGATGAGAAAGCTTTCAAATACAGAATACAGTTTTGAGTATTAAAAAAAAAAAAAAAACCTAAACAAAAAAACCCACTGCACCAACTTTATCTTTCCTTACAAAAAAAAGTATATCCAACCTTCTTGTGTTTTACAGAATGTCTCGTGAGATACTAGTTACAGAAAAGGTATTGCCAAGAACCAATTTATATTATTTCACTCTAAATTAAAGAAAGAGAGACCCAAAAGCCTAGGAATATGTTAAAATTGGGTATTAATGTGTATGGTGGCATAAAAGCTGGTGAAAATTCAGTACATCCTATATGTTGAAAAGGTAGATATGTGAAGTTTGAAACAAGTATATCCATAGAAGCCAGGGGACAACATAAGAGAAAGCTCCTTAAGAAGTATGTCCGTTCATGATTCATGCAGACAGAATTCACGCTCCGTTATTCTTTTTTCAAAGTTAATGAAATTATTTATTTTTCCATTATCGCTGACATTGGGGATGGGTGGGGAGGAGGAATCTCAATTTTTAAAAAGTACCTTTAGCAGACAAACTATCAGAAGATTCTAAGGAACCAGAATGTTTAGAAAGATCAACAGGAAAAATCAACACTATACTTGATCTGAAACAAGATATCTTTCAACAAATTACCCTTAAACTCATTTTAAAGATAACAGGTATAATTTTACTATTTGTATACCTTACCTAAGATGGGACACAAATAACAAAAACTGTAATTTGGTATTTACACTGCCTTTTATAACATTATGTAAGAAATTAACCTTAAAATAATTACCTGATTTGTGAATTGATGCCTCTTTCCCTCCCTGCCCTATAATTCATACACAATAATCGCCATGTTATTTTTGCTTATTTTCCTGTTCTTTTAAGAACAGACATATGCATCTATATTTATTGTGAAATAGGTTCTGCAGAGGTAAAAGCAAATAGTTTTTTTTTATTATTAAGTAAATTTGTCTCTACAGTGATCATGAAGGTATTCTTCTCCAGGAACAGCAGATCACATAAATTAGGTTACCAGTGTTACCAGAGCAATTCAAAGCACTGAAACGTAGGCATTGGCATTAGTCACTATCACTAGGGAAATTGAAATTGGCATTAGAATCTCAGGTGTCAGAAATAGAAAGTTAATTTTTTTCATCTTACAGTCTCTAAACTAAGATGAAAACTTATTTTATCAAAAAAAAAAATTCAAGTCAGGATCTCTTTACATTAAGGAAACATTAAGAAAATTCATCGAAATGGAAATATCACAGAAAACAAATCCCCTTCAATGTCACAAAATTGAATGATCATAGGAAAGACTACTGTAGTGTTAGAATATGGACAAAACCACATGATTTAAACATGTCACATGAGCCAAGAATACAGGCCATGCCTCATTTTCTACTTGTCTGCATTTGTAATTACTACATAACAGTAAATCTACCTGGTTAAGTGTGTTGTCAGTCTTCAGCTCTTTGTGATTGGAATATTGGATATAGATAGGTTGGTTACGAAGATGAGGTGTCACAGCAGAGTAGTAATTAACCATAGTTATAGCTGCTTCTTCTGTAGCAAGTTCCAAAAACGCCTGTAATTAAACAGTTAATTTTCACTATTTACAAAGAAGATAATCTTCATATTAGCAGCACATAAAAGGTTTTAAAAAACACTTAAATGTTCGATAACACATTTTAATAAGTATCACTCATTCTCTACATACCAACTTTATTTGCTAAGCTACTTCATCTCCAAAAATCCACCTGTGAAATTGCAGGACTAAACATTTATCTTACAGCTAACCTTTTGCTTTATGTAGCTGCCAACCACCCCCTATTCCCAAAGAATTTTTACTCAGACAGTGTAAGTTCATAAAAAAAACAAAGAAACGAAAAGCTTTTTTTTTAAAATACTTACCATTATATGAGTTATTTCAATAGCATTTTATAAGCATATTTCTAAATTAGACAGTAACCACACTAAAAAATGGAAAGCAAAAAATTACCTGATTTTTCCCTTTCAGCATCAGGATGTTGGTTACCTTACCAAAAGGTAAACCTAAAGCAATAACTTCTGTTTCTGTCACTTCCCCAGGCAATTTCCTGATATGAAGAACACGAGAAGGAGCCCCATCCATTTTATCATCACCTTTGAATTTCTTGTTGTCATTACCATTGGCTGAAAGACATATTCAGACTCTATTTGAAAAGTTTACCGATACTATTAGTGCTTTATTAAACAATGCTTTTGATTACAAATATGAGATAATTTTGATAAGTTTGATCTAAATGAAATTCAAGGTTTCAGAAGAAATTGGTGAAGAGACAAATGTTGCGTAATTTCATGGAAGGTGGACGAACAGTCCAGACTAACTCAGTAGTTCTGTGATAACTCATTTTCTAAAAAAGCCAAAATCCACAGCAAATCCATTTCATCTCACTTTCAGTGAAGTATCTCATATAATACCATATAAAAATATTAACTACAACTCAAAAGAGCTCACATAAGCACTCTAAGGTACATAACAAAACCACAAAAACAATTAGAGGTTGTCCAGAATTTTTCTGAAAGGAGAAAAATGGTGAATAGTTACTAGAAGAGTTCCTACAGGGAAGTTTTAAGGATTGTTTGCACTAAGAAACCAGACACAAAAAGTAGAAAGGTATCAAAGCAGGACAGAAAGCATTACTAATACTGAGAAGGATCATACTGGAGAAAGGTGATGACCCAGAGGACTGACATCACAAAAGTCTAATGAAATCCACAAACTCAGAATTTAAGGACCAAGTACAAAAATGTCCATTATGAACTACAGGATCATTCATAGAAAAGGAAAAACCAAACATGATGCAGCCAACATGGGGGAAGGAGAGGGTGGGAGGTGGGGAAGAAGAGTCAGACAAGCTTTTCCTAGCAGAAGCAGGGAAACATGAACATCACTGCATAAAGCACCGGGAAGATACTGTTCTGGACAATTACTTGTCCAGAATTTTTGTACAGAATTCCAGCAAAATTCCAGCTTGAATTCCTTTTTCTTGAACATATGCAATAAAGACCTAGCCAGTTGGATGGAAGAAGCCTTGCTTTGGAAAGAAGGCCAGAAAAAAAAAATAGTAAATTTGCTTAAAAGTTAATTTTAGTTAAAAAGGTAATATAACCACTACCTACAAGTACCTCAGGGGAGTAAGCATCAGAAAGAGTCAAGAGCTAAAGAACCCTGTCATAAGATTATGCACATTAATAAAACAATCAATGCTGGAAATCAGAATGCATTTAGACAGCAAGTGTTCAGATTTCCTTTTTTCTACTTCTGGCTGTAACACATGCAAGTAAGTTTCTGAGCTCTTCAGCCTCTGATTTCACGTTAGAAGAGCAGTTTAATAGCTACCTAGTATTTCCAAAAAACTCACAAATTCTCAATAGTAGAAAAATATTTGTAATTATTATGAATCAAATTCATGGGTTGAGGGCTAATATCAAAAAAAGATTTAAAAAAATTAAATACAAACAGCACTACTTTTTTTTTTTACGCAGTAAAAAAGTACAAAGAATAAAGGAGCAGGGGGAAATCGATAGGAAGTATTTTTGTATGTTAAATCCTCCAAAAGTGCTTCCTTCATAAGAAAGTTGATGGCTGCAATATCCAGAGGGAAAAGAGTAAAGAAATTCTCCATTATCACTCAGCTGTAACTACAGAATATAATTCTGAATTTGTGCCAGGAAAATCATTTACACCTAATCTGATTCCCTGCATAAAAATACTGCATTTGTTTATGACCAAGTTGAGCACAGGAAGTTTTGCTAAGGGTATGCCTAAATTGTAGTCAAGAACCAAGTCCTTAACTCAGTTTGCCTACAACCAAGCCAACTTATTTATGATTAAAAAAAACAGGACAAAATGGGACTCTTATTTTTACAAGTCAAGAGCTTCCACACTCCAGATTTGGATCTGAAAAGCCAAACCAGGTATGACATTTAACTACCTTTTCAATGCTATTCGGAAAATTGGCAAACTCGCCTCTGACCAAACTTATGAACATACCTTTTACTTTTTCAAGAAGGTGGTCACTCTCCATATTTCCATTATAGGAATTATTGGAAAAAGGATAAATCTGCACATCGGGAACTGTTTCCATTACTCCCTTATATCTTTTTATAACAGCTAAACCTCTTATTCTAATTTGGATGTTTTTTATTCAGCTATTATCTTTAGATTTAGCTTGATCTAAAATTCAAGATATTCTCTGAGTTAAAAAATAATATGCCGTATAGGGAGGTCATCCCTTAGCTACCTTCACCCACCTGCCCCCCAAAAAAGAAATAAATTCCAGGACTGCGCTTTTTAACAAGATCTTGCACTGCAGAACACTTCCTAACTCTTTTCCAACCTATGATAGCAGACAAAACAACAAAAACCTAATGACATTCGAACTGATCAAAACAGTTACCAGTATCTCTATAACTGATAGCTGAAGTCTCTAACTGACAATGCTAGAAGGGGTCAAATCCATGCAGTGGTATGTATTTTTTTCTGGTCTGCTGCATGGAAGACAAACTTTGATGGAACAGAGAAGAGCAGAATTTCAAAAATACACACTGAACTAGGATCTGAAGACCATCCTTAGTCTACACAAGGCTCTAACCCATATCATTTTCGAAATTGTGGTGGGACTGGGCTTCCAGGAAGCTAGAATTTCACCTGTTCAAAACTAGAATTTCACCTGTTCAAAACTACATGACACAGTACTTTATCCTCAAAGTGACAAAGTTCATCAAAAAGTATTTTTATTTTTCACCTGAAGCTCATTATAGCCTTCTGTAGTTCTCAACTTAAATCTCAATAAAAAAAACCTAGAAGAAAACATTGTAAAGTGACAGACACATTACAACACATTACTAAGAAACTTGTAAAGAATAGAATTACAGTAATACTGAAACTAGATTACCAATGCATTTCATCCTTTCTAACATACATACATAGCTTTCTAACTAATTTTAATTCATTACAAGTTTCAAAAATTAAATATAAAACATTAATAAATAGTGAAAAGGAAGTTTTTAAACTAAGATTTTCTGAAACTGCTAAGAAATCGCTGTCTTTATTACATCACCAGAAAAGTACATACCATGAACACTCAGATCAGTACTTAAAGAGCTGTTTTGTCTTCTGTGTCTTTCTACATATAACTTTGACATATTAATTTTTCCATAGCATAATGTCCAAAATTTTTTAATTTTTTTTTAAAAACTACACCTTGTATTTGGATTAGCTTTAGGTGACCCCAGCGTTACTAGTAGAAGTACTGCTGGCATATAATCACTCACATATACATATTTGCAAAGAAAGGGTCCTCTAAAAATTTTGATATTACCTAAATAATTTTTTTTCCATCTATTAGCACTTCTATCTAATGTTTGCATTTTACAGTTTTTCAACTTTTGCTGTGGAAGGTTTAAAGAGAAAGTTTACAAGAAATGTTTAGTTGTACTATATATATAGGGAGTACATCTTTTCCTAAAGTGCAGTTAATAGCTTAGACTTAACTTGTGTACACAAGTCTCTCATACAATTTTATTCTTTGAACTAACAAACTAAATATATACCAAATTATTCTTTAAACTTTACTTACTGTAAAAAAGAGCGGTATTGACAAGTGCATGCACTAAAATGTTTAAGTAGATATATAAATACATTAAAATAATATAAACAGAAAGATACAGAATTATGCACTACAGGAAGTAAGGCAATCAGAAAAATGGAGGGACAGGTGAGATGGATACAGGATGAGGGGCCTGAGAACAATCTTTCCCAACACTGTGTAAATGTCCAAAGAAAGATTCCAGCAGTAGGGCAAGTAATCCTGACAAAGCTGTTTATTATGTATTGTCAGAAGCGTACCTTGCACAATGAAAGCCCACCTTCTTAAAGTACAATTTAGCCCAAAATATTTAGCACTGGATTTTATGAAGACAGAAGAAATTAACACAATATTTATTATTTGTGGAACAAATAAAATTTAACTTTTAAAACAACTAAAGAGTTTTTGGCACTGTATGAAACCCTTCCTGTAATTTTAATTTCTTTTTTGCCATTTTAAGTAATACTTCTCAGCTGGATACACATCATTAAACTGCATTTGAGAAGAGATAACCACAATGCTCAAAACGTGAGAACACAACTTGGTCAAAGCCACTGAAAGGTGAATTAACACTTCTGTTAAAAAAACAACTTCATTCTCTAATGAATTTCATTAGCATAATCAGTATCTGTAAAGTTTAAAGCTAAGTCAAGAAGAGCAAGGTTCTAAAAGAGTAACTTTGACTTGCTGTAGAAATGAAGTCTAGGGAGATAAACAAGCAACCTGAAAGACCCTTCCCTATACAGTAAGAAAAAGACAAAATTGCAGAAAACTCGGGGAGGTGGCATAGGGATGTTGGAGGGGGAAATCTTACAAGCCAACTAATAATTACTGCTGAGGAACTGCTATTAAACTGGAAGCTTATTGGCAAGAAGTTATTTCATAAGGTAGTTTGGCTTTCACCAGACTTGAAAAGCATGATCAATTCAAACCTCTTGCTGCTAACACTATAACAAAGATGCACTGAAGAGCATAATGCTACAATATCTACACTGGGGAAAAAAATTTTAAAATCACCGTGAGAAAAGCATGACAAAAGCACAGCGTTAGTATTGGTTCATTTACTAATCAAGTTACAGACTTAAATATATAGTTTAAAAATAAAAAATTTGAAACCCCCCAAAAAAAACAAACACCATACGACATCTAACTCTAAATATTCATTATTTTTAGTTCAGACTACCAAAAATAGTCCTGTTCAGCCACTACACTGATGTAAGTCCTCTTTGGCTCTTCATGAAGGAGAAGAAAAAAAGTTTCAATATAACATCAGTTGTCTCTTTCTAAACAAAATCTCATCTCTACAAGAAGCATTCAAAGCACTATTCTCCCATCTAAATAGGATTCTCAGTCTAAACATAACTGGTACATAAGCCACATTCCTGTTTCTCTGAGTTCCTTAAATATAGCATAAATCAAGTTGTTGGAATTAAATGTTTAAGAGTTGACAAAGGTCATTATCTAAACAACTTGGGTCCCTGGCATTTTTAGTTAGAAACTTCTATTTTAGAAAACACAGAAATAGAAGCATGTATGTATGAACAACAGAATGAAGAGCAGTGTACACAACGCATATTTAAGTCTGTAGGGTTCAATTGTTCAAGCTATGAAGATTCAATACTCCCGAGTGATTTTTGCAGAAAAAATGATCTTAACGTTCAGCATAACTCCTAGCAAAAAGTGAATGACTTCCTGCTGATAACTATTTTTGGAAAAGTATTTTAATCAGACTTCATTCTAGGGAGTTTTTCTTTGCAGACAATATTTTTTAATTTTTTTTTAGAGATACTTAAATACCACCTAAAGCGTTCTGAGGCAAAAAATACCTAATTTAACCTGAAAATACACGAAGTCTTTATTTTAGATGTGTGATTTCCCTTCACAATAACCTTCTTTCACATTCACACAATCTCCTAATATAGAAATGTAACTATGTGGCTACGGGAAAAGATTCTGCATACAATAAAAATTTGGTTTCATGTATTATTTCCGGGAAAGATGTGGAAAAAAAAATGCTAAAAATTTATCACACGATGCTGATTACTGCAGTAATAAAATAATTGATCAATAAAAATCGTTTCTGTAGGAGTCAATCTCTGTTTCATAACTGCGAGCACATACCAACAGCCAACTGAAAAAAAAAAGAGTACATACTAAGGCTGTCCTGAAACACTACTTCATCATCCAATACAATCATTTTATAAATTAAAGACAAGAAGCCTACTAACATCATTATTCATTGTTGTTGCTCATGTACAAAGTACTACTGCTTTCACATTAGCTAAATATATGAAATTTAAAGTTATCAGCAGGTAGAACATATGACACATATCCACACAGGAAATATCTAACCAAGAGAAGGGCAATGGAATTATGAAGATATCTAAATTTACAATTCTAGATTATGACTAGACAGAAAGATTAAATATTACAGTGGCTACTTAACATAATCCTCTGAATAAGACAGCCAAGCTAAGGAAACCACAGACAACCACAAATTGGGAGGTTAAAACAGAGATTACTGTGGTTTTGTTTCTGAGGTTCTTTATTTAAATATATATACCTATATAGAGACAGAATATAGGAAGACACCTTTGGTCTGATGCAACAACAAACTTTTCCACAAATGCCAACATGTTCCCAAAACAAGAACAAAAGGACCTTTGTTTTAATACAGACATCTTCAAAAGTTCAAGCTAAAGATAAAATGTAGGATTGTATATGTTTAAGAGAAAGAACAAAAAAGGAGATACTACACCCAAACATAGAAGAACGTGAAGTTTTCTGAAGTCCGCATTTATTAACCTTAAAATTAATGGTTACGTGTTCAGCATTAATTATACTTGTTTGGTCGGTGGGGTTTTTTGTTGTTGTTTTGGGTCTTGGAAAGCGGGCGGAGTGTGTTCTGCAAAATTTTGTACTTCAAAGTACTTTATTCCCCATTATCTTTGCCTTGCCACTATATTGTGGAATTCTTACCACTGGAACTAAAGCATTAACCAGAAGCAACAAGTGGATTTTTACCACAGACATGGGTCATGTGCAAAGGAAAATCTTAATCAATCAATAATAGAACTATCTTATAGTACAAAGAATACTGCCTATCAGGTATTTGAGCTTAAGTAAGTAAACATGGTCAAGCAATTAAAAAATGACCTACACAGTTTTTAACAAAGGACATGAACTGGCACATCTGTTTCATTTCAAAACCCCCTGAGGCCTGAGTAAGTTTTCTAAGTAACTATGAACTTACAATAGTGTACAGTGTCTGTTCAATGTTGCACATTCTAGAACTAACACACCTCACTTTGGCCTTTAAAATACATTAAATATTATGACTAGAGTTAAATGCAACTGAGTGGAACAAAAAGGAATTACCATGGCATAGTGATGTAGACAGAAAATAACTAAATTGTTAATAATGGCCACATTTTATTTCTCCCATCCTGAGGGGTTTTTTTGAGGTTTTTGTTGTTTTTTTTTTGTTTGTTTCTTTTTACAAAAAGATATATTGTTCTGGCATTCAGGGCATTAAAATTTAGTTAATCCACATTCACATGCCCATGAAAATCTGTAGAAAAACGTAAATTATATTCTAATATTGAATTATTATACTTTCCAATCACATGTGCTGTACTTCTTCAAATCTTTCCAATTACTATTAATTGTAATCAATTTGCAAACTTCAGAAGTAAATTACCTATGTTTAGGCATCATTAATGTTAACTAATAACCAATTTTACTTAATGTGCCATCAAAAACAGCACATCTCTGTTTATTCCCCAAGTTAAACACAGCACTTGAAATATTATTAGCTTGTATGCCTCAGTGCTAAGTATTCTGTTAATACAATGAATTACCTACCAAAGTCACTGCTAACATTCCCTGCTAATGAAGTAAAAACAAGATCAAGATTAATAGTTTAATTTAAAGCTCCACAAGTTTGGTGAGCTCAGTTGCAAAATGATTTTTGAAATGTTTTTACTGATTGAACTTGAACACACAAACGTGAACAATCAAATTGCTTGCAGCTACAGTAAAAACCTGCCAATTCTTCTGTTTCAAACCAGTTTTCATAGGACTTTCACCAACATCTTTCACTTTTTATCTACAGTCTTTAAACATTTTTAATTTTTTTTGCATGGATTTCAGCAATACAGTTCATGGCATGAGCATCTTCATATACATAATTGTTCTTAAAACTTCCATTAAGCAGTTGTCCACCTGATAAGAAAGAAGCCTCACAAGAGGTTTGGAATAAAAGTAACCCATTATTGAGGAAATGCCTTTTCTAGTTCTTAAAATGACTTTTTTTTTTTTCCCTTGGAGTTAAAAGCTGCAGAACAAGCAACTGCAGTTGCATATGTACTGAACATACAGAAATAAGTTATTTACATACAATCATTTACAATGTGCATGACTACTGTCTTTAAAAACATTCACAGTCTGGCTTCAGCTCTGGTTTTCCAGAATCCTGTTACCAAACCATATTTGGGTTTACCTAAACTGCCTTTCTAGTCACTGTCTGCTGTGCTTCAACACAAAAGAAATAAATTCACAGTTCTTTATGAGAGGGTTATGCTCTCCAAAGAAACTAGAACAAAGCAAGATTATTGTAAAAAATAATAGACTTTTTCAGAAAAAACTGAAGAACACTCTAGCAGTAGTTCAAGCAGTAGTGCAAGTCCTGTGGTTCTGACAATAGAACTTCAACATATCAGTGGCAGCCAGTACTAAAACGCTCAGAAACTCAGAACATCTAACATCAAAAAAGATAACTTCTTAGAAAGCTTCGATATTTGCTGACCTGGAACCTTACAAGCTGTCTTCCCTTGCAACAAATTCTGATCAAGTATAGTAGATGGGATTCTTCCCTCAATGCCTACAGAATCATGTTCTACCATACTGCTCATAAACTAACTCGGGGAAAAAAAAACCCGTACATTTAAATAGAAGTGCTTAAATGAAATGAAATTTCACAACAATAAGGACAACAACTAAATAATGTCCAAAAACAGGAGATACAAGGTGTAAGAATTAAGTGGTAAAGTAACTCACACCGAAGTCATCCTCAATTATCCAAGTCTAACTTTCCTTTAAAGCTGTTCTTTCAACAAACAAAGTACTTAAGATAGTAAATTGACTTTAGCAAATGTTAATACAACATACTGTCAATTTCATCTGTACTGTCTTAAAAATGGATATTAATGACAAACTGTTTAGAAAATGCTCAAGATGAGGCTTTGTATTTTGAGCAATGTCCTTTGGACAACAGTCCAACATGCTAGCCTTTTCCTTAATTCTGTATTGTTTACCAAATTACCAATGGTTCAAATAACCAATAGGAATGCAAATCAAATGTTTGTCCAACAATTTTGTGTGTGTCTTTCACAAAAAGATAGGGAGAGATTCATAACTAAGACTCCCTGTAGAGCAGACAAAGCATGCATTTTTTCATGCCTTTCTCTGGCTAAGAAAGGGAATTAGAGCAAGAATATTCATAAAAGCATTAAAGTAGTAAAGCATTCTAAATGAATGGCAGCTGAATACCAAAAAACCCTAATGGAACTGTTACCATGATAAAAGGGTAGGATGAATATTTTTTAAAATCTCATCTTCAGTCTTACTCCTAAAGATACAGGCCCCAGTTCTACCAAAACCACTCAACTTCCATTAAAAGGTCATTTTTTTGTCAGCTTAGGCAATTTGGTTTAGGTTTACATATCTACAGAACAGATTTAGGAAGAAATGAGGCTCCAATTCACAAGTTTTTGCTCTAAATTTAGGCCTGCTAAGGTATTGTTAGAGACAACTGTTTTTTTCATTGTGTATACTTTTACCAATAAGGCTCAGAGTCTTACAAACTGTCTCTCTCTTCTGTTCATTTAGGCATCTGTTTGGAAATACCAAGGTCAAAACCAGAAGAGGTTTCTATGTATTCCAGAAAACAATGACCAGATCTCATAAAATCATGACACTTCCAAACTCTAAGAATGAAAAAGCAAGTATTAGTTTTAAGAGTTAGAGAGGAGGCCAACTGCTGCAATGTATATGTATATGATGGAGAGGATCATCCTGAGTGAGCTCTCAAGGCAAGTGCAGGGCAGCCGAGGGATCAGGGCCAGCCAGCATGGGTT